>JAODXP020000023.1:10724664-10731995 GCA_027497455.2 Sardinella longiceps | reverse complement strand
ATCAATGCAGATGCACCAGTGATACAAACCATCCACAGATGTCTTCATCAGTGTTCAGGGAAATTACATAATGCCAATAAAAATATAAATATTTTGATAATATGACAAAAAAAGTTTCAAACATAAATGGTATAAAGGAAAATGTCAATAAATGATAAATACATTTTGTGGGAGTGCTAAGCATTTCTTAGGACCTAGGTCCACTGTTTTGAGGTCATTCTCGGTATCTCTACCACCCCCCACTTCACTCACCCACCCAACTCCCCCAGCAGCCAAATGAAGGTGACCTTGTGTTGGCGTACTGATGTGGACACATCCCACTGACGTCAAAACATCAACTACAGCCCTTCCCGTCCCCTCCCCGCCCTCAAAGATCTTTAAACGGAGACCCTCTCTGCCACCCTTCACCTGCATCAATCAAATCAAATTCCAACCCTTCACTTACATCACCACCACAATCACAGTACTGAATCACTGGTGATTATGTCATTTACTACACAACATTCCATACATAATTGTGTCAACTCAAACTGTTGACTAAAATGGCAACACTGTGGCCTTAGCGTCAGCCCATGGAGTCTAACGCCAGTGAGCCACTAGCAAGGGATGCAAACTCCTTCTCCACGCATTGCAACGCTTCGCTCATGTTCGCAGAGATGTTTGTTGTGGGTGTGTTTCCAAACACAGTTGCTGTTGAGTGGTTGAATCAGGATAGCTCTCCCAATCGCGTATCTGTCATTGGATAGCTGCATGCGGCGGATGCTCATATTTGCATAAAGCTGGGGATTGCTGAACTTTATATGCTACCACCTAGACGCACCACTTAACCAGAATGCTTTGCGGACCCGGAGTACAATGGTCAGGCGGCCCCATAGAAATGAACAGGGGTACTGCGGAATTTGCATCTCTTGTTAGTGGATCACAGGCGTGAGTCTGCCAATGAGGTTTCTTTTGTGGCCTCTACTGCATGCCTTGTAAAGTTATATCTAACCTCCATCCTAAACAGACATCTATACTATGAGATGCCTGATGCTGGTGTTCAGTTTTTTTATGTAGGCCTACTGTACATTTCAGATGTTTGGAAAGTAACACCAGCTCATTCAGGAAAACAGGATTTCATGTATATAAAACAGTCCTCTTTAATTAAGAGGTAAAATGCTCTACTGTTAAAATGGGGCCTACATTAAATTTTTAGCTGGATTACAGACGAAATCTAAACACAATTGATCAAAACACAGGTCAATTAAATATTGAGCAGCATCTGCCGCTATTGTAACGTTAATGTTACTCACGTGCTGTTCTCTCCCACTCCTGCCAAAAAGCGCTTGTCCGGGTGGCGGTCCTTGGTTCTCTTGAGGGTGAAGTCTTTGGATGCGACCACCCACACATCTCCCCCGTCTCCGCCCTGACCACCCAGACGGGGCAACCCCATTCCCCCGGTTCCTCCTTTTGCGAACACACGCAGGTGATCGACAAAGTTCCCATACTGTAAGAGAAAGCAAAACACAACAAACATTGCAAGTGGTTATTTATAACATTCACGAATCGATGTGAAGAAATTAGCAGAAGACGCATGCATGAATGCATGCAATTCCAAGGGCAGGTAACGTTACGCGTACACCAAGTTAGCCTAACGTTACAGTTTGCTATGAACGAAGACGATTCAAAACTACACACATCATCATTATTATACAGCACATAGTGTTTTCAAGTAGGCCTAACTCTTAGTAGGGTCAAGAACTAAGCTAAGCAAGGGCTGAAACCCAAACCGGCGTTAAACTTTAACTAGATAACCTTAACGTCAGTTGGCTAGCGTGTTAACAATGTTACCCAGATTTGCTAACTTTGACAGGCTGGAATGAAACATGGAATGGCACAAACCTTCCGAGGACAACACCTGCTTAACCAAACCATTATGTGTGTGAGTTGGCAGGTTACAAAAGAATGTGACAGCTGTTGCTTTAGCGGTTCCTCATAATCTTCCACCTCCTCCTCACTACTTGTATTTGAAAGCCTGCCGCTGCCGCTGCTGCTGCTGCTAGCTTGTCTGTCTCTCACGTGTGTACGCTGTGAAAGTACAAACAGGAAGCGCTCCTCAGACTCTGAAAGTGATTGGATGTTATCGCTGTCAATCAAAAACGAAAGAAGTGAAGTCAGTGAAGTTTTGGGTTCGATCTGGATGCTGTCCATGGTGCCAGAACATGAACGTAGGGCCTGTCTCTCTCTTTTTTTTTAACCTTTTGTTGAGATAGACTACTGCATCAATCTATCTTATTAACTTCCTCTTGTGGTGGAAAAAACAACTCCTCGTATGGAAACAATATACATTTATTTGGTCTTGCATTTGTATATATTTTTGGTTTATTCTTTTGCTGCCATCTCTTTTGTAGGCTGCTATCTCTCTCGTGTTAAATGAAGGGTGATTCAATTCAAATCCCTATTATCTGAAGTCACAGAGTCGGCTAGCCTTTTTTTCCCCTCTAATTTCTCCTCTACCAGGGATGCCTAGGCTAATTGGACAGCGATCTTGTCGGCAAATGTTGTAGGCCCGATATCCAGTGCATGTAGGCATATTAGTCATTTTAATGATTTTAGTGTAGCCTACAGGGCAATAATCGTAATTCCTTAATGAGAGGTCATACAGGTAGACACGCAATGACGCCAATGGCGTGGGCGCACACATAGGCTTGACTATAAAGTCACACTTGACTTTCATTGACTGAATTTCTTTCGGAGACGATTGTGAGGACGTCTGCTACTGGGCGCTGCTGAATTCGGTTGTAGTGTAGGTAGGCCTTTAAAAACTTTAAAATGGATTTCTTTAAAATCTGGATCCAATAGCCTATGGATATTTAACACAGCTGAATATTTTACTTAATTGGAATTGCAAAATGGTCTAAATCCGCTTTAAATCAAAGTTGACACTGATTCTACTGTGCTTCAATTACATAGTGTATTTTCTCCATCTTTTCTAAATCTCCAGTCTGTCCGATCAACTCCTCCCCGATGATGGGATGTTATTTGAGAGTCACATGGCAAAGCACTCTTTTACTGTGTCTGATGCTCTGGACTGCGTCTTCCACTCCGTTGCCGCGTGTCCTCATGATATCGGGCGGCACTGGTGTCCCTATCCACGGGGAAATTGTCAATGAATGCTGGGACGCGGCATCACGAGCTGTCGTCTACTCGCGCAAATTGCCTGTATCGGAAAGTGTCGAAGATTTTTGGGACTTCCTGGCGCAGCTGAGATCTTCGCGCCAGACCAAGCACAAGGACCTGTTTGTCGACCTGGCGCAGACATTCTGGGGGAAATATGTGGACTGCGTCCTGGCCAGAGCGCACGGACTGGGCAAGCGCGGTGAGCCGCTGGAAGCAAACTGAAACTTTATTTTTGTTGACGGAGTTGTTTGCTTTGGGGGACAGTGGAATATTGAAGTATTATCAAGGTATATTACATTAAACATATTTTGTGCTACATGTGTAAATGCTAGTTATTATTGTCAATCATTGTCCGTGTGCCCTTCCATACCAACATTATCCCAAAGCAAATACAGCATGGTACAGACTACAACATAAATTGTGATTGTTGATTACATTGAATTCTGAAAGATGATTGAGGGATAAGCACAAAAATGATCTGTCCAAAAAACAAAAACAACCAAAAAATCTGCTTGAAGCAAAGATGTGCCAGGCGATTTCAATATTGCAAAGTTTGGTGAACTTGATGTAGGGCCTAATTGTTTCCTGATCTGAGCATTATCAGAAACTTGATAGCAGGCAGGTGTGTCAGTATCAGATGTTTGATTATGTTGATCTGTTAGAGAATAAATATTTTGATCAATATGAATTTAATGCTAAGCTAATAAGTAATTCTAGAATGTACTGATAATAATAATAATGTGCCTTGAAGGCAGTGTTGCATGGTTGAGGGCAAACAAGACCAAAGGCTGGTATGGACTCAACTCAACTCAACTCAACTTCAATTTTATTGTCCTTAAAAGGCAATTTGTAGTGCAGCAAGATATCAGATACAAGACAAGACAAGACAAACAGACAACCATGAAGTGCAGTGTGCGAACAGATACATTGTCATGTGTAAGAGCATAACAATAATACATACACAAGCAGTTTCTTAAAATACCTCAGTAACATCAAGGAATGAGTATTAGGACCACCCAAAGGGAGGATACTGTAGGCCAGGGGTCTCCAACCTTTTTTCCTCTGAGAGCTACTTTGACAAAAGAAAGCTACTCTATTATTTTACATGGGTATTACCGATAGGCCTGAAATCACTGTTACTGTAACATCCTCTACCTTCTTATATAGCCTATACTGTACAGTGCAGTGCAAACACTCTTGATTTTTTCCAAATATGTGGCACCTTATTTTCCATACAGTCACATTTGGTGTAGCCTACTCTACCAACATCAATTCTCATCTGAGAGCAGTAAAACACTAGCCTGACATAGCCCGACCATTCGTATTATGGGCGGGCTATGTCAGGCTAGTAAAACACTAGAACTAGGAAACTAATTTGGTGCCACACAGGGCAGGGTGTTTAGATTTGTAGTAGGTGGCGAGCTACTGGTAGCCCCCGAGCTACCTGTTGGCGACCCCTGCTGTAGGCCTACATACACTAAGGCAGGGGTAGGGAACCTATGGCTCTCGAGCCAGATGTGGCTCTTTTGATGGTTGCATCTGGCTCGCAGAAAAATCTTTAATAAAAAAGAATGATAAAACATTCTCATGTAGCCCTATTTCAATCCATTTATCTATTTCAGTCCAAGATGACTGGAATTTTGCTAGCTTAGCTGGTGCTTTAACAATTGTGAGAAGCTGAAAACCATCCACAGATTTGGAGTATGCCAAAACACTCATGCTTGATGTTGCTAATTTTTGATGACTTATCGAATAAAGACAAGATAATCAAACGAATAGAAGAATTTTAGAATATGTGGTGTTCATGGCTCTCTTGGCCATAAAGGTTCCCGATCCCTGCACTACGGAGTTCATTTTATTACCTCAGGGACACTTCCCGCTATGATTTGGCCCTGTTTAAATATTTTTGACCCCTGAGGATTTCAGCCAAACCCTACATTGTGTGCTAAAACCAGTCCTGATTGATAGAGGCTGGGCCGGGTGAGAGAGGCTGTCTGACAATCTACTGGAGCTGTGACTCAGAAAGCAAAAGCCCTGTTGGGATCCCAGCGTTGGAAAACAATAACCACAATCAGTGGCGTCACCAGAAATCAACGGCATCTGTGGATTGACGTCCTGAACACTACCCTCAAGGACCCACTACCAGGAAAAATATGTAGCGACTGATTGGTCCAACACATAAACATTTACGTGACACAGTGTGATATCAGTTCCGCGCTGACTAATAATATCACCCTACCGTGGTTAATAGAATGTAAGGTGGGACTCTCTGGGTTGAATTGGAAAGGGGAGGCCAGCGAATGAACCATCTGTCAATACCACAGAGAATACAGTAGAATGAGAGAGAGAGAGAGAGAGAGAGAGAGAGAGAGAGAGAGAGAATGTCTGTGTCGCCACCTAATTTTTACAGTCAATGGTCGCCACCCTGTGGAGTAAAAGTTGTCATTACAGGTTTGGAATGACTTTTTTTTTTTTTTTTGCTCCAATGTGTGCCTCAGTACTTGGAGACCACAGCAGCCAACACTCATTTGAACTTTCTAATAACTAAAACTGGCCCCTACTGGTAAGGGGGATCATTTTTATCGTTATTGAAATGGGAAATTAAGAGCAGATATGTGTCATTTGACACAGCTTGGCTGGTGGAATAATTATGAAGAGCACTATAAGAATTAGGCCTACAAATTACGTACTTATATTACGCATGGTTTATCATTATATAATGTCTTGAATATAGCTTTCAACAAAAGGCATACGGAAAATGATATGGGCAGAGGGTGGCAAATGTGCTAGAAATTATGTGATGTGGGATCTGAAAAAATCTGTTGTCTGAAAGGCTCAATGCCCAACCAAACTGGCATCATTCATGTTGGCTCTGAGCCAAGGTGAGAAAGCACCGCCGAGAAAAGATCGATTAAGTTTCCTCTTTGTGGACCAGTCGGTGCATTCGGAGCAGCATCCCTGGCTTCTATATCTGCACTCGCTTTTTATGCCTGTCGGTGCAACGGAAGGTAGGTTGTTGCAGAAGACTGCATCTCTGACCGCTGGAGTTCTCACGGATTACGTGGCGTATTCTCGGTGTGGCTGTTATTCAACCATGCATCTCCTCCAAAGCGGAGAGTGACCAAGGCTGCTCTGATCCTCTGATGCGTTGAAAAGTGCCGCCGGTGGACAGCACATCCCGCAACCCGACGGTCCGTGTCATCATGCCTGGCCCACGGACCCTCCCACCGCCGACAAGGGCTATTTATACCGCCGAAGCGCTCGGAGGCAGCCAGTGAGACAGGACTGATAGGGCATCACAGAATTCATCAGAAGTGTCTTTTCCATAGAGGTAAGCGACACACGCACGCCTTCACACAGACACAAGGACGCACACGAAACACTTCAATGTCTCGCCATTTTACTACTCCGGATGCCACCCACAAATGAAGACAGGGGGTATGGTCATGACCTAAATTATGCAAGGTTGATGATGACACATTTGGCGAGAGTGTCGCCAACTCAACGCGTTCGCCGCTCTTCATAGTAGCCTATATGTTTAAAACGTGAACATATCCAAACCTCTCGTCTGTGCATGCGCGCAACATGTAACGTTATTGCACACATGCGATGCTCACGTGCACACACATGATCATGATCAGCGGCGTCGGTCGATTGTGGGATTGCTGGTCAGGTCACACGGTCAAGTACATTTGGGTAAGAGGTATTGTATTCCAGCCAAGTACTGTACGCTGAACATACAGGGGCATTCATAGCCTAGTTTTTTTTCATCTCTGTGTAGAAAAAGCACCTGCCAAATGGAAATGGGTAGAGTGTAACAGGAGACACTGCAGACATTGGAGAGAGAGAGAGAGAGAGAGAGAGAGAGAGAGAGAGAGAGAGAGAGAGAATGCTTACAGATGAAAGCCATTTTTTGTTGATTATACCTCAAGAAGGGTGAATAACCACTTAAACACACATACAAAAACATACACATGTGCACGCGCAGTCTCTCTCTCTCTCTCTCTCTCTCTCTCTCACTCACTCACTCACTCACTCACACATGCACACACACACACACACACACAAACACACACCACTATACACATTATCATGGAGATTGACACTGTAAAGAATGAACACATCACATTGCCTCACATAAGACAAGTAAATGTATGCCATTACTTGAAAAA
>JAODXP020000023.1:10694664-10712164 GCA_027497455.2 Sardinella longiceps | reverse complement strand
TGCCTCTGTGTGGGTGTGATTCTGTGTGTGTGTTTGTTTGTGTATATGTGTGTGTGTGTGTGTGTGTGTGTGTGTGTGTGTGTGTGTGTGTGTGTGCGTGTATACATATGTATGTATGTGTGTGTGTGTGTGTGTATGTGTGTGTGTATGTGTGTGTGTGCAGGACCTGGAGCACCTGTGTGAGGGTCTGGAGGGCCGCTCTGCTAACCCAGTGGCAGTGCTGTTTGACACCCTGATGCACCCTAATGCAGACATGGGCTTTGAGCTGCCTCCCGTGCTGCAGTGGAGACTGGAGACCCAGAGACACATCCCTCACCTGGTGCTGGGGAGGGCTACTCCAGGAGGGGCCTGGCATGTGAGTCAATACACACACACACACACACACACACACACACCCTCACCTGGTGCTGGGGAGGGCTACCCCAGGAGGGGCCTGGCATGTGAGTCACACACACACACACACACACACACACACACACACACACACACATCCCGCACCTGGTGCTGGGGAGGGCTACCCCAGGAGGAGCCTGGCATGTGAGTCAATCACACACACACACACACACACACACACACACACACACACACACATCCCACACCTGGTGCTGGGCAGGGGTACTCCAGGAGGGGCCTGGCATGTGAGTCAATACACACACACACACACACATACACATACACATGCGCACACACACACACATTCATTGCACATCACAGCTCCAACAGTATGACCCAGCCTAGCCCCGCCTCCCACGACCTTTGACCTGTCAGCCAGTAGTTGCCTAGAGCCAGAGTGACAATAAAGCCAATAAGGTCAATCAGCTGATTGTCTCTAACAGTACACAGTAACAGTATTGTCATGTGCCACAGGTGTCTAAGCTCCTGAGACTGATTATTCATGTTATGATTCAGATTTAGCTGCAGTGATACAAGAAGCATGGTTTATAATTATTGGGCACTACGAATGTCTATCACAGTGTTTCTCAAACTTTTTCAGACCGAGGACCACTTTGCTCAAAAAATGTTTTTCAGGGACCACCTACCCTCGCGGCCCCTCACCAAGTTTCATGCTGCTACCCCTTATCCATAGCCATTTATGGGAATTTCAAATTCAGATAGCTCGAAAGTTTTAATAGAAATTACAGGTCTGCCTCATGGTATTCATTGTACAACTTCTCTTTGGCTTTCAAATAATGTTAGTGAGAAACAGACTAAATTCACATATTTTTTTTGGAAATCACTCACGGACCACTTGAGCTTGCTTGTGGACCACCAGTGGTCCCCGGACCACACTTTGAGAAGCACTGGTCTATCATAAGCATCTGTGCATAGCTCATAGCCAATCTAATGTCTATCATAAGCATCTGTGCATAGCTCATAGCCAATCTAATGTCTATCATAAGCATCTGTGCATAGCTCATAGCCAATCTAATGTCTATCATAAGCATCTGTGCATAGCTCATAGCCAATCTAATGTCTATCATAAGCATCTGCACATAGCTCATAGCCACATAGCTCATGGCCAATCTAATGCCTATCATAAGCATCGGTACATAGCTCATAGCCAATCTAATTAATTACACCAGAGACACCAGACAAATAAGAAGACAAAGACTTTCCCAGGCATTAATTGAATGCTGGGCTAAAATTACTGCAAGTTGATACCTATCGATTACTGTATGATCTAAAATAATAATTGGTTTTACCTATGTAATTTGGTGGGTACCATTTGGTTCCACCTGGTTAGAACCCAACCCTGAGGACTGGCAGTGTGAGCCAGCCTTGAACCAGCCACAAGCAGAGCCCAGTCTTATCATTCTTGTGCCCACCGAGGAGGCTGTTTCTGGGGCTGATATTTCTCTCTGTCTCTGATGTTTCTGTCTCAGGGTCTCTGTCTCTGGGTCTGATATTTCTCTGTCTGTGGGTCTCTGTTTCTCTGTCTGGGTCTCTGATGTTTCTTTCTCTGGGTCTCTGTTTCTCTGTCTCTGGATCTCTGTTTCTCTGTCTCTAATGTTTCTCTGTCTCTGTCTCTGATATTTTTCTGTCTCTGGATCTCTGTTTCTCTGTCTGGGTCTGATATTTCTGGGTCTCTGGGTCTGATGTTTCTGTCTCTGGCGTTTCTCTGTCTCTGGATCTCTGTTTCTCTGTCTCTGGGTCTGATATTTCTCTGTCTCTGGATCTCTGTTTCTCTGTCTGGCTCTGATATTTCTGTCTCTGGGTCTGATGTTTCTCCAGGGCATGGAGGGCTCCATGCTGACCATCAGTCTGGGCATCTGGATGGAGCTGCCGGGGGTCAACTACAGGGACATGTGCCCCAGCAAACGCAGGTGAGACTGGGAGGCACAGGAAGCACCACAACCCTTTGACTTGGTGTCTATCAGGGCTTGGTGTCTATCAGTGCTCCGCACAGTGCAATCTAATAATCTAATAATATCTAATGTCATGTAATCTAATGCAATGGAATTCCATCTAATCTAGTCTAATCTGATACTGAGAGGGTTTGTGGAACTGAAATGATTAGATGAGATAAATAGATTGAAATAGATAGTGTTCAGTGTGTGTGTGTGTGTGTGTGAGAGAGAGAGAGAGAGAGAGAGAGAGAGAGAATCAGGTTTCAAAGTCAGATTCTTATCTATGAAGTTTGTTCTTGAAATTTAAGTCAGAGTTGGCCATTTACAGTTTTCTCTAAAATGTTTCCTGAGGAAATAAGTACACAAAAACAGGATTCGCACAGCTTCCATTCAAACAGCTGTTTAAAGGAATTATCCAGAGGGAATCAACCCATAACCCTGTTGTTTCCCCTCACAAGTGCTGTTGGTAGCTATGAGAATGCAAGGCTAACCAAATAGCGAGATGGAAGCCAATGCTAACAGATGCGAGTGTAACGGAGGCCAGCTAGCGCGGCTAGCTCGGTGGTAGTGTGTAAATCCTCATCACCCAATTCCATGGGCGCTTCTAACACGCTGAGTTAGAAGCTCGGGCTTTTAGCTCAGTTGGTTAGAGCGTTCCACTCCCACGCCGGGAGTTTGTAGCTTGCGGGGTGGCGGGTTCGAGACCCGTGTGCGGTGCGGACCGCCACCTGCTACATTGGTGCCGTGACCCGGATGGGAGTGAGGATTTGGAGGGTGAGTGTAACGGAGGCCAGCTAGCGCGGCTAGCTCGGTGGTAGTGTGTAAATCCTCATCACCCAATTCCATGGGCGCTTCTAACACGCTGAGTTAGAAGCTCGGGCTTTTAGCTCAGTTGGTTAGAGCGTTCCACTCCCACGCCGGGAGTTTGTAGCTTGCGGGGTGGCGGGTTCGAGACCCGTGTGCGGTGCGGACCGCCACCGGCTACACGGGCATACTGTATGTAAATTATTAGTCATTTTCATACTGTATTTTGCATCTGTTACTGTTAATTGCAATTTTGCCACTTTGGTCTGTGCTGCATGAATGTTTGTTATTCTCATAGCTACAACACTTAGCAAGGACAGCACTTCGGATAATAACTTAAGTATGCCAAATCAGTGAAATGAGGTAGATCAGTAAGGAATATTCTGGAATGGAAGAGACTTGGATTCTAACTGTACGTTCACACCAACAGCTACTAAAAGTACAAAATCGCTTTAGTAGCTCAAAAAAGCAGCTGCTAAATTGTCTGTATTCGCCCAAATTGTCATTCCATTAGCAGCACAGCGTTTAGATTTTACGGCTGAAACGCGTCATAGCTAATTTGCTAACGCTAAAAGCGAAACGTTTTTCATTAGCTTTTTTAGTCGCTCAAATTGCTCAAATTTTACAGCTGGTAGCTTTTGTTGCTTTTGTCTTGCCCATTAAAAGTGAATGACTTCTGGCGATTTTACAGCTTTAGTAGCTCTTGGTGTGAACGCATAGTAATGTGTTCCATATGGCTAATAATAACTCTTTGTGTGTAGGGGTGTGGCCTGTGACCGCGCCTCCCCAGAGGAAATCTCCTCCTACTACAAGAACTATGTGAAGCTGATGGGGCTGCAGAAGCACTTTGTGGACAACACCTACGTGACCTCCGTGCAGCGGCTGCACCGGGGTCGCCATGCCGATGACCTCAGCAACGGCCACGGCAAGGACGGTAGCCTGGTGAACGGCGTGAAGCGGAACGACGTAGAGAGCGGCGTGGAGAGCAATGGGAGCAGTGACGGCGAGGAGAAGATGGCCGACGAGGTGGACCAGGGGAAAAAAACTGTGAATGGTGGGAGCAGTGGCGTTGGGGTCTCCTCCGCGCTGACGCAGGGGCTGTGGGAGGTCCGGGGCTACCAGCACGTCCAAGGCGACACCCACGTCCCCTTCAGCCTATTCGCTGAAAATGTTGTCCTAGCAACAGGGGCGTCCGACTCACCGGCCCGTCTGGGCGTGGAGGGGGAGGACCTCCCGTTCGTCTTCCACAGCGTGTGTGACCTTGGCGTCGCCGTTAGCAACCGCGCCAACCTCAGCCCTGGCTCCGCCCCCTCGGACCCGGTGCTGGTGGTGGGGGCGGGTCTTAGTGCGGCAGACGCCGTCCTTTGCGCTCGTAACCACGGCATCCCCGTGCTGCACGCCTTCCGCAAGCGCGCTGACGACTCCCAGCTCATCTTCAAGCAGCTTCCCAAGACCCTGTACCCCGAGTACCACCACGTCTACCACATGATGTGCACCCAGAGTCACCCGGCCCCCAGCAGCAGCACAGCCCCCACGGGCCCCTCCTCTTCCCCTTCCCCCCCTGGCCCCAGCCAGGCCTCCCCCTCCCCCACCTCCACCTCCGCCCCCAAGCCCGGCTACGTGAGCCTCCCCGAGCACTGCGTGGTGTCCTTCCAGCCGGACATGCGCTGCGTGCTCCAGGGCCCCGGGGGCTCGCTCCGCGCCGTCAAGGTGTCCATGGCGCTGGTTCTGATTGGCTCGCACCCAAACCTGTTCTTCCTCAAGGACCAGGGCCGCTACCTGGGTCTGGACCCCAGCCAGCCCATCTCCTGCAAGCGCAACCCGCTGGACATCGACGCGTACACGTACGAGTGCTGCGCCGAGCCGGGCCTGTTCGCCATGGGACCGTTGGTGGGAGACAACTTTGTGCGCTTCCTCAAGGGCGGCGCTCTAGGCATCGCCAGCTGCCTACTGAAGAGACTCAAGGAAAAGAAGAAGAAGAAGAATAGGGGGAAGCTCATCGCTAACGGCAACCTAGGGGGAGGGGAGGGAACAGGCCTGGGAGGCGGAGGTGGAGGGTTCGTTTGAGGAATGAGAGAGTGAAGGAGAATGAAAGAGAGAGAGAGAGAGAGAGAGAGAGAGAGAGAGGAAATGTGAGGTAAGACAGGGCTCTTTTTTCACGTGGGTTTGTTTGGGTGGCATCTCTCTTTTCTTTTTGAAATCTATCTGGTGTATGCAGTGGATATTTCTATTTTAACTGAAAGCTTTCTTCCCATTTTTAAGAATCCTTAAAGATGAAAGTGAGCGGAGGCTGGAGGAGCGAATAGAACTTTCTTTCTCCTGTTCTGTTTTCATGTCAACAGTAAGCCTAGACCACATAGGCAAACGCTCTCAGAGGCCAAAATGTACAGTACAGCTATCTCCTCGTCTTGATGGATAGCCATGTCATGTATTCAGGGTTTTTTTTTTTTTTTTACACTCACTTACACAAACACGCACACACACACACCCTCACACCTTCATATTAAGACAAACAGTTGTAGAAGAACACTGTATTTTTCAGCATCTAAAAATACATACATTCACACACAAACATAATCGGGCCCAAATCATCACACAGCGATTCAATTTGTTCATCATGTTCAGATGAGGCTGAAGGCACAGAAGTGCATTTGGACTGAACACTTTTAAAAGCATGTTCAAAAGCAAGGCTTTTTGCTCAAGTTGTCAAGCATTCCCTCCAACCCATTTACACTTTGATAATGGCTGTTCAGAAATCCCCCAGCTAGTGAGTGCCAAAATTCAAACCTAAAGACTGACTTTACCGTAGTGACTGAACTGACTGAGAGAAAAACAATGAATAGGAGTCAGTATAGTGCTTGTGTACTTGGATATGACAATAAACAAACAAAAGATAGAGGCCTAAATAGATCCATTATCCAAGTACTATACTCCTTAGGCATAATGGATAAGACTGTTCCAGAATAACGCAACATACACTTTTGTGCCAAAAATATTTTACAGTACACCTCAATCTGCCGCCTTCTTTTGTGTCTGCATCTATTTTAGTAGTGCCCAGTTTCAACTTGCTCTGGCCCTAAGATATCGCTCTAAGGGTGACATTAGTACAAGCTCATTCTTCTATTGAAGGCTTTCATTTTTTTTACAGGCTAAAGTGCTTAAGATGCTCTTGAATCTTCCAGATCAGGATTTCCAGACTTTCAACACTTCAATCACATGCAGACCATTTGCTTCATTACTTCTGAAAGCTTTGAAAATCTGTCAACACATTTTGTACGAGGGCTCTTTGTTGTTGCAGCGGCCATATTGTTGACATACTGTTGCTGCATTAGCTATTCTTGCTGACTAGCTTCCAGTCTTCCCTCCTTGTAAATTACGTTTAGCCTAATTAAGGCGTTTGAATTGGATCTATTCTAGACTATAAAGCAGACACACTGGCAAGCTGTTTTCTCTTGCGGTCATCAGTTTGTTATTTTCCCTTTATGTTGTCGGACATCAAAAAGCTAGCATAGGTATGATCGACAGCTGAATTCTATGTCAACAGTATGGCCCTGTGATAAATCAAGAATGCCCAATATTCCCAAAGGATTTCAGATGGAACTTTGCTCCTGTCTGAAACAGTTGTGCTATGCAATGACCTGACCCTGGATCACATAGTGCTATCTCTCTATAGGACTGGGTTTGGATGCAGTCTAGATGTACAGTAGTGCACATGCAAGGGGCTTATTTCACACCTGAACATTTCCAAATTCTAAAGCATTCCATGGTGGTAAACTGAACATTCTATCATTGAAATGCATTGAAATTATCCCATTTTCTGACTTCTGTTACTACTAAATGTGTTACTACTAATAACATTTAAAACAAATCTAAATTCACTTTCTTTCAAATAATGTATCTGGGAATATACACAAAGTTTGTGGGAATTCCACAAATTGGTAAGTCCTGAATAGATGAAGCTTTTAGAATATTCACACACTAGCATATAAAACCACTTTTATGGACTTCAGATGTCCATTATTTGAAAGAAAGTGAATTTATATAAACTTTAAATGTTATTTCCAAGTCAGAAAATGGGATAAAAATCAATGCATTTCAATGAAAGAATGTTTAGTTTACTACCATGGAACGCTTTAGAATCTCAGAATGTTCCAGGTGTGGACTAAGCCCATTGTTGTTGTTTTTTTTTAGTCAAAAGTAATTCTAATTCTGCTGAGTAATTGGTTAATTGAATAGAATCTGAAGAATAGAATGAAAACCTGTTTGTATGGTGGCCTTTGAGGTCCACACTGCCTATTCCAGAATCCATTGTTGTTATTACCCTTATGCTTTGCAACTGAATGTAAGGCAGCAGCAGCATTACCTCCTGGCTAAGTCTTACTGTAGGCATCGTCTCCTTTCCCTCAACACCACTCAACCAAGTGCCAATGTTCTCATGTTTCTGACAACAACTGTCAACTGCATCAGTTAACTGTGTACTTTTGGTGGGTACCAAACCTACCTCTCGCGTTGCAGCTGTCTATGGGCGTCAAAGACGACTCCTTAACTGTTTTCTACTGTGCCAAACTACAGTGTGTGTGTGTGTGTGTGTGTGTGTGTGTGTGTCTTTGTCTCTCGGAGCCAATGAGAGGGGGTTTAAAGAGCTGGCGGAGTAGGCCTGTCTGTCCTCATTCACAGGCGAGGGTCAGTCATGCGGGGATCTCTGGGCTGTCCCACCAAAAACAATGGCTGGAATTCAAACATGACGGACAGCAAATGGAAACACAGACGGATGGGATGGACGGACGCGTCCCCCGGCCCGGCGGGCTCGGCTCACAGTACCAGTGGACCAGAAACAGAAGCCATCCCAAGCCATGCAAGAGCAGCCCCCAGACTGGACAAAACCAGGGCAAGCAGGCAGGCAGGCAGGCAGGCAGGCGCTGTTGTTTTCACGCCAAGATGGCCAATCTGTAATTCTCCTGGACAGGGCAGGGCTGGGCAGTCTGTCTGTGGCTCCCTCGGTGGACGGTGAGACTCGTAGGCTCGTAGTGCATTCCGCCCAAACGCTCAATCACTCTGGCTCGATCTCTGGGAATCTGGTGTGTGTGCTATATTCATCACCATGACAACAGCTGGTAACACTTTATTTGAAAGTAATGTCATAAGACTGACATGACACTGTCATTAACTGTAATGACGTTATCAAGAATCTCTCATAAACTTTATAAACCTGTCATGACTTCAGACATACCCTAACCCTAACCATGACAAATACCGGGTGACACTTAATGACAGAAGTCATAACAGGTGGATTTAGTTTATGAAAGATTCATGACAACTTCATGTCATAGTTAATGACAGTGTCATGTCAGTCCTGACGGTACCTTCAAATAAAGTGTAAGCCAACAACTCATAGTAACCACACATGCTACAGTAAGCATCACATTACACAGCTAGCTCCATGGCAAGGCTGAGAGAGCGCCCGGCCGGCGTGTGGGGAGAGGGAGAGAGAGGGAGATGAGTGTGTGGAGAGGTCTAGACGCACAAGCGGGTATATAATATAATATAATATAATATAATATAATATAATTTTAGTCCTTCTCATAGCCCAATCATGTGCCGAAGGTCAAAGCCTGACTTATCCTTCTGATCCAAGACATAACGGAAGGTTTTAATATATGTTTTGTATACAATATTTTTTATTAAGAACAAATAAATCTTTTCAAAATATTCCAATAACAACTTGCATCGGGTGTTTTTGTTACATTGCTTGCCATCAGTAAAGTGTTGCGTAAACAAAATGTAAACAAAGAAAAATGTTGCACACGAACACTAGAATACTGTAAAGACTTCAAGACTTGCAAGACTTCTGACATGCAATCAGTTGAATCCTTTGGCCAGCAGACACACAGCTCTAAAGGTTAAATCTCTACACATTATCTCCATATTTTACAATATCTGGAACAAACTGGCTTTCAAACCAACTCCAACATAATCCCAACATCCCACCAGTCTTGTGTCAAGAACTCACAGAACAGTCCAAGTTCTAAACACTTCCCTAATGGTTCTTCTTTGTGCACTTGTGTCAAAACTTGCCGAACCTCTTTCCTGAAGGTTTGGGGTTGTACCTGTTCAAAAAAGAACAAAATAAAATGGTCTGCTTAAAACAGATCATCATTTGCAAAACTAGACAGACAGGTAGAAAGAAAGAAAGAAAAAAAGAGAAAGAAAAAAGGGGGATTTGCAGGGAGGACATGAAGCATTAAAGTGTATAAGAGTATAGGCCCATAAAGTCCTCCTGCTAAGCTTTTAACATTCCTGCAGGGGACGGACTGACTCCCCGCGCTGCACGGAAACATCGGCTGGCATAAAGAAATATCACTGTTGACCATCCCCATCAGACAACGTCCCCAACTACACAAACCAAACAGGCACATAATAAAATATGTCTGCTGCCTTTTTTCTCCCTCTATCTATCTTTCTCTTTTTTATTCTGCCTCTCCCTCCTGTCCTGTCTTTCACCCTGGAGGAGAGGAGGGGGAGGGGCACCAAAGCTGTTTTCTTTGCCATCTATCTGACCACTTCTCTATCTATCTCTCCCTCTCTCTCTCGCTCTCATTTTTCCTCTTCTCCTTCTCCTCTCTTTCTCGGTCCCTCTCTTCTTCTGCATGAGTGATGAGAGATGCAGGGATGAGTGCTCCATTGCTGCTCAGGCAGAGGAGACACACACACACACACACACACACAGACACCTTGCTCTGATAAGGTTACATCACGGCCTCCTGCCACAGTTTCCTGGCAACGCCTTAAGCTTTTTACTGTCTGTGTGTGTGTGTGTGTGTGTGTGTGTGTGTGTTTTGTCTTGTTCCACCAACTTCTCCCATAGTTCTGCAACTAGATGTACAGTACCTATTCCAATTTTCAATCACTCTCAACAAGACACATCTACTGTATCTCAATATGTAGTTTTTCAATAAAGTTTCTTCTCCCTCACACACACACACACACACACACACACACACACACACACACACACACACACACAACTGGTTAAAACCAGAACATTAAACTGACAAGATCCGGTTAAATCCAGAACTCTTTTTGTTCTCTGACTGGATGCTGCCGTGTAGCTGTGTATGTGTGCCTATGGGTGTGTATCTGTGCGTATGTGTGTGTCTGTGTGTATGTGTGCCTATGGGTGTGTATGTGGGACCTCCGGGATTCCAGAATGTTCACAGACAGTGACAGTATGCAGTGGTGATTATCAGAGACTCCGAGGGCTTGTGAGGACACACACACACGCACACACGCACACACACACACACACACTTCTTATTTTAGTTCTCATGATGACTCTCCTAACTGGAGCCATATCTGTGTTTACTTTATTAGGCACAGAGAACATATTTTAGAACGGCAGGAAGAAAGTAAAAGCTCATTCAAAAACACACCAGACCGGATGTAAACAAGATGTGCTAACAGACAGAGGTCTAATTTGATGGGTTTGTGTGTACTGCTCTGTTGAATTATTTGATGAATTAGGCTTGGGGGAATATACTGTACATTAACTCTGTATGTGTGTGTGTGTGTGTGTGTGTGTGTGTGTGTGTGTGTGTGTGTGTGTGTGTACAAATGATCCAAGTCAGCATTCCTATTGCCAGGATTAGCTGTATGTAGAGACGGTACAGCGAGCCAGTGGGAGGGCGAGAGAGAGAGAGGGGGAGAGAGAGTTGAACAGAGAGAGAGAGACAGAGAGAGAGAGAGAGAGGGGAGAGAGAGTTGAACAGAGAGAGAGAGAGAGAGAGGGAGAGAGAGAGTTGAACAGAGAGAGACAGACAGAGAGAGAGAGAGAGAGAGTTGAACAGAGAGAGACAGAGAGACAGACACACACAGAGAGAGAGAGAGAGAGAGAGAGCATAGAGAGAGAGAGATGAAATGTATGTAGCAGACACTAGGATTTATCTACAGAGCATGTTATTACCTCTGAGTGTGCTTAATGGACTCAATTTCATAATTATAAGAGAACAAAAACAACAGAAAGACAAGTGCAGGCAAGTGCAACTTGCCGAGGATAGAAGGCAAAATGTTGGAGAAAAAGAAAGAGAAAGAAAGAGAGAATAAGAGAAGGAGATAATGAAGGAGAGAGGAGAGGAAAGAAAAGAGGCATGTCTGTTTACCTGAACAGCTCATCTCCAACCGACTGCTCAATTTCATGCTGTTTTTCTACCTACAACACAAGCGCGCGCACACACACACACACACACACACACACACACACACACACACACACACACACACACAGCTTAGGGTTTTGTGATAAGCATGGTCTCATGTAGCTTCCTCTCCACATACAGTATACTGCACACACTTAAAGTATAAGTCCGGAGTAAGTTTAAGCATAGCACTGCTGCACGAACTTTCTAACAGCACAGACCTAACGCGAATGCAAAACATTTTACATTGAGTCAATGTAACCTCAGATCTTACTTTCGGTTTTCAATAGTCAGGTCCCATTGATTCAGTGTAAAGTGCCTGTTCGCTTCTGCGTTCGGTCTGTGCTGTACCAAATTATTTTGTTCCACTCGCTAACTAGCGCATTTAGAGAGCTCTTTCAACAGGGCTATGTCTGAATTCACTCCGGTGCTTTCCTTTAAAGGGCCCTAAAGGCTGCTGTTACTGTGTTACTGGCTGTGTCCGAAACGGAGAAAATGCTGCCTTTGAAGGAAACATTTGGTGTCCGAAACAGTAAAATCCTGCCTTCGAAGCTACCTTCGTTTTGCCCAATTTTGAAGGAAGCATCGATGCTTCCTTCATGCTGCCTTCAGTGTCCAACATTCTATAGAATCTACCGATATCTTAGCAACGGCGTTCTAAATTGCTAACTTGCTAGGGCGTCCGAAACAAAGTTTTTAGCAGCTGCCTTGTTACCTTCTACGGCAGGTAACTTCATAGAGAGTGAAGACAGCGAGGCAGCAAGCCACTACCTTCCCGTTTCGGACACAGCCACTGTGTTTCAGCTGAACTCAATATGATGGGATTAAAACAGCTCCAGAAACATTTACATTGTTTTCTATTAACAAGTACACAATGTTAATTAACATAATCAGGTAAACACAAACACAAAATACAGACATTGCAAACACACACACACACACACACGCACACCTCTGCAGCCTCTCAGCCACACACAAACACACACCTCTGTGGCCTCTCATAGCCAAACAAACACACACACACACACACACACACACACACCTCTGCGGCCTCTCTTAGCCACACACACACACACACACACACACACCTCTGCGGCCTCTCTTAGCCACACACACACACACACCTCTACGGCCTCTCAGCCACACACACACACACACACACAAACACACACACCTCTGCGGCCTCTCATAGCCAAACAAACACACACACACCCACACACCTCTACGGCCTCTCAGCCACACACACACACACACACTTCTGCGGCCTCTCATATCCAAACAAACACACACACACACACACACACATATACACGCCTCTGCGGCCTCTCTCAGCCACACACACCCAAACACAGACACACACACCTCTGCAGCCTCTCTCAGCCACACACACACACACACCTCTGCGGCCTCTCTCAGCCACACACACACACCTCACCTCTGCGGCCTCTCTCAGCCACACACACACACACACACACTTCTGCGGCCTCTCTCAGCCACACACACACACACACACACACACACACACACACACACACACACACACCTCTGCGGCCTCTCTCAGCCACTCCTCCAGCTCCGTGTTCTTCCCCCTGCTGTGAGCCACCAGATCAGAGCCGCCGATGATCAGAGGGAGACCCTGTGAGCCTGGGACAGGGACCTGCACACACACACACACACACACACACACATACATAAGACAAACATACTACAGAAATGCTTATACATGCTCCCTCTCTCTCATGCACACACACACACACACACACACACACACACGCTATAGAAATGCTTATACATGCTCCCTCTCTCTCATGCACACACACCCACACACAAACAAACACACTTGATTACCGGTACTTTCATTTGGAAGACAAGCAAATGATGCAAGATCCATATACACACACACACACAAGATAAACATACTCTAGAAATGCTTATACATGCTCCCGCTCTCTTGCACGCACACACACACACACGCACACACACACACGCTGGCTGGTTGACTGTGGCTGTGAGCACAGCAACAGTAGTCACAAAAGCACCCTCTAGTGGCCATAAGGAATACAGCTTAGTAGAGAGGCAGGTGTCACATCCACAGGGCACCACATCCAAACACACTTCAGTAAGCACACACACGCACACACACACACACACACACGTTATAGAAATACATGCACACATACATACACCCTCACTCACATGCTACACACACACGCACACACACACACACACATGCGCACACACGCATAGACACACGCATACATACACACACCCCCACACACACACACACACACACACACACACAAAACTAACCTTACGGAAGCGTTTGAAGTTCTTGTGGTTTGTGTTGTGGTATTGCTGTGGTTCTGGTCGGGTCCGTGAGGGTCCACTACTCACAACCAGAGACTTAAACTCCACCAGCAGAAGCCCCCGCGGCAACTCTGGGTCAGAGAATACCGCTGGCTTCACATCCTGCACACACACACACACACACACACACACACACAGACAGGCACACACACAGACACACACACAGACACACACGCACAGACACACACACACACAGACACACACACACACACACACACACACACACACACACAGGCGTGAACAAACACACACACTATTCAGATGGCACTAGTTATATACAGCTGCATAGGGTAATGTTACTACAGAACATCAGTAAAATGAGTGGCAGATTTAAACAAGATTAACAATTGCAGTAAAAACAGAGGTGGGAGACAGTAGCCCTATTTATACATCCCCATCACCTCCATCCCCATCTCCATATCCCTATCCGTCTTGTCTAATTGTGCCATGTGTGTGCCATGATTAGAGAGTGAGAAAAGAAATGGGGAGAATTCTGATGACCTTGTTTTACAGATTTTTTTTTAGCCAATATTCAGCTTTTACATTATTAGCATTTTTATGACTGAATTTATCTTCAAATCATGTAGTGTAGTGCTGGTGGTGTGTGTGTGTGTGTGTGTGTGTGTGTGTGTGCGTGCGTGCGTGCGTATGTGTGTGTGTGTGTGTGTGTGTGTGTGTATGTATGTATGTGAGTGTGTCACCTTCTGTTCCTCTTTGATCAAACTGCTCTTGACAGGTTTGTGGTCGTCAGGTGAAGTGTGTACATTTGGCTTTGCAACCTGAGACACAACACACACACACAGGCACAAAAAACAACACACACACACACACACACACACACACACACACAGATATAAACACACAGATATAAACATAAATAATGCAACTCATGTCATCATTAATATAAAATATGCTAAGGTTTGTATAGAACAGGCCAATTACCACAAAAGACACTTCCTCTTCTTTGACATCCTCCTCTGGCTCCGCCCTCTGTTTTGGATAGGTGGAATCCTTCTTGTCTTGCCCTGGTAATGGTTTCTGATTGGCTGAAGTGGCCCATTGTGACTGCTGATTTTTAATGTTCTGTTTCGGAGTCTCTGAAGACCATCTGGAGTCGCCATTTTCTTTCTGGTTCTGCTGTGCCGTCCGATTGACTGAGCTCTGCTCTTCCTGGTCCAGCCGCTGTTTCTTATTGGCTGTGGGCTCAGGGGGCATGTCCATATCATCATCCATAATGGACTCCAGCTCCTCTAGAGAGAGATCCAGATCTGGTTCTGCGGGTTCGTCCTGATCCATCTCCTTCCTCTTCCTGCCGTCCTGCAGGGGGGTAAACTCACTGGACAGTCCCTCTAAGATGCCCTTGGATGACCCCAAGCCCAACCCAGAGCCGAGGCCAGGACCCAGACCTAGACTGGGACTCGCACTAAACCCTGCAGCCAGACCAGAACTTCTAGCCGGGTTGGAATCTGCAGCCAAGCCTGGTCCAGTTCTGTGTTGGTTCTGGGCTGCGGTCGTGGCCGTGGTTGTGGAGTGTGTGTGTGTGTGAGTGAGTGTGTGTGTTGCTTTGACGTTGGGAGTGTGGACTGCGGCACACGGAGTGTTGTCCTTCTTACTGAGCTCGTCCTCTTCGCTTTCCAGACGGAAAAGCTTGGACTCTGATTGGCTGGTTTCTTCACTGCCATTCCGAGGCCTGAAACAGAGGATTATGGGTAAACAACATACATTTAATTTGTACATTTAGCACAAATACAAGATTTTTAATACACTCAAAGGACAGCAAACATATTCCAGTCAACTGTGAGAACTTGCCTTTTTTTGTTGACGGGCAGAAAGAAATTAGTCAGGGAGGCTTGTTTCTGGGGGGACGTCTTATTGGACGCACCCTGCGGAGTTCGGAATTTGACAGAGTCACCGTCACGACCACTGGGCCTCTTGCTTAGATACGACGTCTCCGCCTTCTTGGCCCTTTCTGATTGGCTGGTCTGAGCGGCGCTGAGTGGCGTCATCATGGTCTCGGTGACGGTGGTGCAGGACGATGGCACGTCCCTGGAGACGGCAGGCTTGTGGACGAGGGACGTGGAGGAGATCGAGGAGGATGTCGCCGTGCCGGCGGGACGCGGGGCTGGCCACGGGCGACTCGACTGCTTCTCCGGCGTCTCTCCGACAGACGTGACCTCACTGACCTTTGGGCTGGCAGCGGGGAACATACGCCGGAGTCAAACAAACAAAATAAAATCACAAACACGCACACAAATATGTGAGCGAGACACACACACACACACACACACACACACACACACACACACACACACACAAACACCACAATAACTACAAATCTATTATTAATATAATTCATAAAAATAAAATAATATAAATACTACAGCTCAGGGCAACAGCACATCGCAACAAAACACATTACTGGACAGCCAAAAACAACTATCATCTTGCACTGTCAGTATATCAGTGCCTGTGCATGAGTGTGTGTGTGTGTGTGTGTGTGTGTGTGTGAGTGCTTATGATTCAGCTTGATTGTGTGCTACTAAGATCTCCTTCATTCCAGAGTCAAACAAACAAGTTACACAATAACATCAATTAAAATGAAATAAAAATAAATAAAATACTACAGCTCATGGCAACAGCACATCACACACTTGAAAACAACTGTCACCATGCACTGTCAGTATATCAGAGTGTGTGTGTGTGTGTGTGTGTGTGTGTGCTTATGATTGAGCTTGATTATGTGCTGCTATGATTTATTTCCTTCATACCAGCTGATGCCCTGTGAGGGTTCCGTGTTGATGGCGTAGGCTGTGATGTTCTGTGATGCCGCGGGGAGAACCGTCTCGTCCACCGCTACACTCTGGGACAGCGAAGGGCCAGGGATGGTTGGTTTCATCCTCACCGATTCTGCACAACACACAGCACACAGCACATAGAGTGTGTGAGTGTATGTGAATGTGTGTGTGTGTGTGTGTGTGTGTGAACAGAAACAGGCATCCAACCCTGCCCACTAACCTGTTTCTGTCGGAGAACAAGGATTGCAGTAGGCGGAGTTATTGACATAAATTGCAGCCAATCCAATTTCTGATTCAGTGATCCACCGCAGGCCCCGCCTGTTTCACATAAGACAGTTAGAGGAGTGTCGGCCATGACAGTAAGTAGGCAGAAAGCGGCCATCTTCCCTCTCTTCCGTTTCAAATACCAAGTATAAAAACTCAAACTGTCAACTGACACTTCTGTAGCTGTATCCAAAAATTCAAGCTGAGCAAAAGTGAGGCACAGTTCAACTCACAGGCAAGTTTAGCGTTCTCTGTATTTCTAGAATTTTCTACGAGAGAATAAAAGTATTTCTCCATCTCTATCTATCCTTGCCCTGGAACTGTACTTGCCTGTGGAGGACCTGACCCACGGCATCTATCCACTTCCTGGAAGAGGCGGAGGTTAGCGTCTGAGAGCTGCCTGTTGCTATGTCAATCACGCAGCTCCCTGGCGACTCAAGGAGTGACACTGGAACAGACCCCTCCTCCAGGAGCTGACTCCGCCCACCTCCATAAGTCACAGCCTGACTCAAACGCTTCATCTGGAGGAAACACACACACATTAACACACGTTCACACACACTCATACACAAACACACACACACACACACAAATATGTGCAGGACACACACAAACACACACAAAGGCAAAAAAACACAACAAGAAGGTAATCCATCATGAAAGTAATAATCTTCTCTTAACGTAATAGTATAAATGCATTTCTGGATTATTCAATTTATGGATTATTCCA
>JAODXP020000023.1:10687164-10692164 GCA_027497455.2 Sardinella longiceps | reverse complement strand
ACACACACATTACATTACATACATTAACTGCTTCTACCTGCTGAGGTAGAATCCTGGGCTTTTAGCTCAGTGGTTAGAGCGGTGCGGACCGCTACCGACTACAGAAGCCTTCAAAGCATGCTTCCTCGACTTTGAGAAACACTCATAACCATACTCAAGCACAAACAAAGACAACACACATGTACACACTTACCTAAACTTGCTTTGGTAGACTCCAAAGGTCAACCTGTCTCCAGATTTCAGTGTCTGGACAGTGCCTGACGCCAGCTGTGCATCGTTGACAAAAGTGCCGTACTTAGAGGTGTCCTTCAAGGTCAGAGTCTGCATATGAGAGTAACACAGACTTTGGAGATAGCGTTGGGTAAACTCACCCCATCTCTCTCTCTGTCTCTTTCTGACACACACTAGTAATGGTAAATGGTAAATGGACTGTATTTATATAGCGCTTTTCTACTCCTACGAGCACTCAAAGCGCTTTACAATGTATACCTCACATTCACTCATTCACACATTCACACACGGTGGCAGAGGCAACCATTTTGGGGTTAGGTATCTCAAGGACACCTCGATGGGTTCAGGCGGAGTGGGGCTCGAACCTGCAACCCTCCGGTTGCCGAACGGCACCTCTACCAACTGTGGCACCATCGCCCCCCTAATTCGAAATCTAGACAAAGGCCGACAGGCCAAAATGTTGCCGTCAATAAAACAAGAATAAAGAGATTGGATGTGCCGTAACTCGAGTTCTGCATGGTTTCATTAGAAGCACATTCTGGGGATTTGCTTTTTTTCTCCTCCCCTCTCATCATATATTCATTACTGGGTCATTCCACACCACACCAACTCACCCAATTTTCAGAAATTTTCCCAGTTCATGTCATGGATTTTATTGAAAAAAAAAACACATTTATACTCCTCTCTGAGAAATGTAACCTTGCCAAATATCAAAGCTCTACCCCAAACCATTTTCCTTCAATAAATTCTTGAAATACACCTTTTAAAGGCAAATGAGCCTATTTGCATCTCTCTATATTAGGCCTCACCAATTAAAGGGATTTCAATGGATAAGCTTGTAATTTTCACCATGCCTAGATATGATCCCAACAATGATTTCTAGTTAGCCTGTTTTATGCAAAACATGGACTGATAATGCTTTATTTGCATTGCTTAAACATACAATTTTAGAAAACTTCCAATACAAAAAATGTTTACCTTAATGTAAGTGAGCAATTGGAAAAGTTTCATTGTGATATGTCTTAATTTAAAATCCTACCCCATTCACCTGTAGTGTGTCATCGAACACATTTTCAATAAATGTGGAAAAAAATTGGAACCTAACACATCTCTGAAATTTTCATATGTGCCTGATATAAAGGTGGTCTTTCCTTTTCAGCTTGGAGGCCATGTTTGAGCCTCTGGCACCTGCTCATCGTTGCTTGCAAACATTTTGTACTTTCAGTATTTGAAAAACCAAGGTAAAACTACAATTTCGGAAAGTTTCGCAACAAAATATTGAAAACCGAAAGAGATGTGGAATTTTGAAATGTAAAAATTTGATGCTGGAGGACAAGCATTTACGTTATTCTATAACAGTCCATGTTTTGCATAAAACAGGCTAAATTTCAACTAGAAATCATTGTTGGGATCATATCTAGGTGTAACGGAGGCCAGCTAGCGCTGCTAGCTCGGTGGTAGTGTGTAAATCCTCATCACCCAATTCCATGGGCGCTTCTAACACGCTGAGTTAGAAGCTCGGGCTTTTAGCTCAGTTGGTTAGAGCGTTCCACTCCCACGCCGGGAGTTTGTAGCTTGCGGGGTGGCGGGTTCGAGACCCGTGTGCGGTGCGGACCGCCACCGGCTACATTGGTGCCGTGACCCGGATGGGAGTGAGGATTTGGAGGGTGAGTGTAACGGAGGCCAGCTAGCGCTGCTAGCTCGGTGGTAGTGTGTAAATCCTCATCACCCAATTCCATGGGCGCTTCTAACACGCTGAGTTAGAAGCTCGGGCTTTTAGCTCAGTTGGTTAGAGCGTTCCACTCCCACGCCGGGAGTTTGTAGCTTGCGGGGTGGCGGGTTCGAGACCCGTGTGCGGTGCGGACCGCCACCGGCTACATAGGCATGGTGAAAATTACAGGCTTATCCATTGAAATTCCTTTAATTGGTGAAGCTTAATATAGAGAGATGCAAATGGGCTCATTTGCCTTTAAAAGGTATATTTCAAGAATCTATTGAAGGAAAACGGTTTGGGGTAGAGCTTTGATATTTGACAAGGTTACATTTCTCAGAGAGGAGCATAAATGTGATTTTTTTTCAATGAAATCCATGACATGAACTGGGAGGCCTTAGGTGACTGCGTGGAATGACCCTACTGTGTATTTTTCCAATATCCCCGTCTTCTTTTACTGTCTTATTCCCCCCCGCCCCCCCCCCCCCCTTGTCATAGTGTATTGTACCATCAAAGTCCTTGATTGTATGTATGAGCAGGTGGCTAACTTAGTTGGTTCTTCTGGTATTTGTGTACACGTGTGACCAGTGACAATCAAGTAGCCTAGGCATCATCATCATCATCATCATCATCATCATCATAATAATAATCACCATACCCAGAAATGCTCAGTGTATATCCTGGATCATGGCTGGAGGGAGTAAAAAAAATGTGAGATGCTCGACCCCTGACAGATGTCAGAAGCGTCCACACAACAACTTTTAACTCCATGTGACTGACCTGGTTGCTAAGGGACAACTGTGCATGGGCGCGGCTGATGGACTGGTCGTTGCCAAGTAGGATTTCACAGTTCTTGCGGCCCACAACATAGTCCTTTCCAGGCAGCAAGTACAAATCTTCCCCTGTAAAGCAACGGGTACAACAGGTTCACCTGAATGCTTAAGGTGTAACGTTATTAAAGAATGTGGTTAGAAGTTTGTGTGACAAACTAAGTTTTTAAAGATCGGTGATAAAAGCTGCATCTGTAAAGGAAATCAGCTTTAGCTACCTGCCATACTAGCTTGAAAATTCACAGTTTAACAAGACAAGGGGGACAACATGATCCTCCAAACATCTATTCGGAAACAAGTAACGAAACCACAACCTAACCTACCTCCAGATAGGGGGACCAGCTTCCACATTGTGACCGCAAGTCTGTCTTGACAGTTCAGTTAACGCCTTCCGTGACTTACAAGGATAGTAATGTTAGTCCATGTTTGATCTAACCATTAAATATTTTGTGCCAGTCTACATTGAAAGATCAGACAGGCCTATAATTCTGCAGTCAAGTCAAGTGAGGCCGAAGAAATGCTTGCCAGCGACACTTTCCGTGAACTTTGGCAGCGCCAAATCACAGCTTCCGGCTTTTACAAGTACTTCAAAATAAAAGTCAGCTGTTGATTCATAGCGAGGCTTCCACAACAAAGGTCTCCAACCCAGTTTGATCATGGGGCACACTTTTTTATTTTATGTAGCCAAATACACCATGATATTGTCTAGTTGCCTAGTCTACTGTTGATTTTATACATTTAAACCTTTACAGGAGTCAACACATAATGATAATTTTGCCACAGGTAGGCCTATACACACTATTTCTATGCAGTTCTGACCACTTTCTGTAGCCTACTGGTTTCATATATTTAAGACACATTTAATGATTCAGATGGATGACACAAACAATAGGCCACTAAACGAATGATAGATTGGCCTAATGTATCTTTTTTAGCCAATCTGATGCTAACTGTTGTGTGTTTACAGTTAGGCCTAATAGTCTTTGTTTTTGTTTAGCCGTATAACTCTAAATTATATAAATATTTTACCTCTATAGTTTTGTCAGTCGAAATAAGCTCATCAAAGCTTTCAGGTGATAGGCAGGTAAATATATGTATGTAGGCCTAACTAACATTTTGACCAAATTGTCACTTACGCCCTTGGGAAGGCTTCTCCGCCCTCAAGTTACTGTATTGTATTTATATTTGCATGTTAATCCTTTCCTTTTCAACCAGTCAAGACTTAACAAGACCTATACTTCATACTTCCACCAGCTGCCTGCCACTACTGCGCTGGCCTTTGGCTGTGTGAAGGCAATGCTGTAGGCCTTACTTACTGTTACTCCAAGGTGCATTGGTGGCTTGCATGCCAGTCCATTCACACTGACATGGTTAAAACATCAGCTATACAGGTAGTCCAACAAATAAATGCTCAATCACAAATAGCTGGGTCAGTGAGATGTTGAATAATTCAAAAATGACATTCAGATCCACACAACAGGTAAGTTTGTATTTTTTTTTTCATTTCATTATGACATGTAATTTTTACATTTATTCAGTACATATGTAAATACATAACTTGCATTAAAAGTTCCTGAATTAGAACCTAGTTTGAAACTTTCATTAACATCAATGTTTCAGTAATGTCCTATTCTCCAGGCTTCATTAAACTACTGCACCACACAGGTTTATATTCACCCATTGGACTGGATACCATCAATGTGCAAGATAGGAGGTAGAACCACGGGCTCCTGGTCAAAGTCAGTTCAGTGCTTTGGAGTCTGGGAGGCCGAGTGCGCAAACAAACGTACAGGATTTTGCGTGCGCATTGCCGAAGGGTTCGGGAGGGGGAGGGGTGGTGTGAGTTTGTGCATTACCACGTCAATTATTTACACCAACTGTGTGTGTTTGTGGATGTGTGTGTGTGAGTTTGTGGATGTGTGTGTGAGAGTGTACAATCAGTGTGTGTTAACAGCCCTAGTGCTACTTTAGTGAGGGTGCAGCTGCAATGGAAGACCATAGGCCAATTTCCCCACTTGACACAAGAGGGCGCCCTTAACAACAGTCCCTCTGAAACAAAAAAAGCTCCATTCCTGCCATTTCATAACAATAAATAAATAAATAAATAAATAAATAAATAAATCTTACAACTCAATGGACCGATTACCTCACAAATTCAAAGTTTTGGTTTAAATAAATTTGAAAAAAAAAATCCCAAACGAACCACCTACAGATAAGATTTAACAGCT
>JAODXP020000023.1:10679664-10682164 GCA_027497455.2 Sardinella longiceps | reverse complement strand
GCACACACACACATACAGATACACCCATACACACACACACACACACACATGTACACACATACAGATGCACTCGCTCACGGACGCACATACAGACTGTCACAGGCTCACATACGTGGGCACACATGCATGCACGTATGCACGCGCGCGCACTACGTACGCACACACACTACCATACACCCCCCCACTCTCACACACAAACTTTGTCACACACACAGATACATATATGTACACACACACACACACACACTACCTGTATCAGTTGAGGAGCTGAGTCCAGGTTCACTGTGGGACCTGATGAGTTGCAGGGGGCTGTCGCACACACACACACACACACACACACACACACACACACACACACACACACACACACACACACACACACACACACTACCTGTATCAGTGGAGGAGCTGAGTCCAGGTTCACTGTGGGACCTGATGAGTTGCAGGGGGCTGTCACTGTCTCTTCGGCCACGCCCACTGGTGTGCCACGGACGCTGGAGCGGCAGCATGGCCAGCCCGGGGTTGCTATGGCGATCCGAAGCTTCCGTCTGGGCCGCCGGAGACGGAGCGGGAGCCGGAGGGGCGTGGCTATAGCTGAGGGAGGAGTCGTGGCGGGAGGGCGTAGACGGCTGCAGGCGGATCTCGGGGATGGACGAACACTGGGACGCTCGAGTGGCACCACTCAACTGCTCCAGCTGAGAACAACTACTGGCCAATAGAGCCTGACGACGCAGGAGAGGAGACCTGGGGGGGGGGGGGGAGGAGAGGAGAGGTGGGGAGATGGGGGGAGAGGAGAGGAGAGGTGGGGGGGAGAGGAGGAGAAAGGAGAGGAGGGGAGAGCAAGAGGGGAGAGAGGAGGGAAGGGGAATAGGAGGAGAAAGGAGAGGAGAAGAGAGGAGAGGAGAACAGGAGGGGAGGGGAAAGGAGAGAAGGGAAGGGGAATAGGAGAAGAAAGGAGAGGAGGGGAGAGACGAGAGGAGAGGAAAAGATGAGGGGAGGGGAAAGGGGAGAAGAGAGGGAAGGAAGAGAGAAAAGGAGAGGAGGGGAGAGGAGAGAAAAGGACACAGAGGGAAAAGACAGGAGGGGAGAAGAGAGGAGGAGATGGAAAAGCGAAAAAAGGGGATCAGGGGAGAAGATGGGAGAGGAGAAAAAAGGAGGAAGAGAGATGAAAAGTGATGAGAGAATATTAGTGAGAGTAATATGTCAGCATATACAGTAGATAAATACACAGACAGACAGACAGACAGACAGACGAATAGATAGACATATCTGTAGTGTCTCCTCCTGACCTGTAGGTGGAGGTGTTGTAGGTGCTGGGTGAGGAGCAGGAGTTGGATCTCTCCCCGCGGAAGCAGCGTCTGGGCTGGCCTGTCGATGCTACAAGCGAGCCCTCGGAGGGGTGCGGTGTGGGACAGCGGAAGCTGACGTATTCTCCTCCGCTACCACTGGCGTCACAACCCCCCTCGCTGACGCCTCGCCGCCGCACCAGGCCCACGCCCACCTCTAGCAGGCACGAGTCCTCCGACGGGGAGCTGTCATCGGGGATGTCCACGATCTCTGACATCAGCAGGGAGCCACTGTCCATCGACACTGGACACACAGACACAGGGAGAGGACGGAGGGAGAGAGGGAGGGAGAAAGGAGGAAAAATGCAGAGATGGACAGACAGAGAAAGAGGGAAAAAGTGATAGAGATGGAGAGATATAGGGTAGAGGGAAAGGGAGAAAGCAGAGTGAAAAGTGAAAGACAGAGGGATGGCAAAAATGGAGAAAGTAAAGGAAGAGGAGGGGAAAGGATAAAAGGATAGAGAGTGAAAAGAAAACAGAGAGAGAGAGAGAGAGAGAGGGAGTGAGAAGGAGGAGGAAAGAGAGGGGCATGTAAAAGAGAGGTGTAAAGAGAATGAGATTAGATTACGTTGATAGCAAAAAGACCCTCTAAGCACATCAGGCCATTGTGACTAGTCTCAATCTCTCAATCCCACATCCCAACTCCGCTCTAACCACACACAGATAACATTAGCAACACAGCCAGGAAATGGCATCAAGTTACCCAACGTGCTTGATGTCATCTCTCTCTCTCTCTCTCTCTCTCTCTCTCTCTCTCTCTCTCTCTCTCTCTCTCTCTCTCTCTCTCTCTCTCTCTCTCTCTCTCTCTCTCTCTCTCTCTCAATTCAGTTTTCTAAGTAATGTCTTGGTATCTGAGACATATATTGTTTTTACCACACAGATTCAAATAATATTTTAATCAGAAAGACAAATAAAAAAGACAGACTGAGAGAGCGAGAGAAAAAGAGAGAGCAAGAAATAGAGCGAGCGAGAGATAGAGAAAGAACAAGAGAGAGAGAGAGAAAGGGAGAGAGAGTGAGAGAGAGAGCGAGAAAGAAAGACAGAGAGAGAGAGAGAGAGAGAGAGAGAGAATAAATCCATCATCACTCACCCTCACCACTGAAGCCAGTAGATGTTCCTCTCTCTCCGGAGTGTTCCGTGGCGTGCGTATCAAA
>JAODXP020000023.1:10657164-10672164 GCA_027497455.2 Sardinella longiceps | reverse complement strand
GTGCTTCTGGCTTCTATGAGACTGTGACTATGGTTACAAGCAGGGAATGTTCTGGTTTGAAATGGAATATGGGTAATATTCGGTTTGCACACAATTCTTGTAAACTCCTCACTCCAATTGTCATCAATCACTTTAGACGCATTCCGTTTTTTGTTGCAAACTGAATATTGCCAGTATTAAAAAAAAACTGAATAGCCTATTCCCTGTGTGTAAGCGAAGACAGTGTTTCAATCCCAGTCCCACACCCCTAATCCCTGAGAGACCAACATTGGGGGGGGGGGGGGTCATTGGACATCCACTCTTAATAAGTCAATAAGATTCAGACTAACTGTAGAGTACTAACATCTGTGATTACCCAAGACTTTGTTAAGAAATGTCTGCTGTGAAATGGTGATTTGTGGACCTGATGACTTATGGATGTTATCATGTCCTGCAGAGGTGACCATGCGCATCTACACTGGCTTCAGCAAAAGGCCTTACTGACTTTTCTGGCATTCCTTTGAAACTAAGACACTTCAACTTCTTCAGCTGTTTTAGGTGACTGATATTATTGACTTTGAACAATTTTAAAGTTAAAAAGTTATGATGATTGAGTACTAGTCTCAACTAGATTTTCATCATATTTCACTTTACTGAACAGATTTAGAATTCACTTTGAACAGCTGTTAAAGCAAGTTAATTCCATATATTTTGTATAGACAAGAAGCATATCAGTCAACTTCATGTTCGTAGACAACAAAAACAATCATGGGACACAATTGCACTATTAAATAGAGAGAGAGAGAGAGAGAGAGAGAGAGAGAGAGAGAGAGAGAGAGAGAGAGAGGGCTATAACTTACAAAGAAGCCGGCCCAGAAGGGTAAGGACTGACGGACCCGCGGCGAGGAGGTGAACGCTAGGCTGGTGAAGCTGAACGCCAGGACCATGGCTCCGAGACCCAGGTGACAGAGCCCCAGGTACAGCAGCAGGCGGGCGCTCCCGCGTCGCCCCCCGGACAAAGCCCGAGAGCCCGACACGGACACCACGCTGCTGGACTCCGAAGGTGATGGCATGGTAGTCCGATATTCTGAGCGCACCGCGGGGGATGTTAGACAGCAAGTGTTGGTGAAAGAGATGACAGGAGGACAAGAGGGCTGACAAGACGTTTGGGGGGAGCCTTGGTTATTTCCAAGACAAATCTATACAAAGTTCAGCTGAATAATCCGGCAGAGATCTAATAAACTCAAAAACACACGGGAGAGCTGGCGGAAGGATGACATTCCGCATCAAGGTGGGCTATATCGCTTAAAAGTAGCCAACCGTTTGAGTGAACTGATGTATACACACACTGCAACACGAGACAACGCAGTCCCCGCGCGCATCAGTGCGAGTTCAGCAGTCCAGGCCCTTTAACCACTTTCTAAGCAAAGACTAGCCTACAACACGAGTTTAATTCCCTGATCATAACAAACACGCGCTATTCCGTTTATGTTGTGTTTTCATCTGTCACTGAATACTGGGTCGCCGCATCCTGCCTCGGCCCTTCGTCTTCCATCAACCCCTTCTCCGCTCTTGCTGTCAGGCTGAGCGGCATTGCGGTAACCGGAGCCTTCAAACAGGCCGAGCCCTTGCAACTGCCTACACTACCTGCATACAATACTGGAAGGGCCTGCCATGCAGTCCCGTTTTTTTCCGGTGGTTAACTCACTGACACTTGGCATGTAGGCTACTCATGAGCGGGAAGGAATCGAAGACTGCGCAGAGCCCTCCACTCCACGTTGCCGTCCTCCGGGAGTAATGTGAGGAATAGCCAAGGTCCCAAGGAGTTCTAAAGGACTGAGAACATGGTCACGGCACAAACGATAGCCACACTGAGAGATGCTAAATCACGTACACCCATGAAAACAGCCAGCTCTGACCGAATTTACCTCACACCGATGACGACAAATGTTTCATGTCTGGTGAAGGGGTGGTCTTGTTTGAAAGCGTAATTTATAAAAATGACATCTCCCATTTCGTCGGGGGCGTTTCACGATGCTCGGTGCTGCTGCCCCCTCTCCTCCCCGCAGTCACGCGGACCCCCGTCCTGTCCGTAAAGATCCCGGACATATGCCTTGCACTGCGTCGCTGGCTACGTCATCATCGACAGACTTCGAGCATCACGTTCTGCTCCGAGTATCAGTTAACTAACATAACCCATACACTTATAAACACAACCCAGCAAACATGGGCACAGGGTGCGCTTTTGTAGCATCCAATAGGGATGGGAGCAGGGACACCACGCAAAGTCTACCTTGCAAACGTGAGGAGTGGATGCATTTAACAGTGCAGCCGTCATGCTGATGGGACAAACATAAATCGCGGGACCCCACACATGGATGCGTTTCTGCCGCAGTCTTTGGGCAGGCGCGCGGTGCTGATGTTGCACGGAAGGACCAGTAACCTAGCAACGACCCGTGGACCGAGGTCGTCCAATCAGTTTCAGTTTTACTGTGCAACGCTGAGAACGGATCATTTCTCAATCAATGTCTCTCCTCTTGCAGACTTGTACGTTTTTGTGGATTTGGAGAATATGCGACACTCATATACTCTTAAAAAAAAAAAGCTTTTTAGATTATGTTTATAAAATTGCTCAAATTGCTGAGCCTCAATTAGATAGTGTAGTAGACCTATAGTAAACAGTCTATAATTGGTCAACAAGCTTGTTATTGGGAGACATATAGACTATAACACAATCAAAGTTTTTTTTTGTTTTGTTTTGTTTTTTAATTCAAAGCGCCAAAATAGATTCAGAGACAGCCAGGATATTGCACTGACCACCTGCGAAAGTTTCGTAAGCTCAACGAGAGTCAAAGGAAAACAGTTTCACACTCATACACAAAGTCAGCATAAAAGACAATACAGTGTGTAAAAAAAACAAGCAGAGAATAGCAGTGCTGGTGTCATAAAGGATTGTTGTACAGCATTAAATTCACTATGTTTCTTTTTCCAACAATGTCATATTTTCAAACTTTACCACATGCTTGTTTCCTCCTCACTCTTCACCTTCACGCACCCTCCTTTACTCATTTATGTCCACCTTCACCTGTGCATCAACCTACTTTCCCAGACGAGTTTGTAAACAAAACAAAACAAAACAAAACAAAAAAATCAAACCAGTACTTATGTGTTATGTGTACAAAGGTGCTGTTCATTCAGCGTAGTTTAAAAACTTTGTTTCAAATTCTATTCCAAGAGTGTCCTCTTTGTCTGTGGTAAGGATGCAGTACCGGAATCAATCAGTGGGGCAGTGAGAGAGTTTAGACAGATGATGAACATGGCAGTACAGGCAGGCAGTGGCAGTGGCAGTCATTCAGAAGGGTGGAAGAGTAGATCTTTGTTGATCTCTCTGGAGTTTCTGGTCTGGGAAGAAGTTGGATGGGAAGCTGGATGACAAGTCTATGCATGTATGGAGGAGTGACATCATCACCATCTGAAACCAGTCTAACCAAACTCACTGCTGTAGCATCTCTGTCTTTCTCTCTCTCTCTCTTGATTGCTCTCAAACACATACATACACACAAGTGCGCACACACGCACACACACACACACACAAACTAAGACATGGAATGTGACACACACACACACACACACACACACACACACACACAACTAAGACATGGAATGTTTTTTTTTCTACTGTACTGTGTGAGTGTGTGTGTGTGTGTGTGTGTGTGTGTGTATGCATGCATCATTACTCAATGTTTACTGTTATTTTACTTCCCTCAAGAAACACTCACAAAGTTCATTACACTATATGAACCTAGTGTGCAAACCTACATTGCGGTACTGTACAGTAACTGGTTGAAAACTTAAAAAAGAGCATCTCCAAAGACTGTCCACCTCACTGAACCACAGAACCATGAAGGCACTTTCTCTTCCATAAGTCCCTACCTTACTTAATCCTTTCGTGACCTAATACTGTTAATACTAGCCTGCCACCCCCAGTCTATATCAGGAAAGCCGTATTTCCCCTGTAAAATGCAGTCTGAAGCCTTTTGGGAACTTTTTTTATCCCTGTGAGACTTTCTGCAGTATAATACTGAGCTTTAAGGCCACCACACACCGGCTCCGACACAGTGCTGAGCACTCCTCTTCCAACACTCTATTCCACTGTTTTTCATGCAGCCGCGCACACCAGCGCCAAACCATTCCACCGCCAACTGTGAATTACGACTGAAGTCTATTTTGTGAGAGCCGTCCATTGACATCCAATGTTAGTTTCACAGGCTACTGTGCTAGGTGCTAGGCAAAATTGTCGGATTCGAAAGTGCTCCGCAATGCTGTTGGAGCCGGTGTGTGGCCGGCTTTACAGGGCATCAACTGTGCTGCATAAAAATGCCATGATGACATGGACAACTCTGAGCAGCAGAACCGTAGCCATAGCCATGCCCATCTTACTCACTGGGCCAACAGTAGCCTAATGTGCTAGTACATGTATCTACGCAGTGTGATGGCCCTGCTAACACTGTTTGGCAGTCTACTCTCTTGTGCAAGATCTGTTTTCACTGAGAGGTACCGTAATATCCCCGTGACTGACCTAACTCTTTCTTTCCGTCTTTCCTTCTTTCTTTTGTTCCTTCTTTCTTTCTTTCTGTCTGTGTGTGACTTTCTTTGTCTTTCTTTCTTCTCTCTGATATCAGCATATTTCTTTTTTTTTTTTTATCTCGGGAGCTCTAAACTGTCAGCTCAATATTAATGTCCAGTCCCTGTGCTCTCTCCCTTTCCCCCTGTCTTGGCCTGTGAAGGTGTGGTGTTTACCTGCGCTTTAGAGACAGCATAGAAAGGACGCACTGACGTCACAGACAATAGCTCTTAACATGGCTTATCTGATTTATACTGCAGTCTGTGTGTTTCAGTCTTTCACATATTAACCAGCATTCTTGGTTCATGGGTCCCGATGCAAGCGTTGTGTTTTTCAAAAGATGTGTCTTGGGAGTGTTGTACAGCATTCATGAAAATATAGACAGCCGTCCAGGTTACGTGACTGTGGCACTGTGGACCAATGGCAGCAAGCGCTGAAAGCCTGCTGCAACAGGACAGTTACACCATTCTCTCAAACGTTCTTCACACTTTCTTTTTCCCTTTTTCTTCAGCCGTCTCATTTATCCATTCTTCAACTTGTCTTTACACCCTCTCCCTCTCTCTCTCTCTCTCTCTCTCTCTTCCTCCCTCCCTCTGTCTCTGTGCGGTTCTCTGTAGTTTAAATGAGGAGGCACTTAGAGGAGGACTTGGCTTTCGCCTCAGGAGTCGTCATCTTCACCTCCCGTCCTGCCGGTGCCTACAGTACATCATGGACAGAGCAGAATGCACTATGAGACAACATACTAGGGCCTTTCAATGCACTCTACTATATACTCTACATTAAACAGTAACATACTATATATATATACAGTACGTACTACGACCTTTCAATGCACTCTACAATATACATCAAACACTGTCATACTTAGGCCTACTATACATACACACACATACACAGACTTCATTGTAGAAGAAATCAAAGCAGTAGGCCTGCACACAAGTGAATGAGCCTATTAGAGGTATGCTATAATCTACACTTTACTTCACTGAGAGTGGAGGGGTGGGTCGTCAAGGCCTGTACAATGTTATTTATAAGGTATTGACATGTATAAGGTTATCTATAAGGCGCTTATAAGGTTATCTATAATAAGGCATTTAAAGAAAGTACTTTGCATCTGGATTGTAACATGTTTGGTAACATGTTTGAAAGTCATTGGATATAACATGAACACCTAGAAACAAAAGAGTGAACAAAAAATAAACAGAACTGCTAAATTTGGAGAGTCCCTGTTGTGCTTACTGACCGCTTTCTTGCTTGACTTCAGCAAAATGTCTCGAGCCAGGGAAAGAAATGACTAGAGAGAGAGAGAGAGAGAGAGAGAGAGAGAGAGAGAGAGAGAGAGAGAGAGAGAGAGAGAGAGAGAGAGAGATTACTTAAATCATCTCACACATTCAACAAAAAAGACAGCAGAAGAGTGTTGCTGGGATTGGATTTAGATGAAGGTTTTTATCCACTTATTGTCCTTTAAATTGTTTCTATCACTCTGGTTCCCAGCCCTCGGTAAAGGACACTTGGGATAGACAGACAGAGAAAGAGTCGGAAAAGATAGTCGTCGTTCTCACCTCCTCCACATTAATGCTGGACTTGGCACTCGTCTCAAAGAAGCGTATCCCATGATCCTTTGCCAGCTGCACAGAAAGAGGATGTGGAATCAAATCGCTTGTCTTCCAAAGTTCACATCCTATACAATGCATTTGATTCATTAAATACACTTTTAATCCAAGGGGGCCTATAGGCCATTGATAACCGTTTTGTCATGCTACTTTATTTATTTATTTTTTATTCTATATTTTGTACAGCCAATCAGTGTCTGTGGTCTGTGTTGCTGTGTGTCAAGCTGAGTTGCTGAAAATGTATGTTGTTTGCATGTTGTTTGTGATGGTGAGAATTTTACACTTTGATGGACAACAAAGTTTTTTTTTTTTTTATTCTATTCTAATTCTACTATACTTCACTCTACTCCACACGTGAGGCAGTGATGTTATGTTAACCAAGGTTAACAAAGGCCAACACAGTATACAGAAACCAAGCCAACTAATTCGAGTGACAGTGACATTTACACAAACATTTGCCCTCGTCAGGGTAGAAACCACAGGCTAAGCATTAGGACAGTACATCCAATTGTGCAGACTGACTTTTTCTCCCACTTCCTTGGACACTTTCCGCTTCGCCTCAATGTCACACTTGTTGCCCAGCAGCATGCGGCTCACCCCTGCTGATGCATTCTGGGTACAAGAGAGAGAGAGAGAGAGAGAGAGAGACGGTTGAGCATGAGAGAGAGAGAGAGAAAGAAAGAAAGAAAGGAAGAAAGAAAGAGAGAGAGAGAGAGAGAGAGAGAGAGAGAGAGAGAGAGAGAGAGAGAGGGTTGAGCATGAGAGAGAGAGAGAGAGATGGTTGAGCATGAGAAAGAGAGAGAGAGAGAGAGAGAGAGATGGTTGAGCATGAGAGAGAGAGAGAGAGAGAGAGAGAGATGGTTGAGCATGAGCAGTGTACAGAGAGCAGACTTTAGTTCCTCCTATACTCCTCTGGCGCACATAGGGAAGCTCTTGTGTGTTCTGTGTGTGAGTGGGTTCTGGTTCCCTGTTCTTGTGTGTTCTGTGTGTGAGTGGGTTCTGGTTCCCTGTTCTGGTCTCAGCTCCGGGTTTAGTCCTGCTCTGCCACAGTCTCCTGGCTCTCAGCTTCTCCTTTGCCCACCAGCACACACACATCGCAACTCACCGATCTATTTGTGCTGCTGGGGGTGGAATGGAGGCTAAACGGGGGGCAAAACTGCTGATTTGGGATCAGAGACACTGACGACTTGAGTTAAATAAAAAAAAAGAAAAATCTGACTCAGGCCACTTGATGACAAATTATGTAACCGCACTCTCAAGCTGTAACTCTTAACTTGTTGACCACAGCATGTCCTAGACGAATACATTTTGGCTTATGCCTTCGTTAGCGAAGTACACAGCCTGAGAGTGCGTTTACTTTGTCATCATCCAGAATTCCCCTTGTTTTACGTGTAACAGATGCCAATGAGCCCGGGTTAGCTGGGGGCAGTACGTGTAAATCCTCACAACGCAGTGATACCTTAACTGCTTCTAGCAGCTGAGTTAGAATCCTGGGCTTTTAGCTCAGTGGTTAGAGCATTCGACTCCCATGTTGTGGGTTTCGGGGTGGCGGGTTCATACGCACCTAAACCCCGGCAACATACGCACCTAAACCCCTTTTACTTTAATTGAGTTGACCACAGCTTTCTCACTCATGTGTGACTCAGTTCTCTCACCACACAGTCTTAAATAAGACAGGGAAAATGACAGACATAATGCACTGTCCATGGGGAGGACAGAAAATACACAAAGACATTATACTGTTCAGAATACATTATGAGTTAGAGGAATGTAAGTCATTTAAGGCCAATAAACTTTTTCCAAAAATTAGCATCACTTTGGTCAGGCTCACCTCCTTGATACTCTTCATCCAGTTCTGAATGTTCTCAAAGGATTTCTCATCAGTGATGTCATACACCAGGATGATGCCCTGGAAAGGCAAGATTAGACATTAGATCCTGTGTGTGTGTGTGTGTGTGTGTGTGTGTGTGTGTGTGTGTGTGTGTGTGTGTGTGTGTGTGTGTGTGTGTGTGTGTGAGTGTGTGTGTGTGTGTGTGTGTGCAAGTATCTGCATATGTTTACTTGGGCACTGAGTCAGGGTTTTATGACAAAAGGGAACAACAAGAATTCTTACAAATTGGACCCCTGTGTGTGTGTGTGTGTGTGTGTGTGTGTGTGTGTACAAGTATCTGCATGTTTATGTGGGCACTGAGTCATGGTCTTGTGACCAAAGTGAACAGCACGCATTCTTACAATTTGGACCCCCTTGTGTGTGTGTGTGTGTGTGTGTGTGTGTGTGTGTGTGTGTGTGTGTGTGTGTGTGTGTGCGTGCGTGCGTGTGTTTCTAAACACTCACCATTGCTCCCCTGTAGTAGGCTGTGGTAATGGTTTTAAACCTCTCTTGTCCCGCTGTGTCCCTAAAAGAGACGTGTCATCACACATTTAGACAGGTTTCTCAGAGGACAGCATTGGGGACATGGGACACCACTGGATGATGTTTAAACAAACACAAATAAACTTGTCATTCACTTTCAGACATCAGCCCATGAACACGGCTGTTGTCATTCAGTTAGTCATATACAGTACCAATGGATTTGTGGCTATAGAAGACTCCCTCAGGTTGATGGTTCAGATAAAGGGATTTGTGTGTGTGTGTGTGTGTGTGTGTGTGTGTGTGTGTGTGTGTGTGTGTGTGTGTGTTGACATATTAAACCTTACAGACATCACTGGTGTTTACTCTGGCCAAGTGACATTCTCTCGTATTATTCACTTATTCTCTCTCTCTCTCCCACACACACACACACACACACACACACACACACACACACACACACACACACACATCCATGACTAAGCCTATTTCCCAGACACTATTCCTTCCTGTAAGTCCAATGTCTAACTGTGCTGCTAATTGTCACTTTAAAGGGAAAAAAATCTCAGTGTGGTTGTAATGTGTGCAAATGTGTGTTCCTGAATACCAGACTTGTGTAACACAGACTGCTCAGAACTGAACAATTCTGACATTTAAGATCCAGCATTACCAAATACCAATCCTCTGCTGTTTTCTAATCCTGCCTCTACAGTAACAACAACATGGCGAGATTTCTTTTTCATTATGCCTGACTGTCATGAAGGGATCTCAGGGATTTTTTGTTTTTGACATTATGAGACCAGCCAGCCTGGGCCTCTTGCTACAGTATAGCGGGATTTCATAAACTGAGCTAAAGGCTCGAACAAAAGCCAGGCTTGGGACTAGGCCTGCCACAAACTGTACTTAAGTCATCCAAACTCACAACCTGAGACTGAACACTTCGACTACTGTTGATTACTTTGAATTACCTATGACTAGCCCTGCCCTTCCACTGTATCAATATTGAGTTAATAATCGATAGATCTGTTCTAAACTTTAGGAAGAAAGCAGCATTCCATGATGACGGTACAAAATTCTTTGATTACGGCAACTATTTATAGGCATCCTAGCATTGTCAGTGATATGTGCACACAACAGGGCATTTAAGCAAAGGAGACCTATAATCTTACCAGACTTGCAGTTTGACTTTTTTCCCATCGACATCTATGGTCTTAACTTTGAAGTCAATGCCTGGCACACAGCACACAAGAAGATTGATGAGTACAAGAAACATAATAATGTACAAAAACTGGAATGCAAACAGGATGGACAGAGGAAAGGTAACAGGAGGGGGAAGAGTGAGAGAGAGAGATAGAAAGAGAGGGGGAGAGAGATATAGAAAGAGAGGGGGGAGAGAGAGAGAGTGCAGGAAGGAAGGACAGAGGGTTAACTCCTCAAATGGCTCAGATTTAGGTCATGCCAATTAAAATGTCCTGCTTTTCTATCCAGAGCAAGGAAACACATGGCAAAATATTGTGGCAACTCTCTCAGCAGTTTGGCTTCAGTCAAGTTGACATCCTCTGTAGTAACATAACTTTCCAAGAGGGAAGAGGGAGACAGATAGCAAAGGGGAAGAGAAGGGGCGTAGGGGTCTTTTTGAAGATGTGGGTGAACGCTCTGAAAGCCAGTGTGTTCCGACATGATTTGAAGTGGGAGCGGGGTGGGGGGTGCACGGGAGGGGAGAAAGATCTTGGTGGTGATATATGAGGGTGGGGGTGAATGAGCTGGAACGCAGTGAGGGAGTAGGAGGGGGGTGGGGGTGTGGGTGGTGGGGGATGGAGGGGGAGAAGAGACAAACAGAACCATGACAAAAAGAGGATGAATAGTAGGTCAGATGGAAATCTGTGTGCATAAATAAAACGGGCATGACGTGAAATAGCTAGTGCTGACATGAACTAGGCAAGGCACAAGAGGCTGTTAACGTTCTGGTTTAACCTGATATTTACCTGACACCAATAAAACTACAGGCTAAAGTCAAAAAGCCCTCACCCAAACAAAACCCAAGTGAATAAGCCATACCGATAGTTGATATGTAGGTTGAATTAAAATTATCCTCAGCAAAACGGATGATGAGGCAGGTTTTGCCAACTCCACTATCTCCTATGAGCAATAATTTAAAGAGGAAGTCGTATTTCTTCGCCATAACTTCAACGTCAGATGTTCGAAAACAGTATTTATGATGATGTACAAAGTTCAGATTAAATGCTCCTCAGTGAACTGACAACTGTCAAGTGTCCTGGCCGTGAAGAAAGTTTCTCCCCGTGTTTGTCTCTTTAAACCGTGTTGTCCTGTTGCAGATATCCTTTCTTACACCGGGGTATAAACTTTCTCCAAAACTTGTCCAAGTATGAGAAAAAAGAATCCGGAAAGTATCCAGCCGGAAAAGTATCCCAAAAATTGAGCGCAATCCAGGTTGTGTATGGCTCAAGCCTGCATTTCAGATTTCAGATGAATGACGGTGAGAAATAAGTCCATTAAAAAATAAATTATGTTCTTCCTCGTAGGCCTTTAAATGTCCATCCATGCACGACCTGTTTGCCAAAAACTTTTCTCTTCCCAAGTTCCTGAGGTGGAGAGAGGGCTACGTAAAACGGGCGACGTTGGAGCTTTGGATACGCTCTGCCTGCATGGGAGTGGGAGAGGAGAAAGTTACATGAATATCTTTCACTAGAGGGCGCCGGAGGTCTCACACTCACATTCAGAACCGTTGTGTTGTTACAATGTTGCACTTTTAATTAGGCTACGCGCGTCCCGAAAAACATGAAAGAGTGAGACAAACAGCGAATGGAAGAGTGACAAATCACGAGGTTGACTTTTGGCATTTTCATGTAAAATGTCTTAACCTAACTTTTGTTCACTTTACAGATTAAACTGACTTTAGGAGCTGTCATTTATGGTTGTAGCCCATGCTAAATTATGCGATATATAGAGACTATATAACGTTATTGCCGTGGATTCTAACATTTGTAATGTCTGTCGAAATCTATGAGATGCTGCATGTAAACTAAAATGAAATGAAACTAATTTCACACATCTTGGACCTCACCATCATGGACACCAACTACACGCATACATAACTTCTAAATTACTTCCTGCCCCTGCGAATCAACCCCGTCGTTATTAGCTATCTGTTTCCGGTTTATTTTCCTTTTCGGCGACGGCTCTTAACTCGCCAACATGCCTGTAAGTACGCCCCAGAATATTTAGTAAATTTAATGGTCATTGGACGTAGAAGACCACAGATCGCTATCATAAGCTGATGTATCAGAATTTTTGGACAAGTTTGTGTATTTGTGGAGGGTACAGTGGAGGAAAGACAGTACTAAATCGAAAGATTTTTCCCGAGCGCGTGGTGTTATGAGTACTATTTTGACAAGATGGCGGCGCACAGGGAATCATAAAGCATGGGGATGAACATATTGAAATACGATTAATCTTAATATATGGCTTTCTTTTTATTTAATCAGTTAACTTAGGCTATTTTCCGGTTAACGATCGAGGCCAGTATGCCTGGCGAGTGAATGGAATGGCCATCTTAAACATTTTGAGAGATATTAGCATTTGGTCAGTGTTAGCCACTGCGCTAACTGCCCAAATGGCCATAGCGGAATCTATCTAAATAAGATACGATCGAGATGCTAGAGTGATTTAGAAAGTTGTCTCTTGATTGATCGGAAAGACGGCTCTAAGTAGTCTTGTTGTTGGATGTAACGTTTACGCACACAACGTTAGTTGAGCTTAACGAGATCTGTCATTGTTCATGACGGCCTGGAGCTTGTTATTGCTCTGTGGGTGGACTGATAGCGACGGCTGCTATGCACAATAACGTTACTCTTTGAAAACCAGTGCTGCCCCCATTGTATTTTAATCGCTGTTATAGAAACCGTTCTACTGTTGTTTAACGTTAGTAATAATATTACCTATGTCCCATTCTGTCACTGTTTTCCAGCTTGCTAAAGACTTGTTGCACCCAACTCCCGAGGAGGAGAGGAGGAGACACAAGAAGAAGCGTCTTGTACAGAGTCCTAACTCATACTTTATGGACGTCAAATGTCCAGGTGAGCTTAATCCTCTTTATTTCAGCCTATGTGAAGTATCAGATGATGATGTGTGCTGTCAAACACCCAGTTCGTTCTTCTCTTGGAACCGAATGTCAGAAGTCAACATTCTGCTTTGACTTGTGTTTACTTTGGCATGCCTGGTATGTATTTGCAACTGGTTTGAGCTGATTGTGAATGATGTTTGTTTCTAAGAGGTTTGGTGTCTCTTGTTTGGAGTTGCTGTCTCTGATGTCAGACGACTGCTGTGGTGCTTGTTGTCGAGGCGGTTGATTTTTGGTGTGTGTGTGTTGGTCTTGCTGCCAGAATTGGTCAGGATTACCTGCAGAGCTGACAGGACGAGAGGCATTAAAGGCTTAACATAGCACTCGGCAAAGTGCCAGCGTCTGGATGTGTCATGGATGTCATTGTACACTACAGTATGTGGGCATTGCTACCAGGCATTACTGCACAGTATTGTGTTGGGGTTTGCTGGTGCACCTGCCATTGTTTTTCTTGTGCCACAGCTTTGACCTGCTCACAGCTTAGCGGCTGGAGATCATGGGGTGACTCTACCATACTCCACTATGGCAACATTCGTTAAGGCCAATTCAGACTGAAGATCCGCGACGAGACGAAACGTTTTTAGAACGGAGTTGCAGCAGTGTGAATCAACCGTCGCAGGTTGTTGCAAGCCGTCTCAAAAGATTTAACATGTCAAATCGCAGTTTTGGAGTTTTAGAACGTCCAGGTTTTTAGAACGTCGCAGCCCGTCTCGTTGCGGATCTTTGTTCTGTAGGCACCTGTAGTCTGAGCTCTTGATGTAGATGGTACTTGATGGGCAGGAAGATCAGATGTAAGATGGCCAAATTATGACCCAAGTAACTTTTGCTGAACTCTGAGGGATGGATTAGCATAACATGGGTTTAATGTTGGGACATTCGGTTTGTGAGCGGGGCTACTGGCACACGGTATTGATCACACTGGTTGATTTTGTCATTAAAGGGACACCAGGCAACGTTTTACTGTTAATTTACCAGCCTCGAAGTCACTTCGATGATTAATTGGTTCATTACGGGGTGACCGATGGCTCTCTCGTCAGACTCACGCATTTGTTTCGCGGGATAAGTGTTGGGTCCAGGAAATAGAAACTGAAAGGAGATATAACTGAAATCGCATTTATTACTGGCTTGTCAGACAAGGTAACACACAAAAAATATCATGTCTGGTTTGTACTCTTTGATTTGCAAATAAATTTACATCGATTGTTGAGAATGTGTAACGCAGTTGTATGTTTTCTAATATTTTGGCGACTGTAGGTGGAGCTCCGGAGATAGAAAAACGTAGTCCTGCCTGTTGTCCCTTTAATTGTGGAGCTGAGTTTTAGCACAGCGGTGATGTGATGGTTCCTTATTTGTTGTCAGATCTCTGGTTGGCTTGTGACGGCCTAACTTTTTCTGATTGTTAGGCAAAAATATTTTCTGGTATGGATGAGGAATCATCCATCCTTGTGTAATCAAAGTGTCTTTTTGCATAGCAGATCAGTACCTATTTGTGAGTATCGGGCTGCCCAGATGGGCACAAATTGGATTTTTTTTTTTTCTTTACTGTCTCAGATGTACATTAAGTGTATTTGGCCATTGCGTACATCCTTAGTTTTGACCAGAGAGGAATGAGTTGTCAAAATGATAGTTCAGAGATTTAAACAATCTTGTGAATGACCAAAAGTATTTTGTAAATTGACAGAACAATCACTTGATCCCAGAAAGAAAAATCCACCTCTCTGTTCTACCCTGTCCTGGGGGCATTAGGATTTCCTTAATATTTCTGGCTTGGAAACGGGAGATGATTGAAATTCTGGTTTGGATGCGTTTTGCCTGTGTAATACTAATTAATGTTAAGCCCAGTCTTGTTTACTTGGGGTTAAGAAAAAAAACCTGCCCCTAATTAGACAAGTTCTATGGGGAAAATGTAAATCTGTGGTCTCTTATTTAGTCTCCTCTGTTTGAAGTTCAGTGCAATATATGTAATTATTATTTTATTTATCCACACTCAGAATCGTTTGCTAGAGTGAGCCATATGTTATGATTTGGGTTGTGTTCTCTCTGAAGTTTGTTTACATGCGGTGTGTCTCCCCTGTTGTCTCATTCTCCCCCTCTCCCCTCCCTTTCTGTTCTGGTGTGTGCAGGCTGTTATAAGATCACTACGGTGTTCAGCCATGCTCAGACAGTAGTGCTGTGTGTGGGCTGCTCCACAGTGCTCTGCCAGCCCACTGGAGGGAAAGCACGTCTGACAGAGGGTAAGATACATACATACATACATACATACATACACACACACACACACACACACACACTC
>JAODXP020000023.1:10652226-10657064 GCA_027497455.2 Sardinella longiceps | reverse complement strand
GGCTAGTGACAATGGGCCCAAAATGTTGAGAGACCCCTACCCATGGTAGAACAAAACCCAACCATGTTTTTCATCATCTTTAAGGTCTCCCATATATGAAATGGATTCTTGGACAAAAATATTTTGCTGCAAAGATGGTTAAATTCATAGATATTGTCATACGCCCCATAGCTAAAAAAAGAACAAAAATGGACCCTTGCCGAATGGGACTTAAGACATATAAACTGATACAGAATCTTAATACAAGCTCTGAGACCTTTGAAACTTGGCATGTATGTAGCCAAGAGGTTGCTGTACCTTCTAGAAAAACCTGTGTGTGAATATCTTGAAGTATGCCATGTTTAGAGCCCTAAGAACACAAACCTAAAATAGGCGGACATGGAAAAAATTGGACACCTTTGCAGAATGTTTTTGTTTAGTTTGTGTTTGCTTTGGCAGGGAATGTCATAGAAAGACATGGTATGGCTTGTTGGAAAGGTGGGGTTGTGCTGAATCCAGCAATACCCAATATGTAAATGTACCATGTACAATCAGGGTGCTACCTTCCTCAATGTATGAGGCGTCCCAAATTAAGGAAAATGATGCATTGATATAAATAGGTCTCCAGTCCAAAGTCCATGGTCAGTGCTGACAAGGCTGTTGACAATTTCATTGGTATAGCAAAGTATGTTACATGAGTTAAGTACTAGTCTATATTTAGGATCAGCTACATTTCATAATAATACATTTCATATGACAAACTATAAAAATAAAAGCAAAACATTAAAATTGAAAGATATTCAGGTAAGGTATAAGAAGGTCATGGGCAAGACGGGCTTAAGTGTACCTCCCATCAAGCCATTAAAAAAATGGTCTGATAGGTTGGATATATACTTAAATATTTCCTACCCTTTCTTCAGACATCCCCGAAAGCCCCCCTCTCAGAGTACAGGAATGAGAGAAGAGGGGGAGGGACAAACGTCTATTGGGTTTGATAGACAAATCATATGCTTATGATTTTTTTTATAATATTATAATATTATTGTTTCTCTGGCCTATTCGTTCCACAGGTGATTAACAAATTTTAGTGTAGTGTATGTCGACAATTGCCATGTTGTGTATGGTGTAAATTGAGGTAATTTTAAGCAATATAAAAAGTATTCCAGAAAGGCATCACATCACCCACCTTTAGCATAGGCGGGAACTCTAGACATACAGTACCCTAGTGATAGTAAATTTATTTCCTCAGTACATACGTCTAGCTATCAGCCATAGGGAACCACTGTATTCAGACATTGCCTGTGTCTATCCTATTATGTGGACAGGGAGTTGGGCTTAGCGTTGTTTGAATCGGCTTGATCGTTGCTTGGATTGGTCGTATTTATAGCCGTACAAAACGCCTTCTATGGCTCTGGCATAGTGCTATCCTATTGCATGCAGTTTGAAAGCTCATGGCCAGACAATACATTTTATGAATAGTCAGGCTTGTCAGGCTACAAGAGATATTTTGATCTGTCTGTTAATCCTGCCTTATGTTAGTTGGAATGATATGAAATTGACCACGCTGAGATGCATAACATAAGACCTCATAGCTCACTGGTAGATCCTGACACCAGGTCAGTCAGCCTGAAGCAGCCAGATTTCAGTCGAGGCCCCAGCCATGCTCTGCCTGCAAACCAGTCTCAGTGAATCTAAAATCCAAGTTACTTTGGTGCCAGTCAGCGACTCAAATTGTCAATGGAAAGCCAGACCATTATTAACCTAATTTGCCAGGTTATTAGCTTTGGAGCTAGACTGTATACTGCAATATTCAGTCCTTCTGTCTCACCAGGGGTAACCAATTTTGAGCTATGCTGGTGGCAATCAAACCATTCTCCTGGCAGGGATATGACTCCTGTCACATTCCCTAGTAGCCCTGCTATACTGTTAAGCGACCTTGAGCATCATGAAAGGCACTATATAAAACGAAGTTGTTGTTATTCTTATTACTATTATTATTATTATTATTATTATTATCATTATCATACAGCACTAGGGTTTCTACTGCCCAAAGCCCTGCCTATCAGTTATTCAGCACTAGGGTATCCACTACCCAAATCCCAGCCTATCAGCTGTCCAGCACTAGTGTGTCCAAAACCCAAGCCAATGAGCTATGTAGCACTAGAGTGTTCACTGCCCAGAGCCCAAGTCCATAAGCTATCCAGCACTAGGGTGTCCACAGCCCAAAGCTCAAGCCTATCAGTTATCCAACACTAGGGTTTCCACTGCCCAAAGCCAAGGCTATCAGCTATTCAGGACTAGGGTGTCCACTACCCAAAGCCAAGCCTATCACCTATCCAGCAATAGAGTGTCCGCTGCCCAGAGCACAAGTTAATAAGCTATCCAGCACTAGGGTGTCCGCTGTCCAAAGCCCAAGCCTATCAGCAAGAAAGCACTAGGGTTTCTACTGCCCAAAACCCAAGCCTATCAGCTATCCCCGGCACTAGGGTTTCCATTACCCAAAGCCCAAGCAGCTATCCAGCACACTGCCCAAAACCCAAGCCTATCATATGGCAGGGACTAGGGTTCCCACTGCCCAAAGGCCAATCAGCTAGCCAGCAGTAGGGTGTCCACTATTCAAAGCCCAGGCCTAGCAGCTATCCAGCACTAAGGTGTCCACTGCCAAAGCCCAAGTCTATCAGCTATGCCCAGCGCAAGGCTGTCCACTGCCAAAGCCCAAGTCTATCAGCTATGCCCAGCGCAAGGCTGTCCACTGCCTAAAGCCCAGGCCTGTCAGTCATCCAGCACTATAGGGTGTCCAAAGGCCAAATCTATCAGCTATCCCCAGCACAAGGATGCCCACTGCACAAAGCCCAGGCCTATCGGTTATCTAGCACTATAGGGTGTCCACTGCCGAAAGCCCAAGTCTATCAGCTATCCCCAGCACTAGGGTGTCCACTGCCAAAATTCTAACCCAGCACCTCATCTACTTTGGAGACCAATGCTGAGTGGTCAACAGAGGATGAGTGGATGTCTGAAGGTGACTGAGTGTGACTGGTCATTGAAAAGAGTGGCAGACTGATGACCATGGCAGATGATGGATCAAGGGCCAGGAGATGTGGGCCATAAATGTGGAGAAAATGCCTATGTGATGTACAGTACACAGTGCATACAAAGTAGCCTACTGCATTTTTACAGACATGCAATATTTTATGCACAAATATTAAAGCAGTCTAGTAATGGACTGATGTAATTAGGTGGTTTTAAATCCAACTTGCAATGCTTGTTTAAGCTATGTGAATAACAATTTCTATGGATGGAAACACTATAACTATTTCTATGGATGGATCTGCCCTCTGACCTACCATACTATTCCACACCCCTGCCCCCATACTTGATGACCCCTGTTTTATAATAAAAGGCGTTATATGATATCATTTATGAACATATCCTAAATGCAGAGCAGTACTTTACTTTGCTGTAATTTTCTTTGCCAATTTGTGAACATTCTTCTTAGCACTGACCGTGGACATGACTGGAGACTTGATTATGGATTCAGCACAACCCCACCAATGATTGGATATATCTATCAAACCCAGCTGGCATTTGTCCCTCCCCCTCCTCTGATGTACAGGAACAAATATTTAAATCTACATCCAGTCGTCAGTACTTTAGACTTACCCTGGCGGTGGCAAATTGATATGCTCAACAGGTGCGTCTAGCTATCAGCCATAGGGAACCATTGTATCAGAAATTGGCAGTGTCTATCCAATCATATGGATAGGGAGTCATTGGGTGGGCTTAGTGTTGTTTGGTCAGATTGGTTGTAGCTAGAGCCATACAAAGAGCTTTCTGGCTTTGGTCATAGCCGGTCATAGCACTTTCCTATTGAATGCGGCATTTTGAAAGATTCCATCTCTAGGCTCTATCCATCATGGTCAGACTATACATTCTATGTTGTATTCTGGCTTGTTTGGCTATTGTCAGACCAAAATGGTTTGATTGGGAGGTGCGCTTAAGCATGTCCTGCCCACGATCTAATGTCTTTGAATTTCAATTTTTGTCTCCATATTTTGTCATATGAAATATATTATTATGAAATGTAGCTGATCCTAAATATAGACTAGTACTTAACTCATGTAATGTACTTTGCTATACCAATGAAATTGTCAACAGCCTTGTCAGCACTGACCATGGACTTTGGACTGGAGACCTCTTTATATCAATGCATCATTTTCCTTAATTTGGGACGCCTCATACATTGAGGAAGGCAGCACCCTGATTGTACATGGTACATTTACATATTGGGTATTGCTGAATTCAGCACAACCCCACCTTTCCAACAAGCCATACCATGTGTTTCTATGACATTCCCTGCCAAAGCGAACACAAACTAAACAAAAACATTCTGCAAAGGTGTCCAATTTTTTCCATGTCCGCCTATTTTAGGTTTGTGTTCTTAGGGCTCTAAACATGGCATACTTCAAGATATTCACACACAGGTTTTTCTAGAAGGTACAGCAACCTCTTGGCTACATACATGCCAAGTTTCAAAGGACTCAGAGCTTGTATTAAGATTCTGTATCAGTTTATATGTCTTAAGTCCCATTCGGCAAGGGTCCATTTTTGTTCTTTTTTTAGCTATGGGGTGTATGACAATATCTATGAATTTAACCATCTTTGCAGCAAAATATTTTTGTCCAAGAATCCATTTCACGTATGGGAGACCTTAAAGATGATGAAAAACATGGTTGGGTTTTGTTCTACCACGGGTAGGGGTATCTCGAAAACTAAAGCACTTTTTGATGGTTTGTCACTAGACTAATGGGCCACCAGAAATGTTTCCCGGGGCTGCACTGTGAGAACCCATGATTTTGAGG
>JAODXP020000023.1:10627226-10629726 GCA_027497455.2 Sardinella longiceps | reverse complement strand
TGATGATGTCTTGCTAATAGAATAGGGCTTCCACATACTCACACAGACACACACACACATATACACATGCACACACACGCACGCACACACACACATTGAGTGAGTGTGTGTTCCCTTTATTTTCCCACAGAGGAGAACAAGGGTCGATAAAATATGACAGCAAAGACACACACACACAACGCTGAAAGTACTAAAAAAAAAGTGAAATGCGAATAGTGAATGTGAACTCAAGCGGCGGAAACAGTCGCTGTGGAGAGGGATTGCATGTCTGTATTACTCTGTACCTCTTCTGAGCTCACAGGTGTGTGTGTGTGTGTGTGTGTGTGTGTGTGTGTGTGTGTGTGTGTGTGTGTGTGTGTGTGTATACTGTACGGTACTTGTGTGTGTGCATGCATTTGTGTGCGTGTGTAGCATTACTAATAGGACATTCACTAACACACACCTACACACATACGCACGCACACACACACACACACACACACATTCTTGCTCTCCTGAAGTCAATCTTTAAATTGAATCTGTGGAGGCCCAGCTAACAGACCTGTTAGCATCAGGCTGTGCAGTGTAGCCCACCTACCCATGGCCACTCCGGTTAATTCCTGATCAACTCATCAATAACATTACACTGACTGAGAGGCCGTGTGCAAAATCAATTAACCTCATCATTAGAATGGAGGTTCAGAACCTATTGGTGTGTGAGTGTGTGTAGATGTACACGTGTGTATGTGTGTGTGTGTGTGCATGTATATGTGTGTGTGTTTGAATGTGTTTGAGTGTGTGTGTGTGTGTGTGTGTGTGTGTGTGCATGTATGTGTGTGTGTGTGTGTGTGTGTGTGTGTGTGTGTGTGTGTGTGTGTGTGTGTGTGTGTGTGTGTGTGTGCGCACTGCACAGGTACATGTCTCCAGCTGAACATATGTGCTATATATATTTAGTGTGTTTTCTAAAGCGTGAGGGATAAACTATATTTCCGATATTTGAGAAAAGTGTGTTTACTTGCGTTTAACCGTCACTACATTCCTGTCCATAATGTGTGTGTGTTTCATGTGTGAGGATGTGTGTGTGTGTGTGTAGTGTGTGTATACACATGTCTATAATGTTTGTGTGTATTTAATGTACTGTATGTGTGTGAGGATAATGTGTGTGTAGTCTGTCTATACACGTGTCTAGTGTGTGTGTTTAATGTATGTGTGGTGTGTGTCTATACATGTGTCTATAATGTGTGTGTGTGTGATGTGTGTGAGGATAATGTGTGTGTAGTGTGTCTATACATGTGTCTCTAATGTGTGTGTGTGTGAGGGTAATGTATGTGTAGTGTGTGTCTATACATGTGTCTATAATGTGAGTGTGTGTGTGATGTGTGTGAGGATAATGTATGTGTAGTGTGTCTATACATGTGTCTATAATGTGTGTGTTTAATGTATGTGTAGTGTGTCTATACATGTATCTATAATGTGTGTGTGTGTGTGTGTGTGTGTGTGTGTGTGTGTGTGTGTGTGTGATGTGTGTGAGGGTAATGCATGTGTAGTGTGCGTGGGCTGAGACCGGTGAAGTGCTTTGAAAAGGCAAAACATGTCAAACAGGGAGGAAAAAAAGAAAAGAAAGAAAGGAAGAGAGAGAGAGGAAGAGGGGTGAGAGAGAAAGAAAGGAAGAGAGAGAGAGGAGGAGGAGTGAGAGAGAAAGAAAGGAAGAGAGAAGAGGAGGGGTGAGAGAGAAAGAAAGGAAGAGAGAGAGAGGAGGAGGGGTGAGAGAGAGAGAGAGAGAGAGATAAAAAGAGGGCTGAGATACGTGAGCGAGGGAGCACAGGGGAAATCAAGGGAGATAAGCAGCAAGAGCTCCATGGACTCTGAACTGGCTCCTCCTGTGCGCGACTAATATGGCGGCTCCACAGCACAACCCAGTCCAGCCAAGCCCAGCCCAGCCCAGCCCAGCCTAGCCCAGCCTAGCCCAACACTGCCTGAACTGCATCAAACAAAGGCAGGCATGGAGGGCTACAGCGTTTGTAAATATGTAGATCGAAGGTGCTCTTTGGAAAGAAACTTGAATGAACTAGAGGAAAAGTCCAAAGCACTCTTCAAAAAAAGGTTAAAAAGCTTTAATAAATGGCTAAATCATGTTTGATTTTTTAAAAAAACATGCCAACATGTTTCGGCCATAAGGCCTTCATCAGGGCAGTCAATCCTGTCAATCTGCCTGAACTGCACTAATAAGAGCTGAGCCCTTTGCAGCTGAAGAGCCACGGGCCTCACTGAGACAGAGGGGTAGATTTATCATCCTTTTTGCAATGGCGCTATCCGTTTTCCAGGCGCTATAGTATTTCCACGCAAAGACTGGCTGTTTCCGAAAATGCCTACTACTTGACTGCTACATAGTACTGGTGTACTGATCTCTGCAGACAGCAGCATGTAGCATGCACTACAAATATCACAGGAGTACTGTGGGGCTCAACTAACCTTGAGTCAGGTAGAGCACCTGTAGTCCATTTATTAATGAGGTTCTGGT
>JAODXP020000023.1:10597226-10619726 GCA_027497455.2 Sardinella longiceps | reverse complement strand
GGGTGATGGCTAGACGTACTCGCCTGAGTAAATTCAATTTGTCACCGCAAGAGTACATCTAGAGTTCTAGGCTAGACATACATTACTATATGTTACAGAGAGGCTACACTGGGTGCATTAAGTCAAAGACTTATCTGCTCTAATAATTAGCTTCCACTATTAACAATGGAACTGACTACACCAGACACGGCAGCAAAACCAACATTCTAAGAAAATTCAGCATTCATTTCAATGTACTTTTGACAGAACTTGACTTTAACACTTCCATAATGCATCCAGTGCAGCCCTAGCCGTCCAGGGTGGATAAACAACCAATTTAGCTGAAACTGGCTTGGGAAAAATAAATCTTTTAGATGGACTGTTTACATGGAATATCATATCATTGCTCTGATCTAACACACATCTAAGGATTTAAAGCATTCAATTATTTATTGGACCAACCAAGAAATTGTGGCAGTAGCTGCAGTGTGTCTTAGACACAGAATACAGCACCTCCTCTACGCCGAGTCTAGACTAGACACGAGAGAAAATGGCCTCCATTCTGTCTACACAATCAACAACCTTGTGTGTCTGTCAGCTTTTATTTGTGGGTAACCTTGTGCACTGCACTGAACACCAGATTCATTCTTTCCTGGAAAAAAAAAACATTCCATTACAGCAATATATCTACCTCGTATTCGGGGGGTTTGAGGGACACATAGATGAGGGCAGGGCCACTCTCAATGCCCAATAGCAGTACATCCTCTCCTCTGTGTCCCGCCCCCTCCAGGGAAAGGATATGAGGTGAGGGGCAGTAGCCAGCCTCTGAGTAGGGCAGAAATCTGCACACACACACACACACACACACACACACACACACACACACACACACACATTGCTAATCATGCACAAACAGTCACCAATAAAAAAAGAATGCAGAACAATACTGAATAAATTAAGAGCAAATCCAAAACAAAATGGCAAATAACTTAAAAGCATTCGCAAACATCACACAAAGAAAAAAAGCACTACACCCTCATTCACAACAAATTTTAAAAAACTCCTTCAGTGACACTTGCCCACACACCATCTTGACAGACTCAGACAAACAAAGAGGGGGACGCAATTGTACATCAAACAAGCGCCATCTGCTTCTCAGCGTGAGGCAATCAAGAAGAAACCGCCATTTCTGTAAGTGAGAGATCAGTATTCACACAGACAGGAGACTGGAGCACTTTAAGCATGCCGTCAATTCATAGCTTGTTTTGAGGCATCATTGATCCTGGGAGTGCTCAGCAAGAAAGAAAAAAAAAAAGGACAAATTTGTTTACCATTCAGGTAAATCCATTTTATCTCTTAGGAGTGTGATGTGAATGCACAAGCTGAAAGAAAGACAGAGAGAGAGAGAGAGAGAGAGAGTTCTTTTTTTCCCAGCAGTGCCTTTAGATGTGGAGATGGTGGAAGAGCATGAAGAAGTGCCATCCAACATCCAAAAGTGACTAATGTTTTTAAAAATATGCTTTTCCTGACCTTCATAGGCCCATCACCTCCCAAATGAACTAGGAGATGAATTAACTAGAAAGCGAGAGTACAGAGAGTACATGCATATTAACATCTGTTTCATAACCATGCTTATTTTGTCAAAGCATGACACATCTGTGGAGGGGGGAAAACAGAAAAGTGTTTTCTTTGTTTCGCAGAATCTTACAGAATTAGTTTCCTGGCATAATTTCATACAGATTTGTGCATCCGTGTAGCCTTGTTCTTTCTCTCTCTCTCACACACACACACACACACACACACACACACACACACACACACACACTGATCTGCATCTGCTATGCATACCAGCCTGCCCTGGAGGTCTGTCTCCTCCTCACCTCTTCCCATTGGCCGAGATAGATAACCAATCAAAACCTGACCTTTAACCTAACAAGATGGAGGCACACATAATTTTGTTTCAAATTCTGATGCACTCTCTTTTCTCCACAGTCATTGGTCTGATTGGCTGTAGGCATAGCCAATGACTGCTGAGCTATTTTGATCTATGTCTGTTAATCCCGCCTCATGACATTGTCCAGACTGAGATGCAGAGCAGGTCAGCATGTGTGAGAGCCAGGCGGGCATCCGTGGTGCGTGACCTTTGACCTGATATGCCCTCAGTTCCTGGTCAACACATTTGCATGCTACAGTAGATATTCTGATGGAATCTCATATTCTTAATAATAATTAAAGATAACAAAGACAGCATTTGCGTTGGCTTTATCAGATAATGTATTGGACTGGACCAGTGCTTTCTATGAGGCTGTTTTAGAGCAGTGCTTCAAGTGCAAACTATGCAAACTGACTGCACTGCACTCATCTTTCTCCAAACTGACAAAATAGCCACAGGCTCAGACCACAACACTAAATGCAGAGAGACAACCAAGGCAGACAACAGAGCATGAGGCTGCATCAACACGCTGCAACACACACACAAACAGATACACATTCACATACATAAACACACACACTCCTTTCTACTACACTAACTGGTGCACACACAGACGGACACACACACACACACACACACACACACACACACACACACACACACACACACACACACACACACACAAACACCTGCATCTGCATTAGTCTCCCACTGCCTGTGGAGCCCTCCATAGTGCGGGGGTAGATGCTATCTGCCTGCACAGAGGCAAATGTAATTACAGTTTCCACAGTGACTGACCCCACTGAACAGACCATAATAATCCCACCATGCCTGCCTGCCAGCCTATCTCTCACTCTCTCTAATCCATGTCTTGCAGTCTTTTTATATCCACCACCCCCCCACACCCCCCACTCCACTCCCAACTGCCTCCCAAACTCTCTTAGTCACTGGGCCTGTTTTTTTCTCCCCTCCTTTTACTTTTCCCTCTGCAGCTTTCTCTGACTTTTTATCACTCCTTCCTTTCCCTTCCATTTCTTTCCTTTCCTCTCCTTCCTGTGTGCCTTCGCTTGGCGGGTCCCTCACCTGACTCTCCCCGGGGCCTCCTGCTCCTTGCCGACATGCCACTCAAACTCCAGTCCAGCCAGGCTGCTGAAAGTGTTTCCTGTGGGACAGGAAATGAGGTCAACCACACCTACTGTACAGTTCCATACAGTTGCCTAGGAGAGATGTCCTGGCCAGGGCTAAAAACAGACATCTCTGGCTCCAGTCACCTTCTCCTTCCCTGGGCTCCCGTCCCTACCTTGTTTAGACTGAGGGGATTACGGGGCTCAGCACAACTGTATTTTTATTGGTGGAAAATTCTTCAGATCTATCTTTGTAACTGTGACCGAAACATGTATGTGAAATATTTGTAGGTACCATATGGCAGCTTCTGACATAGGTAAGTACAGTGTAATGAAGACACTTCATATATGAACGAATAAAGAGTGGGAGTTCATTTCCTAATTTACTCTTTTATGGGTCATCTTTCAGTACTACCTTGTTAAATTGAGCAGAATCATTCAAACACATACCCATCATAACAACTCAAATCCAATTGCACATGGCTCTCTGAGTATTACAGTAAAGGTAAGGGAAGTGATTTAACATGCTTTAAACACATTTGAAAACATCAAAAATAGTCACTGCAAAAACAAGTCTTTTAAGGATAGATAGGCTCTGAAAAGTAAAAACAAACAATACAGGGGCAGCCTGCCCCCCAAACCAGAAACGTCCTTGCCTGCACTTTCCGTCACACTAAGGCCTTAGGCTACTAAAACTAAATAAATGACTCCTGGCTACAGTTGAAAACAAACAATGATCAGCCAAGTGCTATAAATGGCTTAACATAGTTTTACCCCCACGTCTAAATATCCTAAAAACTGTGATGGAGTATGTTTTCACAGTTACACTCTTACACTCCAAATGCTTGTTATAATAGGGAGACACTTCAGCAAACACCTTAAGGTGCCCACAGACCAAAGATCCGCGACGAGATGAAACGGTTTTAGAGAGTAGTTGCGGTGGTGTGAATCAATCATCGCAGGTTGTTGCAGGCAGTTGCAAGCCGTCACAAAAGATTTAACATGTCAAATCGCAGTTTCTGAGTTTTAGAACGTCCAGGTTTTTAGAACGTCGCAGACCGTCTTGTCGCGGATCTTTGGTCTGTAGGCACCTTTAGATGAGCCTGCCACTAAATGGCCAAATCTCCTGAACCACTTAGATTCAGCAATACTCACGAAAGATGACAGACAGACAAGCATCCTGCTTTGGACACTAGCAGTAGGCCTTTCTGAGTCTCTGAATTCAGCCTACCTAGGAGTCTCCAACCTTTACTCCTCCCAAAGCCACATTGACAAAGTCAAGCAGGCCAAGAGCTACTCTACTGCTATTCTGCATACTGATAGCCCTAGAGATAAATATGACATACTTTACACCACAGTGCAAATACTCATCTAAAGGGTCATTTAAATTTATGGGGAGAAAAATACTGTCTGACTTTATTGGCTCCTAGTTTCCATAGTTAGCAAATCTGGTGTACACAGCACTGCATGAGAGAGCAGTAAAACTCATTGGGGATCATTGTACCAGGAAGGACAGGATGTTTGGATCTGAGTTCATAGAGATCTAAACATCTTATATCTTCTGTCACTATGTCATGTGATTTATTTACATTTCATAACTGTTGGACACCCCTGATCTATTGGCTAAGGGTGTCTTGCTATTGTAGCCAAGGTCGGTTTGACCGCTCACGGGTCTCGATCCTACCACCTTGTCAACTACAACAAACCCTCAGCATGGGAACCAATGCTCTAACCACTGAGATGGAAAGCACAGGCACCCAACTCAGCGGTTAGAAGCGTTCTTGAGGGTTGCGCTGTGAGGATTTACCACGTTCTGGCATAGGCTAGTTGGCATCTGTTATCTGTTATCAGTTGTCCACAGGAAAGGGAGACTGGCTGAATACACACACACACACAAACACACACACACACACACACACACATACAGGGTACCTTTGGAGTCCAGTGCCTGGACAGTCAACTGGAGGGGCGGGTCATCAGTGAATATCTGATGAGTTGGTGTGAGGATCTGAATGGTCCGGATGTGACTGATATACACATCGCAACGCAGAATCTGCCCAGTTGCTAGGAAAAGCAAGGACACCAACAGAAGCGTGCAAACACACACACACACACACACACACACACACACACACAATCACCTTAAATTCTTTAGTGCCATTAAAAGCTGAATATCAAGTCAAACAGCACACAACCTTGACAACAGTGTTGATTATAAATAGTTGCTGATTTTTAAATTTCATAGCCTAGAATGACTCACACACACACACACACACACACACACACACACACACACACACACACACACACACACACACACACACAGACATACTCACTCACTCACCAGTGTTCTTAGCTAGGACCATGGCCGACCCTTGTGTGGGTGTTTTGAGAGATGGAAGTGCGGAGACCAGAGCATGCTGACTACAAGTGGATGGTGGGAGAAAAGAGGGGTGTGCGGAGAGAGAGAGGGGGAGCACACTGACCAGATCCGGACGAGACGACTCCCTGAGGTCATGTGTTTGGGTAGAGTGGGATGGAATGTGAGTGATTGAGTGTATGTGTTTGGTGTGTGTGTGTGTGTGTTTTTTTTTTTTTTTTTGGGGGGGGGGGGGGGGGGTGTAGAGGGAAAAGAAACCATCATCAGTGACTGTGCAGCAGAGGAGGGATTAACTGATCTTACATAACTGCTGCTCTGCGTAATTACATTTACAGATAGAGTGACACGATAAGGGATTATGTTAAGTTTTTAAATTAGCAAAATGATTAATGTTTCAGAGTCCAACTCCAATGGGAATGCCCCCAAGGCAATGCAAGTTCCTCACTGCAATATTAAGAGTGGCCAAGCCTCCAATCACTTATCATTCTTGGAGGCAATTTATGAAAATGGGTCATCCTTTGGGATTACCGAATTCCATAACCGCATCCTACATTTTATCAGTGAAATCTGATAGACTATGAGGACATATTTACAGGGACACAGGGTAATATTGAGTGAGAGAGAGCAAAAGAGATATAGAGATGGAGGGCGCGACAGAGAGAGAGAGAGAGAGAGAGAGAAAGCAGCCATGTAATTTGTCACAGCCTGGACCTGTCACTCACCATGTGTAGCATCCCGTCTCTGCTTTCAGTGTGAAATTGACAGAAGCGTGTGCTGAATGTGGCAGAAGTAGTTTTGGTACGTTCAATTTCGATGAGTGACTGAAAGCAATTAATAATGTGCAAAGTACCCAGCCCTTCAAAATCCGTGGGATTCTCCAGGGGATGAAAACGGGCATATTTACAAATACTTCTTGTCCCAGATTTAGGACATTAAAAAGCAAGACCATTGCTTCAGTGGATCATCTTCTGAGTCAATGTTATCAATATCCATTCACCATTGGTAAGTCACGATCAGATTCGCCATCCACATCTTAAACCACCTGTCAAAGTATCCATAAGCAAACCATTGCAATTCAGTTTACAAATATTTAAAAGCGAACAAAAATCGTTGGTAATTTGAGCTAAAATTAGTCGTATCGACAGCTAACATAGCATAGCTAGTCTACTTTCTCAGGTTAGCTAAAGTTAGCTATCTGTCGCTAGCTTTTTCTATAGCTGTCGCTAAGCTAATTGTTAATATTTAAAACAGTCTTTCTTCATATACAATACCCATATGGAGTCTTGATTGGGATGAAACAATTCTGAAACTATTCTTAAATTTCCCCAACGTTTACACTGTTTGTTTTTTTTTTTTACCCCTCAAGACATATGGGAGTAAAGACTGGTGATGTGATGTAGAATTTTGTTGCTAGCTAGCAGTCAGTGGAATCCACAAAATGGAACACGCACCCACACCAATAAACAACACTCATTTTCACACAGTAATGTTATATAGATATATACTTTATTAATTCTCTCTGGTAAAATAAAATTACAAAATAATTTCAACCTCAAACGTCACCTCGCCCTTATCCTTTATTTGTTGATAGTTATTAAAGTTATTAATACAGTAATTAAATGTAGTGACGAATGAATGCTATAATAATGGTAAATGTAAGCTATACTTTTGTTAATAATCATTAAATGGTTATTTCTTAAAAAAGGAAAATAAATAACAAAAAAGCCTTACAAAGCTAAGTTTTTTTTTTTTTTCTGTAATAGCATAATGTACAATTTTCCAAGCAGGTTAAGTTCAGTATTCCGGCCACAGGATGTCACTATAAGACAGTTTTTCAAATGGTCTCCGTGGGAATGGGGTCAGAATAGATATTGTCTTATCTGTTATCCCGACACACCAGTATGATGATAATCATGTCTTTGAAGAATGACTTTAGTCCTTCTTTCATAAGTAGTTTGTGTTAAGAGCAGCTCACATGGCAGTTTGTAAGGGTTGCCTCTCCTTTACCATATAGCCTACCCAACCATCCTCCCGACCCAAGCCTGATTATCATAATATTTTTCCCTACCTAACATTCACTCAAAGTCAATGGCTTGTATTGACTCCTCTTGTCCTCTTGCCTTTTTCTTCTTTTTTATTTACTCAATATCTTTCAGTCCCTTCAAAGTCATTGTCCTTTACAGTCAGCTAGAGACAGAGCACTTTGGTAGCAAAGTTAATCAGAAATCAGACAAAAAACATGTCTGTGTGTTGGCTAACTGCATTTGTGTGTGTGTGTGTGTGTGTGTGTGTGTGTCTGCGTGAAAACGCATGTGTTTGTGTGCACTTACCGCTATGCATTTTCAGACTATTATGGTGCGTATTTATGCGTTTCATCATCATATACATTCATAAAAACAGTGAGGATTCATCCTCCGGATATGCAAACGTCATGATGAATAACTAACTGAATTGGTTTGCTTCCGCGTGACTCATTTGGCAGTGATCTCTATCTTGTAGTGAGTCAGTACTGTGTGGTCTGTGTGTGTGTGTGTGTGTGTGTGCATGCGTGCGTGTGTATTTGTGAGAGACGCCTATCCAACATTAGCTTGAACATCTAACCTATGTGCTTTCTGCTTTCTCTGGTTGCGTGTAAGCCTAGCCTACAGTACATGGTGCATGTTTTAAACAGATGTGTGTCACTTCAGTGTGTTGTGTGTGTAGCATGTTTGTGTGTCTGTGTGTGAGTGTGTGTGTGTGTTTTATGGCAGTGGCACTAGTCAGTGTCATGTTATTGACTGGAGCGCTCTTTAAAGGGTTGCTTGTTAACACACAATTAGCAATTAGATAATAGAAAAGATATCATAGGATTAAAAAGTCATTGTCATGGTTTCCTGATGGAGGGAGAGACACATTTTCCGCAAATTAATGTGCACATTCCAAGAGAGGCATTCATACATAATTATTTCTCTCTCTCTCTCTCTCTCTCTCTCTCTCTCTCTCTCTCTCTCTCTCTCTCTCTCTCCGTCTATGTCGTTTTGTCCTCTTTTCCACCAGGCCTCCTGTGTGCGAAGCCGCCTCCTCCTCCACCTCCTCTTCATAGTCATTTTCCCAGTCCGTGTCATTCTTACGTCTCTCCTGAGTTCCCCGTTGGAGCATTTACCCCCTGAAGATTTTCCATCCATCTCGTCTTCCCCTGATTTTTCTCGCTCTTCTTCTTCTTCTTCTATCTCTCTCTCTCTCTCTCTCTCTCTCTCTCTCTCTCTCCCTCCTCTAATATCTCATCCAGTTTGTACACCACCTCCCACACCTCCCTCCTTCACTTCAGCCAGTTCCTGGGGGGTTCTTCCACCCCCTCCTCCTCATTTCTCTCTCTCTCTCTCTCTCTCTCTCTCTCTCTCTCTATTCCCCTCCACCTCCCGTCTGTCTTCCATCTCCCCCTCTGTGTCTCTCAGCAGCTGGAGGTGGTGGTGTTGGGGCTGTCCTCGGCCTCGCTGCCTTGTGCTGGGCCACCCGGAGCGGCTGTGGTGGCAGGGGCGGGCAGGCCCGTGTTGGTGGCGGCGTTGACGACGGTCTGGGTGCCGTTGGCGTTGACGCTAACGTTGGCGTGGGGCAGCGGGGCTGGAGCGACGGGCGTGGGCGGCGAGAGCAGCTTGGCGTCGCGCTCGCGCAACAGCAGCAGCAGGGCGTTGTGCTGGGCGGCTAGCGTGGCCGACAGGTGGGCGGGGAGAGCGCTGAAGCCGGCCGTTAGCTGCTCCACGCGCTGCTCCAGACTCAGCATCTGACGCTCCAGGTCCTCGCTGCGGTCGTTCAGCTCCGACATCAGCTCATACATCACACTCTGCATCTGAGGGACGAGACAAGAGAGAGACAGTGACATATGGAGACTGTGTGTGTGTGTGTGTGTGGGGGGGGGGGGGGGTGGAGGGATGGAGGGGGGGTCAAGATGGATGGACGGATTGATGGTAGATAAAGGGATGGATGGATAGATAGAAAAGCTAGAGTGGGTAATAGAAAGCTAGAGTGGGAAATAGAAATCTAAAGAGGAGGGAGAGACAAGATAATGATGGCCGGCGGGAGATAAAATAAAAACAACCTAGTGAGAGGGGGAGAGAGAGAGAGAGAGATGGGAAAGAGAAGGAGGGCTGCAGCAGAGCCAAAGTGGCAAGTCAACATACATTATTAGGTGAAATACCTTTTTGTCTATGCATGTGTAAAACGCCATCCTACAGTACACACCTTTTACTCTTTTAGAATGTCTGTCGCCATGTACAGACATGGTGCCATCTGATTGCCTCCTTCCGCTGATAAATCTTACCACCTTGTACCTCCCTCATCATTCACAGGATATCGATTATGACACCAGACATAATTTCACTGCATTTCTTAAGTAACTATATACATGTGACAAGTACACTTCCTTGTATCCTTGTCCTTGTGAAGAGTGAAGAGATGACAGACAACGAGATTGTGAGAGGGTCCAGGAATCGCCCCCCATGCACACTGAGCCTGTAGAGTCTCACCCAAGCTGTGGTACTACCTCTCACCATTTAACCCCTTACCTGTTTGCAACCCTGACTACCTGACTATCTCATTCACATGCCAATCCACGTGTTCATGGTTTCCAGCGATTGCTGTGTGTTGCATTGTATGTGCCTATGTACTGTACTCACACCCCAAACAGTGCCTTTGTACTCACACCCTAAATGATCTCCTGTCTGTGTGAATCGGCTGCCAAGCTGCAGGAAAAAATAGGCCTAGAACTCACTGATTGCAGTGCGAACGCGGCGTGTGTCAAGTCGAAAAAAGCTCTGGACTAAAGGCTTTATTTCTTTACGAGAAATAGATGTAATACTTCCAAAATAAAACACAACCAAACAGAGAGCACAAGCCATTAGACTCATTTATTATTGTAACATTATAAGATTTGATCTGGTGTGTTCATCTCTGAAAGACGCAAGAGCAGGGCAAGCATATGGCAGAGCAGGGAGACTTGACTTGAGACAGGGATGGAGAGATGAAGAAATGGGGCGCAGACGCTGTAAGAGGGGGAGGATGGAGGAAAAGAAAGGGATTGAGTGAAAGAGAGAAAAAGACCCGGAGAGAGCGAATATGGAGACACAATAGGTATGAGGAGTCGAGGCGTGTGGGAGATTATGAGAAAGCACAAGAGAGGGGAAACGGGTTAGGATAAGAGAGAGAGAGAGAGACAGAGAGAGAGGAGAGGGAGAGAGAGAGAGAGGAGGGAGAGATAGAGACAGAGAGAGAGGGGGGAGAGGGAGAGAAAGAAAGGGAAAAGTGACTTTGGAAGGACAAATGGCAGAGTTGAGCTGAAAATATTGAGAAAACCATAAAAGAGGGTGAAGAAGAAGAAGAATCACGGAAGATAGATAGATGAATAGACGAGGAAGACTTCTAAGGTCAGGATGAAAGGGCAGGCGTAAGGAAGGGCGGGGGAGACAGAGGGAGAGAAAAACGGCTGAAGTGTGGAGGCACAGATGGAGAGAGAGAGGGGGGGATGGAGGGAAGGGGAGGAGGTTAGGGAAAAGAGGAGCAAGGGAAGAGTGGGTTGGAAGGATGACAGTATAGCCGCAGGCAGAGAAAAGGAGAGGAGGGGGCAGGAAAAGGAAAGATAAGAAACGCATACAAATGTAAGGCAAGAGCACTTCCCTATACTGAGAACGCAACGGCAAAGCGGAATAGACGAATATGACGAAACTACCGGAAGTAAGCAGGCGCCATTATAGAGCTGCCTAGATCACCAATCTGTCCATAGGCATAACGTAATAGCACACCATAAAATACGGTGATTTATGAGATTCACTACTACTTCTATAGTGTCAGAGTATTCCATGGTGTTTGCTGTTAGCTGTCATTAACTATGCATTGTCAAAAAAGTTTGTTGTCAGTCCAACAATGGCGTCGTCACAAGATGGCAGCCTACACAAAAACGCTCGTCGGATTCATTCATCATAGAGCCTACTATCCTACTAAACATCAACATTTCAGCTTGTTTGTGTGAGCTACAGTTGGTGTTAGTCAGTTCTACAACAGCTAGTAGCTTGCATTCTCTTCGGAGAGCTACAGCGAAACATTTAGCAGGTCAGGAAGCAATGCTTATTAAACATTTGACAAAAATAAACACTTACGGACTCATCTGCCCCTTGCAAATGATTCCTTCATTTTGGCAGCGCAGCAAACATGAATAATTTCTAAATAAATTATCCCCATACTCTACATCAGCATTTCATATTCAGAGATGCTTAAGCAATATTTTTTTTAAATCAAATGTAAGTCATGTGTTAAGTATGTCAAGGGTGCTGTTTCCACTTTGCATACGCTGAACTATCTTAACCCCTTGAGGAGTGTGATGAGATGCCTGATTCCATGGTTGTCAAACCCAAGCCTTCATTTGATAAACTCAACTACTGCAATGAGTAGTTTTGAATTCTGTTGTTTATTACCTCCGCCAAGGAGGTTATGTTTTCAGTCGCCTTGGTTTGTTTGTCTGTTTGTCAGCAGGATAACTTGAAAAGTGCTGCACAGATTTGGATGAAATTTTCGGACAATGTGAATATTGGGACAAGCAAGAGCTGATTCAATTTTGGTGGCGATCCAGAACATGATTTGGTGATCCAGAACATGATCTGGAATGTATATTGTGTCTGTGACCACATCGCCTTGGCAGAGGTCTGCGCTCTCTGAGCACTTTTCTAGTTGTAGATATTTTAATATAAATTCTACACAAATCCTTAAGCCCCAGTGACATACATACAGTACGGCTCTGTGGAAACCTATTAGTAGTAGCAGTTAAAATTCATCTGGCATTAAGACCTCAGAATCAGCATCTCCCTGATGCTCCAAGCATAGGCTCTTAATAAGGCAGCTCAATTTGACCATCTCATCTCCTTTACAAGCCAAAGGAATTGACTTGTTTGTCTAAACAAACACAAACATAAACACAAACACAAACATGTGCGGTGGCAGTGCGCTGTCAAAACAACTCAGTGTAAAACTGGTCAATTCTAATTGACGCCCCGGGAAAAAGAGCTGTAGGGTTGAAGCATTGGGTGTTGTATAAAGCACTGGAGATTCTCAGAGACTGCTGTATGGCTACACCACTTCTGTGGAGTTCACCCAAAGGGGCCGCATGCTGACTGAGCTGTCATACTGTATGTGAGGACAGCTACCTATGACATGATGATGTAGGCCAGTGTTTCTCAAACTTTTTCAGACCAAGAACCACTTTGCCCAAAAAATATTTTTCAGGGACCACCTGCCCTCGTGCCACCTCACCAAGTCGCATGCTGCTACCCCTTACCCTTTGACCAAATCAACAGGCATTTCTAAATTGCCATTTATGGGCATTTCAACTTCAGAGAGCTTGAAGTCTTTAATGTACTGTATATTACGGGCCTGCTTCATAGTAGTCATTGAACCACTCCTCTTTGGCTTTAAAGTAATTTTAGTGAGAAACAGACTAAATAAACATATTTTTTGGAATCCTTCTCGCGGACCACCTGGAACCTCTGATGTAGGCCCATGAAGTGAGGGAGGGAGGGACAGTCACTTGGGTGACATGCAGTCCATGGGCCTGAGCGGAAAAAAAAATAAATCCTGAGTCTGAACTTTTTTCCCAGAGAGGTGGGCACAGGTGGGGCTGAAATGTTTGTGACACTTTTAGAACATTACTTGATAATGGGCAAAATCAATATCTTCAACTTGGAGGCAGTGATATCAAAGACCTACTTTAATGCCACCTCTTTATATCTATCTAGACAAACGTTTCCAGTCAAGCGGGTGTAATCAGGCACAGTGCCTGAATACTACCAGGCCTGAGTCCACCACTGACTCCGGATCAGTCCTGTGAAATGCTGCTGCTTTTGTTATTTTGCCCTTCAGGGTTTTCCTATTATGTCCCAAAACACACAGACAAGTTGCAAGGCTTAATGGTGGCACAAATGATGTCTGGGGAAGAGTCTATTGCCTTTAGCACCCTCCTCTAACTGCAGACTGGCTCGCCCTCAGCCCTGCACCCAATGGAGCATGCGAAAGAAGAGGCCTCTTGACAAATTGTGTTTTTAGCTTTGGGTCTTTTCCCGGACCAAATAGAGTGTTGAAATGTGTTGACTTGAGCCAGGTAGGCTAATACATCTTCAGCCATGTTGTTCTTAGTCCTAATGTCTCAGATTTCCAAACGCATCACTAACATTGGACTTGATACTCACCTGAAGGGGGAAACATTCCCAGAGGCCTAAATGTTTCAGAGGTGTGTGTGTGTGTGTGTGTGTGTGTGTGTGTGTGTGTGTGTGTGTGTGTGTTCCAGGGGAGGCGCGATTAAAGGGGCTCTGACACAGCTGCCTCTGGGCCAAGTGAACACTCACAGCCGGTGAACAGCACGGGCCCTTACCAGTTTAGGGCAGGGGGGCACAGGAAACTTCTGTCCTCTCTCTTTCTCTCTTTCTCTCTCTCTCTCTCTCTCTCTGACCCTCTCTATGCCTGTCTGTCTGTGTCTCTTTCTCTCTCAATCATCTCGTTCTCCATCTTCCTCTCTCTCTGGCTCTCTCTCTGTCTGTCTGTCTGTCTGTGTCTCTCTCTCTCTTCCTGTCTCTCTTTCTCCATCTTCCTCTCTCTCTGTGTCTGTCTGTCTGTCTCTCTTTCTCCATCTACCTTTCTCTGTCTGTCTCTCTCTCTCTCTCTCTTCCTCTCTCTCGCTCGTTTTCCATCTTCCTCTCTCTCTGTGGCCCTCTCTCTCTCTGTCTGTGTCTGTCTGTCTCTCTCTCTTCCTCTCTCTCTCTTTCTCCATCTTCCTCTCTCTCTGTCTGTCTGTCTCTCTCTCTCTCCATCTTCCTCCCTCTCTCTCTGTCTTCCCCTCTGTCTGTCTCTCTGTGTTGTGAGTTTGAAGCAGGATCTGTATTGCTGTCACAGCTAGCTGGATGTGCATCCGTGCCCCAAGTGGACAGCTCCGCTCGCTTGCTCGACTTGATCCGTCCCGTTTTAGGCGCTCATTTCACAGTTTGGGGATTATCGGAGCGCGTCCGGGCGTCCAGTGCATGTGAGCGTCTCGGGAGAATGAGGGAGCATGGACCCGGCAGAATCAAATCAAAATAATACACACACACACACACACACACACACACACACACACACACACACGTACACACACAAAGCATAAGCCTTGCCAGCAAGAAAGAGCCTGTTACATACAGATTGATGGGTGAGCTTATGTAAGGAATGGCTTTAATGTATTTTAGTGTGACCATACACACACACACACACACCATACACAGACACACACACACACACACACACACACACACACACACACACACAGAAGCATTTGAAACATGCGTGTTCTCTGTCCTTCCCCTTCCTGTCTCCCAGCCATCTCTTGCCTTCTATGCTGTCCCTGCTCTAACACTTGTGCTGGTTGCTAGGAGACGCAAAGCCACGGAACTAAAGGGGTCATCATGGAAACAGCTGAATGCTGATGTATATTTGGGGAGGGCGGGCAAAAGTATGTGTGTGTGTGTGTGTGTGTGTGTGTGTGTGTGTGTGTGTCACTGCATCATTAGGAGCTGATTAGCACCATAGAGGTCATCTGTGCAAATGAGGTGTTGTGTGTAGTATGGATTTGTTTGCATTCCTCAGATTCAGAGGCTTGTTTGCTCTGTATGAGTACAGACCATCATCAGAGTGTTTGATTGGCTGCATCTCAGCTGTTCCCATGTGGCTTTGGCTTAAACATTCCCAACGACGGGAAACATAGCGGAAGGAATTTGGGAACGAGATAGAACATTCACAAATTGGATTTTTTGCTGCTGTTGAATGGGTCGATAAAAACATTGAACATTTGTGCACGTACATGCTGTTTAAGGTGCCGTTTTGGGTGCTGTGTGTGTGTGTGTGTGTGTGTGTGACAGGGGTGGTGGGGTGGGAGATTTGCAATGGTACCCATGTAAGCTCTCACCTTTGAAAGGTCCACTAGAGTGTTGGCTTGATCACTAAGTTTACGTTGTTCCATTTTCACACTGCGAAGCCTAGAAACACACAAAAATATCATCAGTCCATATGAATAACATGATAGTAATATGTGAATATATATATATATTAGTATAGGCGAGGGGGAAAGGTGCGCTCGACTCAATTAGTATAGAGAACGGGTTTGGGTGCTTAAAAAACAAAAGAATACTGAATGATAAAGAAAGTAAACGCACTCTCAAGGTTTACATGTAACTCTTAACTACTTTTTTAATAATAACATGTCCAAGACGGACGCGTTTCAGCCTATGCCGTCCTCAGCGTAGACGCGTCCGTCTTGGGCATGTTATTATTAAAAAAGTAGTTAAGAGTTAAACCTTGAGAGTGTGTTTACTTTTTTTATCATTTAATATGATAGTAATACCACTGAAACACAACACCAAGGCACCAACAGCACTCTAGATCACTGCACTCTGACAGGTGTCATCCATACGCACTAAGACTGGTATTCTCCCAGGTGCTTAGCGCTAAGCACTTTTTTAGGCTTAAAGAGGAACTATGCCAGACCGGCCTTTACTTTCGGTTTGCGCTAGGCTTATGCTCACATTTTTCGCCACATACATTAGCTCCTCCATGCAGGCGTCTTTTCTCAAAAGCTTCTGAACAACATTACTAACCAGCTAACAACTTTGTTGTTTGCAATGCAATGGCCCATTACCAACCAAGTGATATATGCGTTTGGGAAAAAGACCGGCAGTTATGCACCTTCGTCTTCTTGGTTTGTCCTCACATTTTTTTTATTTTTGGGGCTTTTTACACCTTTATTGGACAGGACAGTGTAGAGAGACAGGAGATGAGTGGGAGAGAGACGGGGAGGGATCGGGAAATGACCTTGGGGAGGGATCGGGAAATGACCTTGGGGAGGGATCGGGAAATGACCTTGGGGAGGGATCGGGAAATGACCTCGGGTCGGAATGGAACCCGGGTCCCCAGATTTAAGGTATGGCGCCTTAGCCAACTGAGCCACGACGCCCCCTGTCCTCGCATTGTTACCGATAGAGCTCCACCTAAAGCTCCCTAGGACTGTGCCACCATTCCGGGGCCCCAACCTTGCATACATGTATTCCCTTTCCCATGGGAGCTACAGCAAGGCCAAACAGTCATCAATCAGTTATCAATCGCAATGACTCTTAACCTGATAAATAAAGATCCATTAAGCTAGAACAGTTGTTCCTCTTTAAGCATCTGGGAGAATATACCACTCTAAGCCAGGCCAACAGAGACACACACCACACAAGGCACAGTGCAGAAAACACACTCATACAGCAACTCCTAACCTAGAGCATCACACAGTTTAGCCATCTGCAGCGAAACAATGACTCCTCAAAGCTCTCACCCCTTTAAAGGACTCAGTGGCACGATTTAGCCTGCTGCGCCGTTAGCATGGCTACATTTGCCCCCCACCTAAATCAATCTCAATTTGAAGAGGTTGCTGGGGGTTAAAAAGCGCTGCCACTTGAGCGCTGCAGAGCCGAGCTTGAGTTTGGTGCACGCTGGGTTCCCTATTAGCACATTAGTGTGAAGCTGCTAGGAGCAGTAGAGGGAGGGTCAGCTGATGCACACACACACACACACACACACACACTCAGCACCTCCACTTCTCTCAACGAGGACGGAGGACAGAGACGGGTTGTCAGGGCACAGAGAATGTAAATCTAGGACAGCATCAATGTGTGTGTGTGTGTGTGTCGTGAGTTTATTTCTTTTCATATGAAGAAGGAATGTTTGTGTCCAAAATGGGCTCTATGCTAAATCCGTACATGTTGGGGTGTGTGGGTGGAGTATGTGTGAAATAAATGTATTTAGGCTATGTGGGCGCATAAGGTTACGTGTGCTTTGATGTAGAGTGTGTGTGTGTGTGTGTGTGTGTGTGTGTGTGTGTGTGTGTGTGTGTGTGTGTGTGTGTGTGTGTGTGCAATGCACTACAGTACATATACAGTATATATGTGGGTGTGTATGAGTGTGTTCATGTGTACATGCATACAGTAAGTGTGTGTGTGTGTGTGTGTGTGTGTGTGTGTGTGTGTGTGTGTGTGTGTGTGTGTGCACACGTGTGTCTGTGTGACTCACTGGTGGATGGCCTGCAGGAACTTCCTCTGGTGTTTGCGGACTCTGGCGTGGTCGATCTTCTTCATGAGCTTGGTGTGCTTGTAGATCAGCCAGGTCTCCCTCAGCACGTTAGCCGCCGCATTCTTGATCTGAGGAGCACAGGTCACCATGGCAACCACGTCAGCTTGGGACAAACACTCCCCAAGCACTCGGCACAGCACACCCCACCCCCTCCACACACACACACACACTACACACACTCCCAAACACAAACACACACAAGGACAACTCACAAGAGGCATTCTAAATGGTTGAGTAACTATTTGTTTACAGTTCTACAGCTTTCTTTATATTGTAATTTAGTATGCTCATCATCATCTATTCTACATGTTGAAGTTCAACAAGTTCAAAATGTTTGTTTTTGTTGTTGTTTCTGGTGCACAATGTAAAGACTAAAGGCAGTCACTGGCTAGAGACTTGCAGTATTTGACAGTATTACTAGAGGCTAATACAGCAGGCTGATGTTTTGTTCCCTTCACACTTGGGAGGTGATCACGGTGCGTACGGTGTGTGACAAACGAGACTCGGAGCAGATCCTCCAGAGAGAACATGCTGGTGTGTGTGGGGAATCAGAGGAACCTCCAGACACTTACAGCCAACACAGAACGTTTCACACACACACACACACACACACACACACACACACACACACACACACACACACACACACACACACACACACACGAACATTACACACACACACACACACACACACAAAACATTACACACACACACACACACACACAGAATATTACACACACACACACACACACACACACACACACACACACACACACACACACAGGCAGTTTGTTTTTGAAAAGTTGCCCAAAAGCGGAGACCACAGGAACTCCCTTTAATAGGAGCAGTGCTGCTGATCACACAGTAAATACAGTCCTGCTGCTGATGTACACATATGAGTTGTGCACACACACACACACACACACACACACACACACACACACACACACACAGTGGGCTAATGGATGGCTTTGCAGCGGCCGGGTGGGTGGGTCAGCCCTTTTCATTTCCTCATGAAAACAATGTGAGGATGTTAGAGGCTTATCTGTGTGTGTGTGTGGGGGGGGGGTGACCGGAAGCTTCCTCCGCCAGGGAGTGGAGGATTGATAAGGAGTTGAAAAGGGTTGAAAAGGCTGTAGTACGGTTGGAGGTGGTTGAAGAAAGGCAAGTGGATCGGTGTGTCTGATAAAAAACTTGCAATCTCTCTCTCTCTCTCTCTCTCTCTCTCTCTGTCAAGAAAAGAAAAAAAAGAAATCCTGAGGGGTTATTTTAGACTCTTGAGTAGCATGCTAGTGCTTAGAAAGGTAAAGTGAATCAAGCAGTGGAATCATCCAGTGGAATTAGAAGAGGAACCAGAATGGTGCATATGTACCACACTAATAGCACAGGCTTGGCGTACTGTACAGTATGCCACATGGTGCTAGCCTACTGTATGTACTCTTCACGCTCCACTGCTGCCAATTAATGTATTTCAACTTGGATGTAAAGACTTACATTAAACTGTCTCAGCTTACACAGACTCTCTCTTCTACACAAAACAGTCTTTTCATCACTGCATGGAAGAACTATTCCTCCTATCACTCTTTTCTTTCACTGAGTTATAATCTCCACAAATGACTAGGAGTAATAGCGGCAGTACTTCCTGTGTTTGTGTCTAGGCTTTAGAAGCTATTACACTAATTGTCCGATGTGCCTGGGCCTGACACACGGCAGATTCCATGCTTTTCCATCCGTAACATCATTGAGCCAATAACAATCCACCCATGGCCCTCTTTGATCCGCTCCGCTCCGCTCTGCTCTGCTCTGCTCAGCTCTGGGTGTGCATATCTCTCCTCCTGATATTAATTTCTGGCCCCCTCTCGCTCCCTCAAAATACCACACAGCAGTCCAGAGAATGAATGGATTCTCTGGCCCCAAAAGGAGGGGAGAGAGATAGAGAGAGAGAGAGAGAGAGAGAGGGAGAGAGAGAGAGAGAGAGAGAGGGAGGGAGAGAGAGAGAGAGAGAGAGAGAGAGAGAGAGAGAATGGTCTGTAAGAAGCAGAAATGGCTGAGGAGACTTCAAAGCAAACACGCAATTTCATAAGAAAAGAACAATTATGCTCCCTGTGGCCCCGGCACAAAGCAGCGGGCTGTGGCTTTGTAATAAGCTCTTGATTTGACTGGCGAGGCAGGTCTGTCCCTGTGTCTGTCTCTGTCCCTGTCCCTGAGCGGGAGACAGACAGCCAGCCAGACTGAGCAGAGCCACAGCCACAGCCACGCACGCGCTTTACTTCTCTGATAACCAGAGTCATTAGCAGGGGTCAGTCTGGCTCCCTAATGAAACTACAGATGTTAGCGGAGCAGAAGGTACAACGTGACCTGACATGATGTGAAGCAGGACAACAGACAGACGTGTCTTATTTGTGCTCTTATAAACAAATAAATGAAATAAAATTATAGGCAAAAAAAGTACACATCAGCATGATATTGTGAAATCTAGACATTAACATAAAAATTCTCTCTCTCTCTCTCTCTCTCTCTCTCTCTCTCTCTTTCACACACACACACACACACACACACACACACACACACACACACACACACACACACACTCAGGGTTCAAGACTGACAGCTCACTGGCCTGGAAAGTAACTGGCCTTGCAATCAGCCAAAATGAAATCCTAAATTTGAAACCCTCTCTGTATGTGGGGCTTTCTACATGTTTTCGGCTGCAGTTAGTGGCACCTTCCAGAACCTCTCTGGGTCTGTAGTGCACCTTAAATGCTTCCAGAACTTCTCTGGTTCTGTAGTTCCCCATTAATGATTCCAGAACCTCTCTGGGTCTGTAGTCTCAGCTATTGAGAAACGATTGTATGCTGAAGATGTTTAAATTCAAAACGATTGAATCAGCCCTTGACTGATAGCCTATTGTATTCTCTCACGCTGGATACTTTAAGTTCGCTGATTGTCTCGGGATCGATGTGGTCGATGCGAATGAGGTCAATGGCCGGAATCCCGGCCACTCTTCCGAAGAGAAGCGTTGACCGAGGGGTTGGTTGTGACAAGCAAAGATTCTATAGCGTAGCACTCCAGAATCTTTGGTGACAAGGCTCGTGGTGCCCCATGAATGTTGTCAAGTGAAGCACCGTTGCCATGACATCATAATGATGAAACTATTAGAATGCACAAACACTTCTTTTAGGTAATCCATATTTGTTTCAGAACTAGAAATGAATTGCAGAAATAGTGAACATACAAACGTATGTGAACATACAAACGTATGTTCAGCAGTGAACATACAAACGTATGTGAACATACAAACGTATGTTCAGGGTGCTACAATACTCTGCTCTCTATTTATGAGTGGGAAAGAGACTGCAGGGTTGTAACCCCACAAATGACACCTACGAGAAGGGCTGACAGATTCATCAGCTAAGGTGACAAAGGAGGCTCGGGGGAGAAACACTAGCGGGAGAAATGCAGGGAAGATCCCATGTTAAAAACATAAGAGGCCTTGACTTTGAGGGCTCTGAATGAATTTACTGTATGTGGGTCTAGGAAAAAGCTGATTGCATACAAAGTGAACAACGCACACACACACACACACGCATACACACACACACACCTACACAAACACACAAACACACACACACACACACACACCTACACAAACACACACACACACACACCTACACAAACACGCACACACACCTACATAAACGCACACACACCTACACAAACACACACAAACACACCTACACACACACACACACACTGAAATGGTGGCGACATTTAGAGTCTGATCTCATGAGGACCATTTGCCATGGGGGTCAGTGATGTCATGAAGAGTTAGAGGAAGCGCTTGTGCAGGAGAAAATCAATGGGGCCACAGGCTTTTCTGGAACTGATGAAACATCATCCTGCCATGTTCTCTTTCCTGTCTGTCTCTCTCGCTCTCTCTCTCTCTCTCTCTCTCTCTCTCTCTCTCTCTCTCTCTCTCTCTCTCTTCTCTCTCTCACACACACAAACACACACACACACACACACACAAGACATACAATACCAACATTATTTGTAAGCATATATACGTACAAACACATTTATATGTGTTAAAAAAAAATTGTTGGTGTAATTGAGGATGTGAAGTTGCTTTTGTAAAAAATGCTACCATGATGCCTCTGCCACACTGCTAGGTTACACAATTTGTGGAAGACATCTGGTTTCTGTTAGCTCACCGCTAACACCACTCCAGCGCTCTCTCTCCTTGAGTCGGGCTAATTGCAGATGTAGGGGGAAAAAAAAAAAAACGGGAAACACCTTCAGCTTTGTCATCCGTCTAAGATAAACACTCGAACGTGCTGTCTCCACGGCAACAAGTCTGTGAAGTAATCATTCCATTATTCAAAGTTAGCCGTCTCCAGTCGCCCCACTCCAGTCCTCCCCTTCCTCCCTCTCTCGGTAACCATGGCAGCAGAGAGAAGCGTTTCCTAGTGCAGGCACATTAAACTACATTTGGGCCTGGTGATCCTGATCCATAGGCCCTCTTTTGGTGGGCAGCAGGTGGCCAGACTGGAAGAGGGATTACGCCTTGTGGATAATAAACTCTGTAAGCGACGAGACTGAACCCTCTCCTATATATATGTAGTTATATTTCTTTCCTTTCCTATGTGCTGCAATTATTGATCACCCAGGCCCCCCCTGCTGTCCCACTGTCATGATGTACCCTACATATTTGATAGGGAGAGCTATTTTTGAAACTTGGGTCTTTCAACAGCATAAAAAATTGAAAGCATTCCGAGAGAGAGACAGAGAGAGACTAAGGAAAAGAATGAGAGAGATAGCTAGACAGACATAGTGAAAGAGAGAGAGAGAGAGAGAGAGAGAGAGAGAGAGAGAGAGAGAGAGACTTGTGTTCCTAGAGATATCCAAAAGGAGAGAGACTATGGTTGGAGAGT
>JAODXP020000023.1:10577226-10587226 GCA_027497455.2 Sardinella longiceps | reverse complement strand
GGCTTGTCGGGAGGCATCAGCCTTCCTGTGTGTACACTTTGCTTGTGAGACATCAGGTGTCAACACGTTGTCTCGCTTCCCTATAAAGAGACCATCGCCATCGCTCCATTCAACTTTGTGCCGCTCACGTCTAGTCTGTCTCCCACTGAATTCTGTGCACAGACCATGCCAATGTCTCACTCTGTCTGTATTAGAGGACAAGACCCCACCCCCCCCCCCCACACACACACACACACAAACACATTATCACACACACACTCTGCATTTATTTTACTGCTGTCCCACCACCGTCACCTCAACCCCTCTTAATTTCAGCCCAAAAAATGTCTCACTCCGTCTGTTTTAGAGGACACACACACACGCGCGCGCGCGCACAGACTTCACATTTATTTTACCGATGTCACAATCTTCCAACATCCCCCCTCCCCCCACCCCCCTCCTGGTTCCTTCCACACAAAAAAAAGCCCCCTGGCTGGCTGACTTGCACCTCAAAATGCCAAGAGCCATTCCAGAACACTGAGAGCCATTCCAGAACACTGCACTAAACATGGAAAAGCATCTGCAGAAATGTGGGGAGGCACCAACAGAGCCACTCTGACACACAAAATGCACAAAAATTACCCACTTTACTGGATTCAAACCACAATTACAAGTGGCAGCATGTAATTATATGCAAGGCATGCTGATTTATGGAGATTACTGTACGCTCGGCTCCGCCATCAAAAGCACACAACTTCAGACGCCCTTAGACATCCCAGCCAACAAGTGAACACACTCACACAACCACTGGGAGAAACTGAGGCGAAAATGTCACTCATTCATGCGCTACAATAAGGAAACGTACAACCAAAACTAGCCAACTACTGGAGATGCACAGCCAATCTAACCGGGACTATAGCCAACCAGTCTGTCATTCATGGCATACAATAAGAAAATGCACAGCCGACACTAGCTAACTAGCCAATCTAGCTGGGATTAGTAGCCAATCAGTCTGTCATTCATTCACAGCCTACAATAACAAAACGCACAGCTGAAACTAGCCAACTGGCCAATCTAGCCTTGTGTCTATATGCATTGCATGTGTGTGTGTGTATACCCCCCGGATGGGTCAAATGCAGAGAAAGAATTTCCTTCCTGAAGGACAAAATAAAGTACTCTTACTCTCTCTTACTCTTAAACTAACCAATCATTCTTGCCCTACAATAACAAAATGCACAGCCAAAACTAGCTCAGACACACAGCTAAACTAACCTGGACTGACCAACCAGTCTGTCGTTCAAGGCCACAAAGCAGAACAACTAGCAACCACGCAACTAGCCAGGACTAACAAACAGGTTTGTCATTCACGGCCTACAATAAGAAAACATGAAGCTGAAACTAGCCAACTAGCGGAGACCCACAGCCAATCTAGCCAGGACTAACAAACAGGTTTGTCATTCACGGCCTACAATAAGAAAACATGAAGCTGAAACTAGCCAACTAGCGGAGACGCACAGCCAATATAGCCGGGACTAGCAGCCAACCAGTTTGTCATTAATGCCCTACAAAACGCAGGGCCAGTCACGCCAGCGGACATGAATACGGGGGGGATAGGGGGTGTATGTCGAGAAGGGAGGGAGGGGAGTTAGTGGGCCAAGCCAAGGTGCCCTCACCATGATGCCCGTCAGCAGGCACACGCCTTTGCCACAGTAGGTGTGGGGCACCATGTCTCCGTAGCCGATGGACAGGAAGGTGATGGAGATCAACCACATCGCCCCCAGGAAGTTACTCGTCACGTCCTGTGCATCATGGTATCTGTGGAGAGAGAGAGAGAGGGAGGGAAAGAGAGAGAGAGATAGAAAGAGAGAGAGAGAGAGGGAGGGAGGGAGGGAGAGAGATAGAAAGAGAGAGGTGTAGGGAGAGAGAGGGAGGGACAGAGGGAGGAGAAAAACAGAAAGATGAGGAGAGAGATAGAGGACAGGAAAACAAGAGGGAAGAAAATGGGGTAAAGAGAAAGGGTGGAACAGAGAGAGGGAAGGAGGGAGGGAGGGAAGAAGTGACACAACAGGAGGAGAGAGGGAGGGAGGGAGGGAGAGGCAAAGGCAGGGAAATGAACAGAAGCCAAGGGAGGAGGAGAGAAGTAGTGACAGATGGAAAGAGAGAAAAAGGGAAGGAATCAGTCTGAGAGTCCTGCATGCAGAGCCAACAGAGGCCTCCAGAGAGAGAGAGAGAGAGAGAGAGAGAGAGAGAGAGAGAGAGAGAAGGGTACACACTCCAGTTCCCTTACTCCTCCTCCTGCTCCCCTCCTCTCTTTCCTCTCTTCCTCATGTAGTCATCCATCGCTTCTCTCTCTCCTCCCTCCATCTCGCCATGCCAACTCTCTTTTTTTCCCCCTTTGACTTTGCCTTCAGCGGAGCCTGTCACTCATTTTCTGTTTTCTTCCTCCATCTCTCCAGCATCCATCCATCCATCCACCCACTCACTAACATACACTCACTCAAACACTCATTCACTCACACACCCAGTTACTCATACACTTAATCACTCACACACTCTTTCACTCACACACTCAGTCAGTCACTCACTCACTCAAACACTCATTCACTCACACACTCAGTCACTCACTCACACACACACTTACTCACTCTCACACACTCACTCTCATCCACTCACTCACTCATTCATTCCCCCACACGCCCCCACACACACTCAGTCACTAACTCACTCATTCACTCACCCACTAAACACACACACACACACACACACACACACACTCACTCATTCACTCACTCATTCCCCCACACACACTCAGTCACTCACACACTCACTCATACTCACTCATTCACTCAGCAATCATTCACTCACTCACTCACTCACTCTCTCAGGCAGCCATCATTCACTCCCTCGCTCCCTCCCTCTCTCTCTCTCTCTCTCTCTCTCTCTGTCATTCTCTCAGGAAGTACTCTCTCACTCTTACTCATTCTCATTCTCCACCCCCAGAGGCTTGTTCAGTTACAGTAATCTCCCATCATCACTCCTTCACTTCCCTGCCCCGCTCGCTCGCTCACGCTCTCTCTTCCCGCTAAGTAGCTCAGTAGGCTTGTTCCAACGCCATCCAGCTCTTTCAGTATCTCACTCACTTCTTTTCCTGTTTCCTAGCATCTCTCTCTTCCTCTCAGACATTCATTCATTCATTCATTCATTCTCTTTTATTGGTTTAAAGATGCCGTTTCCTTCTCCCTCAGTAATCCCCCCCCCCCCCCACTCCTCCCCATTAACTCATTTTGTGAAGCCTTTCATCCCGACTCAGAGAAGAACAAAAGCCTGCATTGTGTCCCTGTTTTGCCCATTACTTCATCAATGCGTTTCCATTTCCTTCCATTCCTTCTCCAACTCCCGACTCAAACACGCAGCCTCTTATTCCCCTCTCTGTCTGGCATGTCCACACACACACACACACACACACACACACACACACACACACACACACACACACACACACACACACACACACACAGTCTTACATTGGGCTACTGTATATGCATATGTAGTACAACAAAATCAGTTCAATCAAGACACAGTCACACACACACACACACACACACACACACACACACACACACACACACCCTTAATCACCCCAAACTACACCAGTCCCACCCATCTCACCCTCCTGCCTACAGTACTGCACTCATTGACCCCTAAGCCACCTTCCCCAAAACACACACACACACACACACACACACACACACACACACACACACACACAAACGCCCTTAATCACCTCAAACCCAAACACCAGTCCCACCCATCTCACCGCCCCGCCTACTGTCCTGCACTCATTGACCCCTATAGCCCCCTACAGCCCACTCCTCACACACACACACACACACACGCCCCCTCCTCACCTCTCACACACTCGTACAGTCCAAGCAGCGATGATCCACAGTGAAATGCTGAACACCAGCAGCACGGTTCCTGGGCAGATGGTCATCAGAGTCTTCATCACAAAGCGAGTGTTGAAGTGCACCTGGGGAAGGGAACACAAGGTCTGGGGGTTACCAGAAGGTTGGAACAGGCAGGGAGACACACTTCAAGTGGAGAAGTGTATGTAGTGTACAGTACTTGTCCTACACCCACACCAGAGAGTTGAGAAAAACTTGTCTTGGATGAGTGTTTGAGAAAATGGCTGTCAGACTGTTTTGTCAAGAACAATGATAACATTTTCATGTGTGCTGAGCTCAGTAAGAAAACTAACTTTTCAGCCTATTACTATTTTAACCATGCGATGTAGTAAATCCTCAATCCAACCTGTGAGTTCTAAACAAGACAAAAGAAAATCCCCATCATCTCCTCTGAGCCAGAGTAAGCCTGGTCAGCATCAATCCTAAGAAACAAATCCTTCATAATACACTAACAACAACCAGTGTGGCTCCACGCTTCTCCTAACACTAAAAAAGAAAAAAACTCTGAAAAATGCAATTTTCAAATACATATTTTCCCCCGAAAGGCAATTGAACAATCCATTTCCATTGTATAGTACTGTATGCCCATGCCAGAACAGCTTGTCCTGGTAAATATTCTGCAGTGCGCTATAAATACATGTCAACCTACAGGACCGAATGTCCTTGCTCTCTCTCTTTGTGTTGCATGGTGTTTTTGTCCAGCACAAGTTGCCCGGCACGGCGGGAGTTAACCTCTGTCCAGAGGGCAGAGTTGCATGTGTCATAGTTGGGGGGGGTGTGTGTCTCCCTCGGTCGCGCCGAAGCTCTGCTGACTACAGCGGGAGTCCGCTCGATTCTCAAGCGCCTGTCGGCTCGCGTTGGCCACCCATAGGGTCGCCGTGGCTGCGGCGGTGTTTTGACAGCAACCGATGCCGACAGGGCACGACTACCTCAAGGAGTGACATCATTACAGCGATGAGCCCGGCTACAGCTTGGGTCTTTCTCCGCGTTTGAAACAGCGCTCTCCCACAATCCTTTGGGGGCCACCCTGACAGCCAAGTATGCGTCAGAGGAGTGTGTGTGAGGTTAACTACGGCCTGACCAACACACAGCCAAGATCACACACACTCTCTCCCTCCCTCTCTCTACCTCTCTCTCTCTCTCTCTCTCTCTGTCTCCTTCAGACATGGCTATATCAGTGGTATTTCTCCCACAGATTCTGGAGCTACCTTCATCTCCCATCTCCAGTTCTCTCTGAAGTACGTTCAAAGTGTTCTCCACGCTCAAACACACTCCAAAGGTTTCCCTGAACGTCCCCGCTTGCTCATGGACACTTAGTCCTCTTTAGAACAGCAATCTGATTGGCTCGTCCTTTGAATAATCAAAGCGAAAATTATGAGCCATTCAGAAGAGAATCCTTTCATTGCACACCTGAACAGTGAGAACACTGTGTTCTGCTATCAATTATATCAGCACAAGATGAAGTTTTTGTGGGCATAACTCTTTGTCATCCAAACTTTTCTTCCCTTTTTTTTTCCTCTGCGGAGGGTATTTTAAAAGAGCCAATCGAGCGCCAGTGTCTATCTGACCAGGTCAACCCCTGAGTACACACTGTATTTGCGCTGCTGCCTCTTCACAGTAATTGCCTGAAAGCAACGCATAGCACTTCAAAGCCTCCAGAACTGACATGGAAAATCATCAAGTGCAACCAGACATCTGCTTTCATGAGCAACTTGCTTTTTTCCCCTTATTCTTAGGCTTGGTTTTACTGTGAGACAGATTTAGGCGCGTGTGTGTGTGTGTGTGTGTGTGTTTATGGGGGGCGGGAGGCTAGTATTAGTAATGCGGATAAGCTACCATAACCTATTGCTCTAAATAATTGATTACATCCTATTTACTGGTCTGGGGTTTTTTATAAGTTGAAGTTTGGCTGGAAATCTACAGAGATGACTGGTACTGTATGCTATAATATAAACCATGGACAGTAATACATATTGAAAATATTCTACAGCTTATAATACCTCAAAATACCATAACATATTTCTCATTTATTTACACAAATTGAATTCAAAGTCAACTGTCACAGTGTGGTATATGGTCAAAATCGATACACTGGAGCAAATTCTATGTCACACTTTTAATAAGTCTCAACCCTAACACAGAGGGTTCTATACAGTACACTCCCTACACACCCACACACACACATGGGCATGTGCACAGGCACACACACACACACACACACACACACACACACACACACACACACACACACACATGCATACTCGTCATTATTTAGAAAAGGGTTACAGTACTGTAAACATGTCACAAACCCTTTTTCTCTTTCTCTAACTCTCTCTCAAACACACACACACACACACACACACACACATACATGCCTATCCCACACATACACACAACCACACACACACAAACACACCTATCCCACACATACACACAACCACACACACACACACACACACAACCACTCCCCCACACACTAGTACACCACTTCAAAAGGCACAGTCAAACATCCAGCCTCCCACACACTGGCCCACTTACATACACACACACAGACACACATACACACACACACACACACACACACACACACACACACACACACACACACACCTCCATCTCCTCAGCACACACACACACACACACACACACACACACACAGACACACAGACACACACCTCCATCTCCTCAGCACACACACACACACACACACACCATCAACCCCCACTTACATATACACACACACAGACACACACCTCCATCTCCTCAGCACACACACACACATACACACACACCATCAACCCTCCACTCCCACATATGCCCACACCTCTTCTAAACAAATACAGTACATACAGTCCGTATGTCTCCTTATGTGTTGTGTATGTACCAACACTGAGCTACTGGAGACCCAGATTTCCCTCTAGGATTATTAAAGTTTCTTTCTTTCTTTCTTTCTTTCTTTCTTTCTTTCTACAGTATCGATTTATCTATCTATCTATCTATCTATCTATTTATCTACACACAAACATTTAAACAAACACACACAACCATGTCACTTAATACCACACTTACACACACACACACACACACACACACACACACCCCCCCATGTGTGTGTGTGTGTGTGTGTGTGTGTGCTTACCTTGTTGAGCGCTCCTATGCTGCGTGAGAGGCGTCGGTGAAGAGCTTGCGTGTGTGTGTGTGTGTGTGTGTGTGTGTGTGTGTGTGTGTGTGTGTGTGTGTGTGTGCTTACCTTGTTGAGCGCTCCTATGCTGCGTGAGGAGGCGTCGGTGAAGAGCTTGCTGTGCAGTAGCATGACGCGTGCGATGAGGTAGAGACGCAGGAACATGGGCACAGAGAGCACCATGTCCAGGTCGGCCTCGGCTTGCGACGGCGCGTACGAGAAGGCCAGTCTCGCCCGCCACTGGAACTTGAAGTCGCCGGGCACCGGGTGCACGGCCGACACCAGTAGCTCCAGGGCGATCAGCAGCACGCGCTCCATCGTCATGGCGATGCGCCAGTCGTCCGCCCCGTTGTCGATGACAAAGAGCTGAAAACAGGGAGGGAAGGATTATGTTAGGTTAGGTAACTTTATTTGTACCCGAAGGTAGATTTGGTTGCAGGTTAAAAAGCCGCTATTCACACATACACAATAGACAATACTGACATTACCACACAACATTGCCTCAGGAAACTGACGTTACCACAAGAAACAGTGTATAACAGTGACAACATAACAGAGGATTTGAGAATGTGACGGTGGAACTTGAAAGACTTCAAATGGACAGTGTGGAGATAGAGTGTACTACAGTAGTGTGGTGTTACTGTAATGCAATTACTTCCTCTTAGGAATTAAACTGTTATTCTACTACTTACTGATGAAAACACCATTACACACATAACCATAATAGAGCAAAATGTCAGAGCCATTAAAAATGCCATTAAAAATAACTGGGCTGGAAGGGATGAGAATAGAAGTGAAAGTATTTACATTGAACAAATGGATATTGCCCATTTGCCCGGAGAGATTCCACTGAGCAGCTTCATTTAAACTGTAAGCCTGACAATAAATAAGTTATTCTGCAAAAAAGAGAAAAAGGAATGCTTCACTGTGCTCATCAAAAAAAACTTGGGCGTCCAAATAGACATGAAAAGATAATAAACAACTTTCGAGGCACTCCTTACTAAAATTAAAAAAACCTTTAATAAAGTCTTTTTAATTTTAGAGTGCCTCAAAAGTTGTTTTTTATCTTTTAATAAATAAGTTATTCTGTTTATTTTATCTTACAATTTCAACAAAACTAAATCTTTGATTACATTAGTTGCCGGCCGCTGTCATTCCTTTCCATTCACAAAAATGATTTCCCCACGCCCCCCCATCTGGGAAGGTGTAATCACCCACAGGAGTGCTGCAACCTTTCCAAGCATGATTACCGGTCCCTCCTGAAAATCCCTTCACTGATTGGCTGATTGCCGCTCACTAAGGGGGGTCTCATCCAGTAGCGTGGCCCTGGGGGAACTTTCACCTTTCAGCTGTCACTTCCTGAAGCTGTGTTCCAATACAATACGCTCTTGCAATCACCGGCAGCTCGACTGAGGATAATGAATGAATCTGGTGCCAGCCACTCAAGGCTATACATATGCCACTGCTCAGCAGTCCTTTGCTTATATACACACACACACACACACACACACACACACACACACACACACACTTCACCCCCCAGATGGAAGCTACTGTGTTGGTAATGTTAGCCGCAGCATGCGTTCCATTCCACTCTGTCCAGGAAGTGGACTAACATGATCAGGACAGGTCGAATCTTGACCTGTCCTCTCAATGGAGGCCAAGCTGTTTGCATGGAGTGGATGGACTGAATGATTGGCTCTTTGGCTTAGAGTGTCATCCTACTTGGCCTGATGATTGCCTTGGACAGCCAGAGGGGATTTACACAAATGGAAGAGCAGGAGGATGTTTGAGGAGTGGGGCTCGATTAGGCAACACTTATTTACATAGCACTTTTCCTACCAGGGTAGTTCAAGGTCTTTTAACTCTTAAACACATTTGGAACACACAAATGATTAGCCTTCATGAGTCTTTCATGTAGCCTAGAACTCTAGATTTTCTCTAGCGGTAACAAATTGAATTTACTCAGCGAGAATGTCTAGCCATCAGCCATAGGTTGTACTCAGACATCGGTGGTGTATTAGGTGTTTAAATCCAAACGCAACGCTCTAGGTTGTATGACCAGACATCTTGGTGTTTAGCCCATCACAACGTTCTATCTGGACAGTAGCCCCGTTTACATGGACACTTTTAATCTGATTATTTATCCCAATATTCCATTTCAGATGGCATTTATGAATGCATCTCCTTGGATACTGTTCTATAGAATGCACATTGAATCTTTCTAATCAGATTAGAAGTGTCCATGTAAACCTGCCTAGTGAGTCATTGGGCAGGCTTAGGGTTGTTTGAATTAGCTGGTTAGTTGCGCTGAGGTTTTTGCCGTCTTGGGTCTACTATCAATTTGTGGCCAGACTATGCATTTAATGTTATAGTGTGGCTTGTCAGGCTATCTTTACCTCCGCCAAGGACGTTATGTTTTGCTCGGCGTGTGTGTGTCTGTGTGTCTGTCTGTGTGTCTGTCTGTCTGTGTACTGCATGGATTTGGATGAAATTTTCGGACAACGTGTGTACTGGGACGAGGAAGAACAGATTCGATTTTGGTGGCGATCGGTGACCCAGAACACCATCTGTGACCACATTGTCTTGGCGGAGGTCTGCGCTCTCTGAGCGTTTTTCTAGTTCATGACTGATTTTCTCATATCTTGGGCAGAGCAAATAGGCCTGGTGGCCAAACTGAGCTGAGATCAGGATGGGTTTTCCCAAGTCAGGACGATTACTGTAAATGGCTACTGTTTAAGTTAGCAGTTCTGTTTGACTATGACTAGAGAGGACTTTGCTACGGACTTGTCAGCTGAAATCCAAAAGTAAGTTTATGTAAGTTTTTTTTTATGCAGCCAGTGTAACTGGAAATAGGTGATTATGAAAATGTTTA
>JAODXP020000023.1:10567226-10574726 GCA_027497455.2 Sardinella longiceps | reverse complement strand
AGAGAGAGAGAGAGAGAGAGAGAGAGAGAGAGACAGAGCACAGGGTAAAGGGAGATGACTGCTAGTGTGTGTGTGTGTGTGTGTGTGTGTGTGTGTGTGTGTGTGTGTGTGGGAGAGAGAGAGAGAGAGAGAGAGAGAGAGAGAGAGAGAGAGAGAGAGAGAGAGAGAGAGAGAGACAGAGCACAGGGTAAAAGGGAGATGACAGCCTGTTGCTGCGCTCTGAATACATAAGCATGTTACATCTCAGATCTTATCAGTGTGTGTGTGTGTGTGTGTGTGTGCTGGTGAGGCATCTTTGTTGTCATTTTTTTTTGAGTGTGTGTGTGTGTGTGTGTGAGAGAGAGAGAGAGAGACAGAGAGGGTGTCATCTTGGTGTACATCTTTGGTGCTTTGTGGCTGAGTAGTTTTGCGTGTGCAAAGGTGCCTGTGTGTTAGAGTCAGTTTTTTTTTTTTTTTTTTTTTGTGAAAAGCCAGCCTTGTCATGGTGACTGTTGCCTAGGAGACTACATCAAAGACCAGCCAAGCTTAATTGGGGTCCCTGGCGAGAGAGAGAGAATCACTGTGTGTATGTGAGAGAGAGGATGTGTGTGTGTGTGTGTGTGTGTGTGTGTGTGTGTGTGTTTGATAGAGAGGATGTGTGTTGGTGTGTGTGTGTGTATGAGTGTGTTTGTGCATATACATGTGTGTGTGTGTGTGTGTGTGTGTGTGTGTGTGTGTGTGTGTGTGTGTGTGTGTGTGGACTAATAGATAGGGAGAGAATGACTATGTACTGCATGTGCAAGAGGATGACAGTGTATGTGATAGGGAGAGAATGTGTATTTGTGTGTGTATTTGTGTGTGTGTGTGTTTGTGTGTGTGTGTGTTTGTGTGTGTTTGTGACAGAGAGAGGAAGAGAATGACTATGTATGTACTGCATATTAGGAATGCACCAGTCAACTGGCTGCTGAGACAAATCACGTGATCGGCCATATTTGGCGACTGTTTTAATTTATCTGATTTAATGCTGGTCAAGTGCATGTGTGCAGCAATGTGTGCAGCAATGTGTGCAGCGTATGATTAATATTGACCAATGAAGCCCATGACTACCGTTGCCCAACATGAACACTGAACAGGTTAACCTACAACAGTGATCATCCAATTTCAGCAGGCCTGCAGAGGCTATCGAAGCTTTGTCTATTTCCGAGCTCAGAGAATCAGTTTGGTCAGGCAATGTTGCCAAAAACACTGAGGGGGGACCAACAGCCATCTATTGAATGCCTCTATATGCTACTGGACAGACTTACAACCAATCAGACAGTTCAGTTCAGACAAACAGTTCTGATAACGAGTGCAGGGACGTATGCTCAACATTGCTTAATACCCGCTTAAATGCTTTGGGTAAACTAAGCATCGTTAACTCAATGTTACTAAACGTTTTGTGTAAACCAAACATCATTAACTCCATGTTACTAAACGCTTTGAGTAAAGTGAGCATCATTAACTGTTACTAAGATTGTGATAATTCATATCACAATCTTATATTGGGAGTTAGCTAATGGTACTAACACTATTTTAGTATTTACAAAATTTATGTCAAGACCTTTATGTCAAGAATAGTCTAAACCACGATAACGTGTAGTTTGTTATTTTTACAGTAACAATATTGTGCTGGAAGGTTAAAGAATCCCCATAGGCGAGGTTATCATCTCGTTAGCTGTGGCTAGCATTAGCTGGTTGTATATAGGGTTGCCACATGTACTGGATTTTCCTTGACAAATATTGTCCAGTATTTTTGCTTCTTCACGTATTCATTAGTTTCACTTATGAATAAACCTATAATTCTGCTGTTGCATCAGTGTTTCCTGCCACTATTTTACATAGGCCAAGTCTTGCTGTGCTGGGATGCTGTAGGCGCCCGCTTGCTTTTATTTTATTGGTTATTTGCAGACATCCTAAAACTCTGCGAATTTCCACGAGTCACAGGATAGCCTGTGACCCCCTCTGTGGGCGGGTGTCCCGGATTTTCACAATTCATGTGGCAACTACTTGCAGCAGAGGCCATTGACCAATAAAAATGGTTTGGTTTTGTAGTGTAATATCATTTACGTTATCACACCTTGCATTCCAAATGTATTCTAGAGGGTTCCCAGAGTGTTAAGTGGTTAGGTTATTTTTCAAAAGAAAATAAGAAGATAAATCTTTGTGTCTGTGCTGCGCTTGGAAAATACTGAAATCTGTATTGGTCAAACTATTGGCATCGTCAGGTAAAAGTCGGGGAAATCAGTATCTGCTTCCAAGATTTCAATCTCTACTGCATGTGCACGAGAAAGACTTGTGTGTGTGTGTGTGTGTGTGTGTGTGAGAGAGAGATTTTATGATGGATGCACAATCGCATCTACATGTGTGTACAGTGTTTTTATGGTTATAACTTATACGAGTATATACAGTATATGTGTGTGTGTATGTGTGTGTGTGTGTGTGTGTGTGTACAGTGTTTTTATGAATATATGGAAGCAATAGGAGGACATACTGTAAATAGGTAGACTTCATTTTGAGGTGTGTGTGTGTGTGTGTGTGTGTGTGTCTGTGTGTGTGGTTAAGAGAAAGAGTGTGTGTTTGTGCACCATGTTTTGTGGAAAGCCTATAAAAGTGGAAATGGGCATGATTATGGGTGCCTGGGTGTGTGTGTGAGTGAGAGTGTGTAAGAGAGAGAGGGAGAGAGAGAGTGTGAGGGAAAGAAAAGTGTGTGTGTTTGTGTACAAGACCAATGTATTTGTCAAAAGCCTATAAAAGTGTAAATGTGCATAATTATATGTGTGTGTGTGTGTGTGTGTGTGTGTGTGTGTGTGTGTGTGTGTGTGTGTGATTCACTCATATGCCAGACAGGAAATGACCCTTTACCTCTCCTCAATCTTTTCTCGCCATCCTCCTCCTCCACATCCTCCTCTTCCTCCTCCCTTCGTTTGTCTCCCTCTCCTCCTGCTCCCTCTCTCTCGCCTCTCTACCTTCATCCCTCTCTCTCTCTCTGTCAGTCGCTCCATCCCTCTCTCCCTTGCCCTCGCCCTCTCTCTCTCTCTCTCTCTCTCTCTCTCTCTCTCTCTAGTTCTTTTTCAGGCTAAATCACCGCGAGGGTGTGTTTAATAATTAAATTCCATTAGGGAGGGTAATCCGTCAGCGTGAGTGACCGACCAGAGCTGACAAATTCACTTCATCAAAGACAGAGGGCCAGCAGGAAAGACAAACAGCAGAGCCGCCGAACAGAGGGGAGAGAGAGAGAGAGAGAGAGAGAGAGAGAGAGAGAGAGGGAGGAAGATCGAGGGAGAGAGAGAGAGAGAGAGGGAAGGGTGGGAAGAGGGAGGGTTTGAGGGAAATAAAGGGTGGGGGGGTTGGGGGGGTGTCAGAAAAATTTATAGAGAGAGAGGGAGAAAAAGAGGGAGAAAAAAGAGGGAGAAATAGAGGTGATTATTTTTCAGGACTGGTCACCTTTTTGAGGATTAAGGTCTTCAGCTGAGCAGTATGGTAATCACAGACACACACACACACACACACACACACACACACACATTCACGAGCATACATACACACACACACAAACACATACACTTTCGCAAGCATAAACACATATACAGTACATATTCACATACACACACACATATATACACATTCACAAGCATACACACACACACACACACACACACACACACATATACACATTCACAAGCATACACAAACACACACACACATACATTCAGAAACATACACATATATACACATGCACAAACATACACACACACATATTCACATTCACAAGCATACACACACACACACACACATTCACAAGCATACACATTCACAAGCATACACACACATACATACACATTCACAAGCACACACACACACACACACATTTACAAGCACACACACACATACACACACACACACACACATTCACAAGCATACACACACACGTATATTCACAAGCATACACACACACATATACACATTCACAAGCATACACACACACACACACACACACACACACACACACACACATTCACAAGCATACACACACACGTATATTCACAAGCATACACACACACATATACACATTCACAAGCATACACACACACACACACACACACACACACACATTCACAAGCATACACACTCCCACAGTCAGCAAGGGTGCAGGGAGTCTAGACTGAAGTAGCCAAGTTCCAGTGGATGCTGTAACCTAAGGGCTCATCCGTCAGACATGCTAAATGGAGCCAGATAATCCAATAAGGGTTAGAGACGCTGGTGGTCCACTTAGACCAGAACAACAGAGGGAACACCAAGCAGCAGATGATACCCCTGCAGTGCACACACACACACACACACACACACACACACACACACATACATATACAAGCGTACACGCTCGCGTGCAACAAACATTCGTCCAGGCGCATGCACATAAACACAATCACATACACACACAACACACACTCACACAGACGCACACACAATAACAGACATTCGCGCACACTCACAAACACACACACACACACACAGAGAGATGCACACAGATGCACTCACACAAATACACACACCCCCCAGATGCAATAATCTATGCAGCCTTCCTCCAAATCTCCCAAAATGGAATCCCCAGCACAGCAGGATTCCTGGAGAATCCCTTCTCTCATTCTCTCTCTCTTTCTCTCATTCTCTCTCTCTCTCTCTGCCACTCAATCTATTTTTCTCTCCCCACTTCTCTCTCTCTCTCTCTCCCTGCTTCTGTCTATCTCTCTGCCTCTTTCTCTCATTCACTGTCTCTGCCTTTTTCAATCTATTTTTCTCTCCCTGCTTCTCTCTCTCTCTGTCTCTCTCTCTCGCTCGCTCTCTCTCTCTCACACACACACACACACACACACACACACACACACAGCTGTGAGTAACAGGTATCCAAAGCAGCAGGAGTTCCCTCCTCTGGCAGGAGCTTGTCTGCTTAGGGGTTCACACACACACACACACACACACACACACACACACACACACACACAGTAGAGTTTGACCATCATCTGTGTGTGTGTGTGTGTGTGTGTGTGTGTGTGTGTGTGTGTGTGTGTGTGTGTGTGTGATGAGTGGAGTCTCCCAGTCAGTATCAGCAGGAGACGGAGCAGAGGCTGGCAGTGGAGTAACTGTAGCCGCTGTGATCCCTCCAGTGTGATGTGGGGCTCTCCCACACACACACACACACACACACACACACACACACACACACACACACACACACAGTAGAGTTTGACCATCAGCTGTGTGTGTGTGTGTGTGTGTGATACTGTAGCCGCTGGGCCTGCTGTGATCCCTCCAGTTTGATATGGGGCTCTCCCACACACACACACACAGACACACACAAGAGTTTGACCATCAGCTGTGTGTGTGTGTGTGTGTGTGTGTGTGTGATACTGTAGCAGCTGAGCCTCCTGTGATCCCTCCAGTGTGATGTGATGAGATGAGGACTCTCACACACACACACACACACACACACACACACACACACACACACACATGCACAGTAGAGATTGACCATCAGCTGTGTGTGTGTGTGTGTGTGTGTGTGTGTGTGTGTGTGTGTGTGTGTGTGATACTGTAGCCGCTGAGCCTCCTGTGATCCCTCTGGACTATCTCTCTGCCTCTCACTCTGACTGTGCGTTCAGACCGAGAGCGATTCAGGCGACATGGGTGACGGAAGTATTTGACTTCGTATGGAGACGGGCGATTTCGGCGACAAAAGCAGCAGGTGTGGTGGGCGACAAAACTTGGGCAAGTTGGGCGATAAAAGAAAGTTAAACTTCGGTTAACTTAATGTAATCAGCTATGATGCGGTTCGGCAACTACCAATCAGAATGCCGATTTACTGATGTGACTCAAGTAGAGATGATTGAACATTCAAATTCTAACGTCATGGGCAACTTTGCCATATTTGTTGCTGTGCTCAAGTGGCGTTTCTTGTGAGTCTTGGCAACTCTTGGTAATTTATCGCTTGCGGTCTGAACACACAGTGGCTCTCACTCTGCCTCTCTCTCTCTGACTCTCACTCTGACTCTCTCTTTGCGTTTGACTCTTTCTCTCTGACTCTCTCTGTGCCTCTCTCTCTCTCTGACTCTCACTCTGCCTCTCTCTCTCTGACTCTGTCTTTGCGTTTGACTCTCTCTCTCTGACTCTCTCTCTGATTCTGACTCTCTCTGACTCTGACTCTCAATCTGACTCTCACTCTGCCTCTCACTTTCTGACTCTCACTCTGTCTCTCTCTCTCCGACTCTCTCTCTCTGACTCACTCTGCCTCTCACTTTCTGACTCTCACTCTCTGACCCTCTGATTCTCCCTCTCACTATGACTCTCACTCTGACTCTCTTTCTGCCTCTGACTCTCACTCAAATTTTCAACATAGGAGATCTACTGAAATAGTGTTTGAACTAATCTTTTAACTTCCCCTGCTCATTACTGACTTTGCTAAACTCACTTATTGTATTAGATACACTATTATATGCATAGCTGCGCTGCCACAGTAAAGGGAAAGGTCTGAGACACTCCTAACTCCCTCTCACTTTCCCTTCTCCCATTGGTTGTGTGAGTCTTCAGCACCACCTAAAATGAGGGTGTTCCATTTCTGAAATTGGGTGATCGAAAACTTCAAATGATCTCACAGCAATCTGTGGAATGAACACAATTCTTAAAAATGCAATGGTGGGAGCACATCATTAGGCTATAGACCTTTTTTGTGATGGAAACTACAGAAATTACAACCACTGAAAGTCAATGAGACACAGCTCCTCCTTCCTTTCCTAATAGGCTACATAACTGAGCAATGCTGAATATGCAGCTGTCTCTTTTTAGCACAAATTCTTTAGGCTATTTATGAATTTGTGACAACAGTGTAATCTGCCACTGATTGTGTTTGGAGGAAATTCAGTGAGTGAGTTGTGTCCAGTGGATGTGATTTAAGTGCTCTAATAATCAAGTCTACAATAATGAGCTCCCACCACAGATTACAGTTTTAAAAATGATGTTCATTTCACAGCTTTCAATGAGATTGAAACTTGAAAGCTTATCTCTGCAGATTATAGATCTATATTATAATGTGTGATGATCTCGCAAGTTCAGCCTTTAACACTAGATAAAGACATACCTTGCCTAAATATAGGCAATCTTTATACTGAAATTAATCCCTCTCAATTTCTAGCAAGATTACAAATGATACCAATGGATAGATCTGGTTGTCTAGTTTAATACCAAATACCTCGATTGTAAGAGGTAATATGCCCATATAAAGCTTCCGAAAGACAATGAAGCAAAACCGGCAATATGTTTTGCGGCACTAGCGCGTGCAAAAGGGAAAAAAAAAAATCAGCTCGAAAAAATTACCTCGGTGTCCTCTATTGTAGCTACGGACATGCAGGCAGCCTACTTCATTTAAAAGAAAAGCTCAGTATTATCATTTTAAGACCATTTTCTGGAGTGTCTAGGATGAAATGGAAT
>JAODXP020000023.1:10559726-10562226 GCA_027497455.2 Sardinella longiceps | reverse complement strand
ACATTAGATTTTTGACATGATGATGTTAATATTGTTTTGTTATATAATTTATTTATATCTATTTATTTATCATTTATCATGTGTTCAGACTCTGACTGTCTATCCATCATATTTGACACCAGTTTCATGCACAGTTCATATACTGTAATATATACGGTACCCATAATAGGTAATTCACATAATAGGTTAGTCACCTTGAGTAATGTGATGGACTATGAAGCATAATACATTTTAGGGCAATTCTTTTAACCTGGGGCAATTCAATTTAAAAAACACCTTTGCAACATTGGCTACAGCAGCAAGATTCACATTCAAAACATAGCACACATTATAGAGAGAGAGACTGTGTGTGTGTGTGTGTGTGTGAGAGAGAGAGAGAGAGTGTGTGCATATGTGCCTGTGTGAGCGTGTGTGTGTGTGTGTGTGTGTGCGTGCGTGTGTGTGTGTGTCTGGTTGAGCTCTTTAATAATATGCTGATCTGCAAATGAATGAGACCTGGGGTATCAAAGCGTAAAACATCAAGGGTCAATCACTGTCTAAAGAGGGAAATCAGGATGAGATTAATAACAGTGATCAGTTACTGAGTGAGTGTGTGTGTGTGTGTGTGTGTGTGTGTGTGTGTGTGCGTGCACACGGGAGTGCCTGTGTGTGTGTGTGTGTATGTATGGTGTGTATGTACAAGAACGCGTGTGTGTGTATGCACTGGGGCGTGCCAGTGTGTGTGCGTGCTTTTGTGTGCCTGTGTGTGTGTGTGTGTGTTACCTGCACTTCTCTGGCGTGGTAGGCAATGATGAGTCCCAGGAGTATAACAGTGGACAGACTGATGAGACACTTGAGTGCCAGGGAGTACATAGAGCTCTGTGAAATAAAAACACAAACACACACACACTTAATTAAATATATTTGACCATGGTGATGCACTTAACACAGACCAACATACAGTATAGAGGAGTTTCATCTTCTGTTTTTCTATAGAAGAGAATTCATACATACACATACACACACACACACACACACACACACACACACACAGAGGCACTTCACACTATTGAACATGGGCCAGCGATGACAACCACTGTGACTGGTACAGTACACCAGACAAAAAGCATGGAAGTACTTGTCAGACTAAACTTGTCAAAAATAAGGAGGGGAGGATAACTGACATCTTGCATCACAATAGTTTTACTATTCCACTTCATTGTTTTCTTCCATTCTGTACTAAAGTGTGACGTTATACTAGAACCACAGATACTTTAGAACAACCTCTGCTAGAACCAGAGTATAGTAGGCTACAGTGGAATGGGAGAAAGCAGAACATTATGACTTGCTAACCATTTGCTTTGACTACCATATAATGTTGTCAGACAATATTCTGTTCTCATGTCACTGTGCTTAGCGAAAACCACTGACTAACAGGGCGTTCACACTGCATCCGTCCGTTGACGGATCCCATTGACTTTGAATGGAGCTTTCGCGAAATGCATTGTGGGTCCGTCCGTCAAAACAGCTCCGTTGCGTCCGTCAAAAAGTTAAAAAATGTTCAACTTTTTAGCTGGCGACGGATCCGTCAAACCAATCGGGATTGAGAGAATTGACTCCCCCTCCGTCAGACCCCTCCCCCGTCATCCGTCAACGGACGTATGTAGTGTGAACGCCCTGTAAGCCCATTAGGGGTGGATCTGCTGGAGGTTTCTTCCAAAAAACAATTACTACAAATAGAATGGAGTTTTTTCTTTGCCCCTGTTGCGAGCGACTCTGTGCTCCTTGTCTGTAGCACGCCGTGAGTCCGTTGCACTGTAGTTGGCGTACTACAAATGAAATTGAATTGGAAAAATTTGAATTTAAAGCAAAAGCGGACAAGCAGTTACTGTAACATTGAGTCAACGGAACATTATGATCTTACTTTCAGTTTCAAATGTAGTGTGTTCCTTTGACTCTATGTAAAGTGCTCGTTAGTTTGCGTACGCAATCGGTGTATGTTGTTCCAAATTCTTTCATTCCACTCACTATGCAGTGCAGTCAGTAGGCTCATCCAACAGGACTATGCTTGAATTACACACACACACACACACACACACACACACACACACACACACACACACTCCACTCGCTATATAGTGCAGTCAGTAGGCTCATCCAACAGGACTATGCTTGAATCACACACACACACACACACACACACACACACACACACACACACACACACACACTCCACTCGCTATATAGTGCAGTCAGTAGGCTCATACAACAGGACTATGCTTGAATTCACACACACACACACACACACACACACACACACACACACACACACACACACACACACACACACACTCCACTCACTATGCAGTGCAGTCAGTAGGCTCATACAACAGGACTATGCTTGAATTACACACACCCACACACACACACACACACACACACACACACACACACACACACACTCCACTCGCTATATAGTGCAGTCAGTAGGCTCATACAACAGGACTATGTTCGAATTACA
>JAODXP020000023.1:10558342-10559626 GCA_027497455.2 Sardinella longiceps | reverse complement strand
TTGGGGCATTGCCTGGACATTTTTTTTTTTTTCTTCTTTTTTTTAATAAACACGTCTGGTGCAACATTCAAAATGTTGAACTTACATTAATTTTTCTAATTAATTAATTATCAAATTAACTGATGAAAAAGCCATTTCTCAATGTCTTTCAAGAGTCATCAGTGTCCAAACCTTGGCGGCACTCATTCCATTGAATGCCAATGTTCTCAGTGATGTGCCTCTCAATGAGAGTTTCACATTCACTTTGCATCACAGATCTGATCAGGCATATGGCCGCATACAGTAACATTCACCTTCGCTAATACTGATCAGGCATATGGCCGCATACAGTAACATTCACCTTTGCTAATACTGTATCTACATCTAGTGTATATGTCTATGGATATGTGCAGGCTCTAGCATGGGCTTGAAGAGATTAAACATGCCAAATAAAGCACTATGTTCTTTGGAAGTTCTGTCATGAAAATGTATCCGGCCAGCAATTACGATAAAGCCATCAAAATCATTATTGAGACTAGCCTGGCGAATGCCAAACTAAAATCACAAGTGATATTTAGTCTGGGGACCTACCTTTTGCATTTCTCGTACCGGAAGCATCGTTTACAATTGTCCATAGCCGTTTATTGGGCACTACGGATGTCTATCATAGCGTCTGTATACCTCGGAGCCAATACAGAGCCACCACGTGACGTAAAATGCAATCGAGGGCCGTACAAATCCCTTTTTGTTCTGCGATTGGATACCGAAACCAGGCGAGAAAAACGACCATGGTCACCATGCTGCTCTGCAGAGTGAAATGAAATAAGCGTGCAAAGGAGCATGGGAACTCCCAGGCTATATTGAGACATTATTGAGAAAAATGTCAAAAGAAGAAGTACATAGAATTTGGGCAGTATTTTGGGGCTCTGTCGATAACAACCTGCTATCAAGCAAGCAGTATCCTTCCACCCCTTCCAACACCGGGGGTCCTGAAACTTTATTGGGCCGGGGACAGCTCATGGAGTCGAAATTTTTTCAAGGATCCCTCTTGATTGCAAAAAAAAGTAGAGCTATTTGTTCTTTCGGATGCAACCGTTTTAAATAAGTATGTAATTGAGTGTAGCAAAATCTGGCAATGCATAAGTGCTTTTCTGTAGGCCCACTGTTTTAGAAAGGCCCACAGAAAGTGTTGTAGTAGTATCTCTATCCTTATAGGATGTTTATTTATTGTAGCAAACTTTTTTACTGACTCCCTGGCAATGTGCCCCAGTTTGAGAACCAATGCATTAGAGAGACAAGGCTACA
>JAODXP020000023.1:10498342-10553342 GCA_027497455.2 Sardinella longiceps | reverse complement strand
TACAAAGGATATACTGTAAATATAGACATGCAAAACCCAAAAGACACGGCACATTCTAACTTACACTCAAACACACACACACACACACACACACACACACACACACACACACACACACACACACATACACAGACACACACACACACAAGGACCCATATGCAAAACCCAAAACGACACACCCACGCAGACACTCTAAAACACACAGGCACACTCTAACTTACACTCAAACACATACAGATACGCACTCTAATACACACAGATGCACACTCTAACTTAATGTACATTTACAACACACACACACACACACACACACACACACACACACACTAACTTACACTGAAACACACTGATGCACATGCGCTCAGAGTGTATTAAGATCATGAATCGGCCTCTTCCCTTCTTTATGCTTATACTGTGTGTGTATGTGGGTGTAATTACTGGATTAAAAGAAGCTAATCCTACCTCAAGACAATCCCCGCAGATTACACAACAATGCATAGCAGTACAGAAGACTGTACTCAATGAAACCTAATGCTGTCTGTCTGGCATTAAACACTACTGCATGGAAAAGCCCTACAGTAGGCTCAGTGCAATAATTAACAACCAAACATAGCCATTCACTATGTAAACAGCAATCTACCTCAGCCCATTCACCCTGGCAGACCCATTACTACTCCACTGAGCAGTAGACCGCAATAACATAGTCATAAACATTAAGTCAGTACACGGATATCACATAAATAAAAATAAATAGAGAGTTAACATAAATACTTAATCATCCACATTAATGCAGTTAACCATCATAAATAAAAATAGGGTGAATGATATTCAAAATACATAATGCAAAACTCCAAGACAGAACGCTCACAGCATCCAAGACAGCCTTACATATTAAACTGCTAGACAGTTCCTACCACTTCCTCCGCATGCAGTGCCACATTATGCAAGAGCAAACCCATTCAACAGTGCCTCAGACTGCAACAGGGCCCATAGATAGCCCTCTCGGAAAAATAGTTTTACACCAAAAGATCACTGAGCTATCCAGTTGACAAAGTAGTATAGGCAACATCATAAAAAAGAAGCAATTCCTCCAAAGAAATACATGCACAATAATAATGTTCTTGTCAAATATACAGTATACCAGACAAAAGTCATGCTAGATTAAAAGCACCACACAGCATCTAAATAAACACCCTATTTAACACCAAACTAAGCAGCAAATCAACACCTTACATAACACCAACACCTAACCTACACCTAAAACAGGTAAACCTAAAAAAAATCTGGAAGATCAGAAAGAAAAACAACAATAGCACATAAAAAAAGAAAACAATACCAAACCAAACAGTAACACCAGACTAAACCAACAGCCTATGCTGGTCATAACCAGCCCCTCGGGCTACGGTTGGTTCTGTTTCTAGGAGGGTCTGGGATTGCGGCCATTGACCTTGCTCACATCGATCCCGAGCCAATCAGCCAACTTAGAGAATGCAATAGGCTATCAGTCAAGGGCTGATCTAATCGTTTTGAATTTAAAGGAAAAATCCGGAGTGAATCAACACGTAGCCCTATGTTTTATTGTGCCAAGCGCTACTGATAGCCACCTTAATCATTTGATTTCATGCAATGCAGACTGAGATAGCGAAACAGCAGCTAACGATAACAGAATGGGGCATTTCAAAACGATAGCAAATCGATTAGGTTACGTTTTTGACATGCCTCATTCAGTTAGTGTTAGCTGTCGTTTCGCAAACTCGGTCTACGATGCACGAAATTCAATCATTGAAGTGCCTTTCAGTAGCGCATAGCAGTATAAAACAGCTGGGCTACGTGTTGATTCACTCCGGATTATACCTTTAAACATCTCCAGCAAGCATTTGCTTCTCAATAGCCGAGATCCCAGATCCTCGTATGAAGAGGAGCCTTGGCAGAGGGGCTGGTTCTGACCGGACTTCCAACAGCCTGATTGAGTTAGATTCTCCCCACATCATAAACAGATACTATATTAAATCATAAACTAAATCATAAACAGATACTATATTACTGCAGCTCCTGTTGCATTACAGGAACACTATGTAACTTTTAATATACACTTTTTATCAGACAAATACTATTCCCAACAGTCATCCTGGATAGGCACTGTGCATATAAATTATATAAATAGCATATAAAAAACATATAAATACCTAAAAAGCATATAAATAACATGGCATTGCTGACTGTATTCTTAATTAGCATTTTCTAGTATTTTCATCAAAGCTCTGAAAAGTATGTGAAAGGTTATCTGTGCCTTCCAGGTGGCTAGTTGACTGGTTTTACTCTCTGCACACACACACACACACACACACACACACACACACACACACACACACACACACACACAGTGTTGTTTTAAGGGCTTGCTGGGCTATTATGACTACTGAATGTCAATGATACGTCAGACATGTAGCAGATCTAGTCCAACGTAGTCACTAAGTAAATATCCACTCCTTCTCCCCATTCTGAGCAATTAGTATGAAGAAAGGGGCCATTTGGTCATGAAATATGCAGACAGAGTGACCTTTCTTAAACACAAACTAATTAAAATTACAATTATATTAAATACCATGACCTTTCTGTCTGTGTTTTTAGGGCGGATTGATAGTAGGTGGGATCTAGAATTGTCTTATATTATTATTATATTTGCTACTGGTGGAGGTTTTTCACTGCAATCAAGTGGTTGTTAGAAGAGAAAGGAGCCTTCAAGAAGGCCGAGACTGTACAAGCCAGTCAGCAATGCACTGTGTTTTGGACTGTGCCAAACACCGGACTGACAGACAGACAGACACGCACACACACACACACACACACACACACGCACAGGCAAACACAGGCTAAACGCTTCACCACATAGCACACAACATAAAATGGCAGACTCCTCAAAAACAAATGGTAAGAAAAAGGAAAACAAGAGAGAGAGGATATTGACTAACTGTCCATGGGCACAGGGCATGGGAGTACATAGATAGAAGGTTCATTGAAACCTTGACAAAGGCCACGGCCGAACGAAAGCAAAAGAAGACAGGAGTGTACGCTAAATTCTGTATATAGTTAACCTCGTCTGGCGGCACCTCCAATAGTGTGCACTCTTACGTTATTGACTAACGTTATTTAGTACATACAAGTAGACAGGAAGTAGCCTAACTCTGCTCATCCCATCAGAGCCCAAAGTGCAGACGCACACAGCTGCAGCTCCCCGAGGCGAGCATCATCGAGAGTCGCCCGCTGCTCTGCGGGAGCCTGGCATCTCTGTGCACCCGGCCCGCTCGCTCGCCTGCTCGCCCGCACTCTCGCTCGCTCGCTCGCTCTCTGTGCCGGGGATGACGACACACACACACACCAGGGTTTAATTGCACTTTACTGATGGAGGGCAGGCCCCGGCTTTGTGTTGCTTTATAATGGCACGCAATCAGCACGGCTCCAATTCACACTCTGCATTGAGTCACTGCCAGGCAGATCTTAAATAAGGGCCTTTATGGCAGGCAGCCTCTCACATCCAGCCTGCTCTCTCCATCTATCGCTCTCTCTCTCTCCCTCTCTCTCTCTCTCTCTCTCTCCAATAACACTCCCCCGATCCGCCGCCCACAGAAATAACAGAGGGAGGGAAAGAGAGGAAGAGAGAGAGAGAGAGGACAGGGGCATGAGTGGGAGAGACAGAGAAGAGAGAGATCACAAGAAAAAAAAAGAAAAAAGAGAAAGAATGAAAAAAAGAGAGAAAGAATGAGATGAAAGTGAGACTCAGTGCTCAAGGAAGAGAAAACTCAATTCTACAGACTCACCGGATAACCATGCAATGACACACACACACACACACACACACACACAGACAGATACACACACACACACACACACACACAAACAAGAACATATTTTGTAGGAAGAAAATGACAGCATACAAATGCACACAATTATTTCTTTTTCGCCTCAGTGGCTTGGATGTATTTGTAAGATCACAGCTGATATTCTCAAATCTATCCTCAACATCGTCTAGTCATAAAATCTATTTATCACCAGCAAATGCTTTCATACCTCTCTATCGGCTAGAGCTTTGGAACAATGGTCTGCTGTGTTTTCACTTGGATCGATTGCTAATGTCATGTTGGTCAGATTCAGAATGCACACATACATATTTGTACACAGACCAATGTGACTGGCTACCCTGCATAGTAGTTGCTTTGAAGATAAACTCTACATTTTGAGCATGTAACCTGCATGCAAACACGTCTGCGAGGCAATCTGCTCTAACCATAACTAAATATGCACATACTGAATGGCTCAATTTGCACTAACCATCACTAAATATGCACAAACTGAATGGCTCAAACGTTGAGACATGAATAAGAAACTAATGTAACAAAATTATTAAATAAATTCAAAAGCATTTCTGCTCTTTTTTTACATATACAATAATTCCTATGTTGTTTGGAAGGAAATCTCAACCGTACTGTATAGGTCTACAGTATATATGAATCCTCTCAAGTCACCTTGGATCTCCCATAAAACAATGTAACACTGTAACGTGTGGGCTTGCTAACTCTCCTGTTGAAATTGATATGCTAATTGCTAAGCCCAGTGCTCACACAGTGAACTGAACACAGCTACTATTTGGACTGTACTATAGTGCTCACAACAGGGACACAGGAACGGAACATTCTATTGTATAAGTCCGGAGTAAGTTTAAGCATAGCCCTGCTGCACGAACCTTCTAACAGCAATATATTTCGCATGAAATGAAAGAATTTCCAACAGCATAGACCTAACACAAACGCGAAACACTTTACATTGAGACAATGTAACCTCAGATCTTACTTTCGGTTTCCAATAGTCAGGTCCCATTGATTCAGTGTAAAGTGCCTGTTCGCTTCTGCGTTCACGTTCGGTCTATGCTGTACCAAATTATTTTGTTCCACTCGCTAACTAGTGCATTTAGCAAGCTCTTTCAACAGAGCCATGCTTGAATTCACTCCGGTGCTTTCCTTTAATGAAACCGAATTGTTGATTGGCATAAAGATTCGGTTTTTTTTTTAGACTCCGACTAACCAGTTCTGTGAATTGGCCAGCGATGCAGTGTGTCGTGCAGTTTTCACACATTGATCCGAGAAAAGCACTTACTTACAGTATATAGAACATAGTGCTTAACAGGGAGCTGACAAGGGCGCTGAAGCAGCACAGAAACACTGCAAGTGTACACATACTGTGTGTTCAAAACACAGAGAGAAACGGACAGAGACAGAGAGAGAGAAACGGAGAGAGAAAGACGGACAGATAGAGGGTGAGAGAGAGAGAGAGAGAGAGAGAGAGAGAGGGAGGGAGACAGAGAGCGAGAGAGTGGCTGATATAACCCTCAAATTAGCACAAGCATGCATTCAACAAGAGATGCATACAACAGACTCACAGGCACACACACACACACACACACACACACACACACACTATGGACAAACAGATGACTGAAATTCCCCCAGCAGTCTGCAGACACCCAATCCCCCATCAATAGGCCTTCTTTAGAAAAGAATCTTTGTAGATCCCTCCACAGATTCCTACTGTACAAAGTCATGGATAAACACCCACACACACACACACACACACACACACACACACACACAGACGCACGGACAGACACACACACACACGCACACATGCACGCAGACACACACACACACTCAAATACACACACACACACACACAGACACACACACACACATGCACGCACAGACATGCACACACACAAACACACTCTCAAATACACACACTCAAACACACACGCATATACACACACACACACACACATATACTCATACACACACACACACACACCAAAAACCAGAGACAGCTTGATGGCCAGTATTAAGACAGATGAAGGCGGAATGCCACCCCACACACACCCCCACTCCACCCCCCTCCCCTCCCCTCCCTTCCCCGTCAGCACTGAGTGAGTCCATGTTAGATTCCCTGTGTCAGTTCTCACGCTGTGAGTGTAACTGTGTAACTCGAGTCTCAACCAGCTGTGCCTCAGAAACGAACCTAGGAAGTCTGTCTCCGTACTTTATGGATGGATGGAGCTCAAACACTAGTAGTGTAAACCTGTCCAAAACAGCTGTTGGTTCCTTTTGTTTTGCCACTGTGCCCAGTCAGCGCTGTGCTGTGCTGTGCTGTGCTGGGGTGACGAGTTACCACACGATGTGTGTTGCTGTGTGCTTTAATCCACAGAGATTGCACAGTAATGCCAACAGTGTCTGGAGCAGGCAGGGGGAGAGTATCTGTGATATCTGAGCTCAGAAGCTAATGATAGCACACACCCCTCTCCTCCTGTACCCTCTAGAGTCTACACCGTCTACACCTCCATCCATCCCAACCACTACACTGGTACCTTTGATTGGCGTTTTATGAGACCAGAGCTGTGGACACACACTACTACACTCCTGAAAGAACAAACACTGAACAGACAGACAGCTAAAGAACTACAGGCTGAGTAGCACTTTATAGTGATATTTGGACTAACTGGGAGCCATGTTGGCATGATATGGCACTGTCTGGATGCTAACGCCAAGGGGCAGAAATGTCTTCCCTCTTCCCTGGTGTTGTCATGCTGCTAGCTAGTCGAGGACACTGTCGAGGTACAATATTACTTTTGTTGGTGCATCTGTCAAGCATGTGTTAATATTTCAGCAGATTCTAGACAACACGACTGGCTTGTGACGGATTGTTGTTTTATTTATTTTTTTATCATCTGACAGGTGCTCTGACAGGCGTCTGTCTGGGGTTTGCGTCATGTGCTGCTCCGACCTGAATAACTAGCGGCTAACTGAGGGATGCTGTCTCAGGAATTCCCTTGGAAACGGGACTACGTGGAGCAGCTAGTTCAGCTACACCTGAAATATGCTGTTTGGCCCAAATAAAAATAGATAAGGTCAAAACATACAGTAGTCCAAAAATCACCTTTAGCCTCTATGACAGGAGGTAATATCTTGTTCCGAAGAAACAGATGTGACCCAATAACTAGTTGTTGTTATGACAACCAGAAGGCATGGTGTTCACTCACTGCACTCACACAAGCACCCTAAAGAGTGACCTATGCACAGACTGTCACCCCTGAAAGCATCAAACCAATCAGTGCTCACCTTGTTGTAGACTCCCCAGGAGAGCTCTGTCTCGATCACCATGACGACGATGCCGAACATCCCGAAGATGAGCGCGTAGTCGCTGAGACGCTTCCGCTTCTCGAACAGCGCCCTCCTGTGCCCGAGTTTGTAGCCGATGTTCTGGTTCTTCCGCTTCTGCGCCTTGGAGGCGGGTCTTCCTGTCACCGTGCCTCCCCTCCGACCATTGGTCCCGCCCGCTCCACCAATGGTGGCCCTGCTCTCTGAGAGGGCGTGGTTCTGGTGGTAGATTGACATCTCGTAGGCGTGGCCCCGGTAGGGCGTGTCCTCTTTGGAAGAGATGACGATCTCGGGCGGGTGTTGCGATTGGCCGAGCTGCGAGGCGTGGGAGGAGGCAGGTGCGGGCACGGCCCCGGTAGGGAGGGATGAAGGGGCGGAGCTAACCGCGGAGCCGACGCCCTCTTTGGTGTCGCTGCTGCTGTCCGACTCAATGAGTTTGCTCCGCGAGGCGCTCAGGCGGCTCAGGGGCTTCATGACGCCACCCGTGTACTTGCAGGAGCTCATGGCGATCTCGGTGAAGGGGTTGCTGTCGCGCCGGTGGACCAGAGGACTGGCCTGCCTGTGTTTGCAGCTGCGCTCACGCTCGCGGTCCCGCTCGACCGAGGGCGAGTGGGAGGAGTAGAACACAGCGTTGTAGACGGGCGAAGTGTCAGCGCTCAGGCTGTGTTGGCTACCCAGACACGACGAAAGGGGCGTGCTGCTCGGGTGGAGCGCGTTGGGGATGGCAGGCAGCTGGGGCGTGGTCGAGGGGCCAGAAGCGCCGATGCCAATCCCCGACGAGCACGAGGTCACCAGGGGCAAACGCGGCAGGGACGGCGGGGGCAGTGCGTGGCCGGGCGTCGTGGGCGAAGGGGTGGTGTTGAGCCGCTCCAAGCTGCTGTTTCCCCCCATGTGGTTGGAGTGGTTTGTTCCTGGGTAGCTGCCCTGGATGGCAGTGTGGGCTGTACCAGCACACGGCAGGGGGGGGCGCTGCTGCTGGTCCTCGTCCTCACTCCCACCCAGTAAGGCCTGACTCAGGGAGGGAGGGGGATCCATGGTAACCTAGGAGCTCCACGAGAGGCGGACCTCGCCTACGGCACGCTCTCCTCTACCTCTGTCTCAGGAGTTTGGAGGAGGGAAGAGAGGGGGTTGGACGGCATGGAGGAGAGGACAGGCCAAGAGGAGAGTGGAGAGAGAGAGAGAGAGAGAGAGAGAGAGAGAAAGAAAGAAAGAAAGAAAGAAAGAAAAACAAAGTAGGTGAGAGACAGACAGAAACTGCAAGACAACAAATAAGACACCGCAAGCGAGAAAAGAAAGTTAATTATGAGCTTTGGAACGAAGGATGGTTAACAGTGATAGGGAAAGGATGAAGTGCCGAGAGGGAAAGAGAGAGAGAATGAAAGAGTTTAGCTGATGGATGAGGGATGATTAGGAGGGGAAAGAAGGGGAGGAGGGAGAGGGGGAATGAGGGGTAGTTGCAAAGCGAAGGAAGTGTAGAGAGAGAGAGAATGATGGAGGGATCTATGTTGGTCCAGAGAGAGAAAAACGAGCACATTTTGAGCTCATGTTTCCTTCCCCTAAGGATTCAGCAATCACTCTCCTGACACTATCCTCTCTCTCTCTCTCTCTCTCTCCCCCTCCCACCCTCCCTCTCCTTCCAGCAATATCTGTCACACAGATATCAGCCTCAACGCTGAGCGCGGCTTATTATTAAGGAACTTATGCAATGGGCAACCCCAAGCACCCTGGCTCACTTTGGTACAAACACAACCGTTGAGGTCATCGTCAGCACACCACGGGCACGGCTCGGCTGGATCAAACGTTGCTTATTTGTTTTTCTAAAATGTTTTGACGATGTTTTGAGTTAAGTTGTCGTTTTCTGTGACAGGTTCACTCTCCCAATCCTTCTGTAAATCTCACCTCCGACACCTGCGTTTGTCTCTTGCACACCGACTCACTCTCACAGCTCAATTTCTCTTTTGGTCTGGCGCTCCTACCTCTCCGCTTTCAGTCTGTCTCCCGTGCAGTTGTTGATTCAAAGGCAAGGCGAAAATAGTCTTCCGCACTTTTTCTTTTTCATGTTGTCACGATCATTCCATCTTTCCTCATCCAATGGTCCCCTTGCCGACTGACTCTCCTTTCAAATCGTATTTGTTTCTCGGGAAAAAAACGCACCCTTTCCCTTTTCTCCGGATGAAAACGTTATTTGATCAAAAATCCCTTCCTTCTGAGGTTTTTAAAAAAAATCGTGATTAGGCTATGTGATCGACATAATTACCCAAATGAAATAAAAAAGGAAATGGTATAGTATGAAATTAATTTGACAGCTGTTGCTGCGAAATAAGTGCTAAATATTCGTCTTCAAAGCGGATGCACTGGAACCGATGTCCTGAAATGTCCACGAACGCCCGAAAACAGAATATAAAGTGACGCGGCTGTTTTAATAACAAGAGTTGATTTGCCGTTCCAGTCGTGGCAGATTTTCTGCCCTTCAGTCTCGCGCTCTGTCGCTCACTCAGTGTCTCTCCCTCTCCCAACTTCACTCTCGCTCTTCTTCTGCCCGCCCTCTCTCGTCCTCAGCCCTTTTTTCATTGGAGGAAGGGAGAGAAATAACCATCATAAGTGCGATGCAAATTTGGGATTTCGTTGAAGTCACCTTTGAGATCCTCAGCCAGGCAACTCAGGTAGGCTACCCTGTAGCTTTCACTGCATTTGTTCTTGACTGCGTGGGCAGTTGTTACATAAAATGCTTAGGCCTGTCTCTCACACATAAATTGTTCTTTGAATATGTATGTTCCTCAAAAATTATGTCACACGGTCCTGTTATTGTGCAATAAACGATAGTGAAGATAGCTTAAACCAGAAGACTTACTTCACTTAGCCTATACACAATAATTCTCTTTGGAGAATCTGAAGGAATGGAATGGCAACCACAACTGATGGAAGCAAGCGGCAGGCTACACAGAGACAGGCGGTCGTATCAGCGCTCACCCGCTGGCTTTCAGAGTGTACTCGGCATCGAGCTGATTCATGCCTGTGGTCAATGTGGTCATTGATGGAAGTTCCTCTGAAATCATAAGGACGCTAAAATGACCACTGGCTTTGCTTTAAAAGCCTTACTGTGGTCACTCGGCTACACTGACCACTGAAAAAGGCCTATAGGCTAGGTCTAGGCTAAGGTCAGTGAAAGTTTCAAATTCAAGTGTTGTCATCATGTCTCTGGTAATGATGTGGGCTTAAGAGGCAAGGCCTATGACAAGTGGAAAACTAGGTGATAATCTGAGGACCTAAGAGGTCACAAATTGAACTTTAAACTTTCAGTCTTTTTCCCACACAAAAATTCACAATAATCTCACTTAACTCTCTCTATATATCTTATTTACTGCCATGTGTCAGTTTTCATATTGCAAAACACTGTAGCCTAAGCCGGATGAAAAGAAGAATAATATGCTAGTGTTCACATGGTGCCAAATGGAGAGGAGATTACCCGGTGACATGGAAGATATGAATGATAAAATCAAAGCTCCTGTTCAGAGATAATTCCGTGGGATTTAGCAGGGACGTTACCAGACCTGCCATATGTCATGCATCGCAAACGACCTTGGCAGTAGCCTAGCCATGGAGGAGAAACATGGTAACACACTAGAGTCACACTTCCATTGGCATTGATGTTCGGTAAGGAAGGATCTTGGGTGCTTCCAAGGCAGCGCCACCTTTAAGACACAAACCCCCCACATGTAGGGTTAGGATGAGGGTTGAGAGGGTTAGGGTGAGGGTTAAGGTAGTGCCTTTTAGGCTGTGCTGCCTGGAAGGTACCATTGGAGGCGAACAACACCATTGAGCATTAGGAATTGTGATGGGTCAGTCGACTGCTTTGCAAAGCAAGTGGTTTTGAATTGATACGGGGGAAAAGTTTGACAGAAAAAGTCCAGAGGGGAGAGAGGTTGGGGGAGAGGAGGGTAGAGAGAGGGGGGTGGGGGGGGGGGGTGGATTTAAATAGCAACTCTGGAAGATTGTTGTGAGCATGGCATGGCATGGCATGGCATGGCGGGAGGTCACCTCTCTACCCTGCCCTCCACCCCTGCGCGGAAAGACCAAGGGGTCTCCCATTGAGAGCAGATGACATAAGAGAACACAGCTGTCCACCCACCATTCAGGACTGATCTGTGTGTGTGTGTGTGTGTGTGTGTGTGTGTGTGTGTTCGGGGGGCATACAGTGACAAACAGAAATAGACCTACAGAAAGAGGGCGACCCGAAAAGGGATGGAGAGCTTAATGAGAGAGAAACCTTGAATGTGTGAAGGAGATATAAGTCTGTGTTGGGGAGGTGTGTGTGTGTGTGTGTGTGTCTGCTGAATGCCTGTGTGTGCGTGTGTGTGTGTGTGTGTGTGTGTGTCTGCTGCATGCCTGTGTCGGTAGGTGTGTGTGTGTGTGTGTGTGTGTGTGTGTGTGTGTGTGTGTGTGTGTGTGTGTGAGAGAGAGAGAGATAGGAGAATGTGTGCTTCTGGTTGTGACAGTAAAGGTTAGAGGAACATGAGGCCCAGATGAAGAGATTGAGAGGCGCAGAGTGGTTGGGTTTCTTTTGTGTGCAGGAAAGGTTAGCTATATCCCCAAAGAATAATCACACACACACTTTTCCCCAGTCAACCATCTAAAACATACACCGACACACACTCCCTCTCCCTGACACACACACACACACACACACACACACACACACACACACACACTCATACACATACACACACATTGCCATCACCACAGGAAGAGCTGTTGCTATGCCAACCAGAGCGTACACAGAGTGATGGTTTTCCTTTTTTTTCTCTTTTTTCCCTCTTGAAGAGATATGAACTCCAACTCTTACTGTCATGGCCATCAGATCCAGACTTGTAGGTAAAAGGACTCTGTCCATTCCTCTCCTCTCTTTTTCTTTTGTCCCTTTCATTCTCACTTCCACCCTCTGCTCTCATATGCCTCTCTCTCTCTCTCTCTCTCTCTCTCTCTCTCTCTCTCTCTCTCTCTCTCTCTCACTATCTCCTCTCAATTTTCAAAATTAATTTCAAAATCTTTATTGACATGTCAAAAAAGACACATATTTGTTGTAAAGGCATATTACATTAAAATAATGAAAGATTCATAAATAAAGAAGAAGGGATGGAAAACTCTCTCTCACTCTCTCTTCCCCCTCCCTCCCTCCCTCTCTCTCTGTCTTGCTTTCTCTCCTCTTTGATTCATCAGTGCACCCAGACAGCCTGTGATGGACCGTAAAACACACCAATGCTTCTGTGCCCACATATTAAAGGTAATCAATAGGGTGAGAGAGCATCAGTCTCAGACTGAGGTCGGTGAACGCCCGGCGATAATGCATACACAAACACTCACAAGTTTCAAAGCAATGGCCCTGGACAGGACGAGATGCCTACACTGACTGCACTCAGTTTACATCACAGATTACTCCAAGACGGACATGCCATGTTAATCTCGAATTATTGGACTACGTCAGTCGCCATGTAATTCAATTAGCCTCTGTAGTGGTCCATAGAATTGCATTACGCTAAGCTCCCTATAGATTTCTCAGTTTCTCTAGCTTTGGTCTTGTCCAACATCCCCCCCACCCCCTTTGTTTTTTCCTCAGGGTTAGTTTCACATACAGTGGCTCAAAATGCAGAATCATACCAGCACTGATCCCCACCCCAAACCGCCTGATTTTACTTAGCATAACTTCTTCATTTCTCTCTCTGTCTCTCTCTCTCATGTAGATTGAAATCGGTCCTAATGACGATGCAATCAGCCATGAAAAATTCTTCAGACAGCAAGACAGTCAAATACTTAAAGGGTAAGTTCATGGAGAAGTTCATGGCAGCGGCATTGTGGGAAATGTACCATGAACACAGGGGTGTCTTCATACGGCGACTTTTTTTGTGTCTGGTGTGACTGGGAAGACAAAGTTCACCTTGTGGGCAGACGAGGCAGACGGACACACAGGCAGACAGACAGACAGAGAGACAGAGACGACAGGCTATATTAAATAAAAGTGATTAATAGTGAGTGAGCGAGCGAGTGAGTGAGAGAGTGACATTGAAACTGTTCCTGTGGTTGGCCCACAAGTGTTCTCCAGTTTATTTCCTGGCACTGATGTCAGGGAAGTCTCCTCAAATAAAAGTCCCCATATAAAGGTTGATACTATGGCCACTAGATGCTGCAGCAAACTGGACATCCTCAAGTGCTGTCTAAACCCTCACCTGCAGTACATGCAGACCAACTGGACCAGTTTTCAGACAGAGCCATAGTCCAGATTAGAACATTACCTGCGCAATTATGCTCGATTTTCAACTTCCTTTGGTATTTGCTAGCCTAGAACTCTATATGCACTCTAGCGGTAGCAAATTTGCTCAGCGAGTAGGTCTAGGGACGAGCCATAGCTCAGACCTCGATTGTGTCTGAGCTGTTTCTGAGCTGTTTACGCTCTAGTTTGTATTGAGACATCGTGGTGTTTACCCAATCACAACGTTATATCTGGACAGGGAGTTATTGGGCCGACTAAGCATTGTTTGAATCGCTTGTTAGTTGCTCGTTGCGCTGATTAGTTTTAGCCGTTTTACCTGGGGGTCTATCAGTCAACACCAGACTATATACCGGTATTCATGTGATAGTCCGGCGTGTCAGGTTAAGTATCTGCCTGGCATTCTGCCCATTGGCCTTGTTCACTCAGGATGTATCCCATCCTGGCCAATCAGTGAATACCAATGGCTATCAGTCAAGGGGTGATCCAATCAGTGAATACCAATGGCTATCAGTCAAGGGGTGATCCAATCTGTTGGAATTTGAAGAGCTCCAGCAAGCAATCATTTGTCAGTAGCCGGAATCCCAGACCCTCTGAGTAGACCCAGAGGACGGTTATGACCAGGCCAGAAAGATGTATAGTGATTTGTTGAAGGGACAACTATACATGAACACAAATTTTTGTATGTTATATTAACATTTGTAAAAACACAACAAAGCCATGGTATTACTACTTATGTATTCTTACGGCCAGTTTAAAGTTTTCATTATAAGTCTCCCTAGTCCGGTATCTAATTGTTCTTCCTGACTTGTCACTTTTTATCTCACCTGCCATATTTATTAAAACAAATTGCCATTATATATTTATTCATTTACATACTTAGTATCTATTTGTATTGTATTGATATTTTTATAAATTAATTATTTGTAATCATTCGTTTGTGGCCTAAACTGCCTTTGCCTTGTTATGTATCTCAGCAGCATTGGAAAAGAGATTTGCCCTCAATTGTATTGCTGAGTATGAAATAAAGGTTGAATGAATGAATGAATGAATGAATGAATGAACTTGTGAACCTCTCTTTGGACGATGGTAGGCTATTGTAGCAGTAAAAGAAACTAGCTAGCAGTAGCCTGGGAATTCCCATGCTCCTTTGCGCGCTTATTTCATTTCACTCTGCAGAGGAGCATGGTGACCATGGCCGTTTTTCTCGCTTGCTTTCGGTATCCAATCGCAGAACAAAAAGGGATTTGTACGGCCCTCGATTGCATTTTACGTCACGTGGTGGCTCTGGTATTGGCTCCGAGGTATGTACAGACGCTATGATAGACATTCGTAGCGCCCAATAAACGGCTATGGACAATTGTAAACGATGCTTCCGCTACGAGAAATGCAATAGGTAGGTCCCCAGACTAAATATCACTTGTGATTTTAGTTTGGCATTCACCAGGCTAAGCTAGCAGGGTTATAAGCCTGGAATGTGTTTTTATGCTACAGTAGCTGCTAGCGTTGTGCCCTTGAGCACGGCACTTAACCCTAAGTTGCTGTATAGGACAGACTCCGACTGGCCCTAAAGTAGTTTGGTAATTGACAAATATAATATTTATCGCTTGGGTTAAAAAGCATCTGCTCAAAGCATTAATGTACTACATTAATAATGCAGTGTTATTTGTCTTAAAGTTTAATTAATACACACACACACACACACACAATGCATTTAGCTCTTTTGTGCAGTGATGGCATTTTGTTGGGCTGCCTGCCTGCCTGTCGGCCAGCAGTGGCATCCTGAGTAGGCTACTGTAGCTCTCATTAAGTTCTCATTGTTATCACTCAAGATCTCACATACAGGATTTCCCAGCGTGTGTGTTATAGGTGGACTGTGGACAGACCATCACAAGTTTCCACAACCAGTGAAAACCTGTGTGATTTAGAGACAGTGCACATTTATATATGTGCATGTCTTTACCCTACCTCCCACTCTCACACACACACACACACACACACACACACACACACACACACACATATATACACAGACACACACACGCACACACAGTTTATTTGCTGAATTTTTGGGTGACTGCCCCACAAACAAAGATCACAGCATGCTGACCGCACAAGATACAGATACACCCCTTTACCCTCTTTGGTTCACAACTTCAAAGCTTGGATTTTTTATGTACGCTAAGTCTCTCTGTCACACACACACACGCGCGCGCGCGCACACACACACACACACACAGATGCACATAGATAGACGGACCCCTAGATGGAATGGGCTTGGGTGTGTTTGTATGGCACTTTATCTCAGTGTGTGATTCCTGTGAAGCGTTGAGCTAAAACATGTAGCTGTTCTACAGTAATAGGCTACCAGCTCTCCCAGTCTGTCTGTCACACACACACACACACCAGCACAGTGCACCGCAAACAACGTCAGACAAGACAGACTTAAAGGCCAAAGTAATAGGCAGACATTTTAACATGCACCTTTAACAAGCACTGTCAGATTGAAATGCTCCTGATTTGGACAGGAACAGATAGAATGGATAGAAGAAGAGAGAGGGAGAGGAGATAAAGAAAGAGAGGAAGAGAGAGAGAATGAGAAGGTGATGCTTTGTCACAGAGGGAGGGAGAGGAGAGAAAGAAAGAAAGAAAGAGGGACAGAGAGAGGTGAAGCTTTGTCACAGACAGGGAGAAAGAAGAAGAAAGAAAGAAAGAAAGAATGAGAGAGAGAGATACAGAATGGAAAAGCTTTGTCACAGGGAGAGAGAAAGAAAGAAAGGAAGAGAGAAAAGGAGAAGGTAAAGCTTTATCACAGACAGAGGGAAAGAGAGAGAAAGAAAAAGGGAGAGAGAGAGAGAGAGACAGAAGGTAAAGCTTTGTCACAGATCCCATTAAAGTGAGAGAGCATTGGTGCAGAACGGAACATCTCGCCTGCAAACAACTTCAACCTTTTAATGAAAGAACACTAATCAACCAAAAGTGTGCGCATGCGCACACACACACACACACACACACACAATCTATACACACATACTCACAATCACACAAACATACCCTCTCTGTTAGTCATCTCTAGATGACATTATGCAAAAAGCATGCACAACAAAAGCCATGACAAAAACACACACACACACACAATAGAAACAAACATGATTTATCTTTATTTTGCGTGAACGTGCGCACATACACACACACACACACACATACACACACCCATCCCTCTGTCTGTCTTCCCCACTGATAGTCATGCCGTAGAGTAAAAGCCCACTCTGAGGATAATGGCTTTTCTTCTTCCCCACAAACACACTTAGTCACTGGCCGACTCCCTCCTCTGACCACCCAGCCCTTACAGTTAGTTGGGGCAGTGAGTGAGTGCAATGCATGATGGGGCATGGCTGGCTCTCTCCAAATGATCACCAGGGCCGTTTTAAGAGACTTAGGGGGCCCCAAGCAAACCCATCCCCCCCCCCCCAACACCTAGGCCTACATAAATCATATTGTTATAATCTTTCAGCAAATTTCATTAATGAACATCCGTATTATGGGCGGGCTATGTCAGGCTAATGATGACCTATAGCCCAGTCCAGTGCAGTCCACCACATCGCCTGGCTGCTGACACCTCTTTCCTCACTTTAGCTTCAACTCAACTCCGCCATCCGGCCTGACAGCTGGCCAGACCCGCCGACACTCAAAGATGAAGTGAAAGTTCCCATCACATGATGAAGAAATGAAAGATACCATCGCATACTCCACTTTGTTTTACCCTCTTTGGTTCACAACTTCAAAGCTTGAATTTTATGTACGCTAAGTCTCATTCTGTCTCACGCACACACACACACACACACAGATGCACACGGACCCCTAGATCGAATGGACTTGTGTGTGTTTGTATGGCACTTTATGTCAGTGTGTGTGTGTGTGTGTTTCCTGTGATGCATTGAGCTGAAACATATAGCTGTTCTACAGTAACAGGCTTCCAATCCGCCATCAAAGATGAAGTGAAAAATACCATCACATGATGAAGAAATGAAAGATACTATCGCATGTTTTTTTTTTGTCTTTTTCTAGTTCCTCTTTGGTTTATTTCCTGTAGTCATTGCAGTCAGTTGGCACAGACGAGGAAGAGTGAGTGTGTCTGGAGGATTGAAGAGGCTAGTCTGTGTGTGTTTTTGTGAGGATTGCTATTCAGTGTATGCAAAGAGGTACAGAGACACAGAGAGGGAAAGTGTGACAATATCTGAGTGTTTATAAGACCCAAGAGCTTCCAATATAAACACTGTTCATCATAACAACACGGTACAGTACAACACTGAATTCAAATATTCATAGGGGACATTCGGAAAAACCTACACAAGGTATTTCATGGTGTATATAGTGTCCTTTGATTTAACTTATACAGTATGTATGTATGTATACCCGATGTGCTATCTGACATAGACATAACACAAGCAGGGAAACATACAACTTCACTTATTAACTGTAATGGTGCATTACATTTGTTTTTATTAATAAGTAAATACGCGTTGATCTCACTTCACTTGGAGAATGCACGGAGCGCTTGTGTGCCTTCATTATTTGACCTGAGAAATTGGGCATAAACAAGGACAATTAACCAGCTTCGTAAGTTGTAAAAGCTTATTAATAAAATCATATTGCCTCATTAACTCAATCATGACAATTTAACCAATTATGAACACTAATGACATTAGTAATAAGACTTTATGAATGCATTATAATCATTTACGAATGTGTTTATGATGCTTTATAATTACTGGGTGGGTTCATAGAAAGTGTTACCACCATGCAAGAGAAGATGAACACAAGGGCAAATGTAACCCTGTGAGATTATCTTGATCTTCTGGGGTCCTGTCTGTCTGTCTCTAGTAGCGTGGCGCGCCCTCCCAGTGATACTGTAACACATTCAGTGTTGCTGTCGCTGGTCTGGCCAGCTACAATCTAAACAGATTTTTTGAGTTCCCGAAAAATATTGAACTCCACCCCCTTGGTCGGCAACCAATCAACTTTGAGCAGCTCCAATGGCTCTCAGTCCTGTTCAAGCAGTTCCCTTCGAGTGACATACGTCAGAGGAAAGAGTGGTGTGATTGGTTTTGCTTTGGCACAGCATTTTCTAACATCGACCAGTAGCATTTGAGGGAGGCGGGTCAACCATGTGCTTTGAGAAACCATTGTTGCACAGGCTCTTGGTCAGACCAAAGTCTTGCAGAGCTTTGAAATTCGATGGCTACTTGGTTCCTTTTCACAGTTATTATTGTACACACTCAACATTTGGTATTGAGATCTGAACCAGCATCCATTAGACCCACAAAGCATGTTTTCTGAAAGCGACAAAAGCTCAAGCTAGAGGAGCATTTTTTTTTTTTTTTACAGCTGCTATGTAAACTGTTTGGAGCAGAAGCTGGAGAGAATGTTCTGCAAGAAGCACTTGGATGTAACATGATGCTAACCCAGTTAACAAATGGTGGTAGGCTACCAAAAGCCTCTTGGCACGAGCATGGACATAACACACACTAATCATACACAACTCTGAAGAATCTTATAGCCCTGACTAACTTAAGGGAGAAACCCAGAGTGGAATTATAAACAGCCCATTCTGAGCCTCTCCACAAACACATAAAAGCTGCCACTGGTCAGCCGAGGGATTCTAAATGAATCATTACAATCTCATCTTTAAAAATATGAGCTTGGCTGTGGATGCACAATTAGATGCACAGTCCAAACTTGATCATGTTCATGAAATGTTAAAAGCGTGTTGTGAGATTGTGAACGACTAACATGACACTTGCTTAGAGACAGTTGGAGTGTGGGTGGCGGTTTAAAAGGGAAATCCCATTGCAGTGTTTCTTTCACACACACACACTTTCAATTATTTTTTTTTTTTGAAGACCTTGGACTGAAGCCTAGTGTGCTCTGTCGGATGTGTGTGTTGACGGATATCATGCGCTATCATGTGTTCCTGTGCTGGCTGTTAATTGTGGTGCGTTTGGTTGGCGAGTAGCTCCGTCTTTCATGTTCCATATTCCGCGTTCCATGTTCCACAGTTAGAATCTATTACCCATGTCCTTCCTGGGGTCAGAGATGTTTGTTTGTATGTGTTTGTGTGTGTGTGTGTGTGTGAGGGGAGGTATCCATGAATCAGGGCCTGGCGGTGTGTGTGTGTGTGTGTGTGTGTGTGTGTGTGAGAGGGGAGGTATCCATGGATCAGGGCCTGGCGGTGTGTGTGTGTGTGTGTGTGAGAGGGGAGGTATCCATGGATCAGGGCCTGGCGGTGTGTGTGTGTTTGTGTGTGTGTGTGTGTGTGTGTGTGTGTGAGGGGAGGTATCCATGAATCAGGGCCTGGCGGTGTGTGTGGGATGGGGTCGGTCCTGATTGATAGATGTGTAACGTTAAGAGGTGAGATATTAGTTTCTTTTGAGTCGCTGTGGATCAATGGGGAGATGAGTAGAGGCCTGGAGGAGTCTGATCGCTCGCCCTGAAGGATCCGCATCAATTCTGAAGGTCAGCCAGACAAAAGATGGGTGATATTGACTCAGGAGAATGGAGTGTGTCCGCAATGGGGCCCCCTTTACGTGTGTGTGTGTGTGTGTGTGTGTGTGTGTGTGTGTGTCCATGTGCATATATCTGCATGTTGTGTTTGTATGCCTCTGCGCATGGCACGGTATATGTAAGATCAGATAAGAAAGTTCTTCATTCATCCTGAAGTAAATTCAAGATGTGTGTTTAAGCAACAAATACTGTATGTGTTTGTTTGGAGACTATACATTACTGTCTACAGTTAAGTATGCATGTGAGTTACAATGTGTGTGTGTGTGTGTGTGTGTGATTACAATGTGTGTGTGTGTGTGTGTGTGTGTGTGTGTGTCTGCTTATAGGCAGTTGCTCTCTTTGGTGTGAGCGCGACCCCAGCATGTGAGGTCAAAGGTGAGGGGTGAAGGCCACTGTATGAGGAACATTCCAGGTTAATGATTCTGCTTACCCGGTCTTTATTCAGCTCTTTTCTTTGCCAGCCTTCATTTCCTTTGCTGTCTTTAGCCAATCAGAACAGGGTTTTATATCACTGCACAAATTCACTTCACCTTGTCTAGAACGGTCATCTGACCAAGCTGGGGTTTTTTTTGTTAGTTTTTTTTCAGGCCCACACCATCAACGCACGTACACACAGACAGGCACGCACGCACGCACACACAGTTTCATTCTCCCACATTAAGCAGCTTAAATTAGACTCAGATACACAGTGATTTAAAATCATTATAAGCAAGCAAGTACGCGGGTGTGTGCACACACACACACACACACACACACACACACACACACCTATTATGAGATTTAAGTGTGGAAGAGGGTTTTATTATGATCTCATTGGAACAGGTGGTGCAATGACAGTGATAAGTCCTATATTTATACTATTAAGGCTTATGCTGGGTGTGTTATGGGCATGAAGAATATAACACTTTTTCTTCAGAGACATTTGGTGTGGGGGTGGCTGGAAGGGGAACACCCATACCCCCCCTTTTCGCTCTCTCTCTCTCTCTCTCTCTCTCTCTCTCTCTCTCTCTCTCTCTCACACACACACACACACACACACACACACACACCTCTCTCTCTCTCTCTCTCTCACACACACACACACACACACACACCTCTCTCTCTCTCTCTCTCTCACACACACACACACACACCTTCTCTCTGTGTCTCTCTCTCTCACTCACACAATAATCCAATCATCAAAAATATAGCATGTACTGTTTGCGACTTTTTTGGTGTCTTTGCTGAGAGACAGCTTTAGGTCTTCCTTGTCTGTCTGTCTGTCCATCTGTTCTGGTGGGAGTGGGACGTGGTCAGGCGACTGACTCCACTCCTAGGGCTGAGCTGGGATCAGTTCTAGAATCTCCCGGAATCTCAAGGTCCAGTCATTATGGACTTATTCAATGTATTTCAATGATAGAATGTTCAGTTTACTGCCATGGAATGTTTTAGAATCTCGGAATGTTCAGGCGTGAAATAAGTGAACAGCAACTGCAAATCACCTACAATCTTTTTCCCCTCATCCACATGCAAGTACAGTCATGTAAAAAAAATGAATGCACTCTTGAAGTTATCGCCAACCAAAAATAAATCACTGTATCTCATGTTGTCATTGAAAGCATTTACCAACTGTCAAACCTTCAGTGGAGAAAGAGGGAAGTAAACCCTTCGGACCAATCCCATGTTCAATGGCCTCAGGCCAGGGCTCCCAATACACCTGTGATTGAATCAGATCTGCACAAGCCTGGGAGGATGTTCAGGGGATATCCCTCTCTCTCGTAGAATCCATCCGTGATTCCCACACATTACCTAGTCTCTCTTCCTTCGTTCACTCACTCATTTCACCCCCTCTTCCTCTGTTCACTCACTCATTCATTCAGTCACCTACCTCTCCCTCTGTTCACTCACTCATTCAGTCATCCATTCATTCCCCTCTCCCTCTGTGTAATCATTCATTCAGTCTCCACTCCCTCTTCCAGTCGTCTCAGGGTGTATCGATCACAGCTTTTGGTGCCTGGGCCCTGGAGGCTACATAGGCTACATTTTCTTACCACTCCACTCTTTCACGCTCTCTCTCTCTCTCTCTCTCTATGCCTCCCTTTCTCTTCTTCACTCCTTCACCCCCTCTCTCTCCCCCTCCCTTTCTCATTCCTTCTCCATTTCTCCTTTTCGCTCTTCCAGCCTCTCTCTCTCTGCTTCCATTTCTCTTCTTCACTCTTTCACCTTTTAACTCTTTTACCCTCTTTCTCTTTGTCATTCGTTCACCCTTTCTCTTTTTCACCCCCCCTCTCTCCCTCCTCTATGCCCAGTCTCTTTGAGAGTGCATCATCCTAGTCCCTCTAGAGGGCTAAAATAAAAGCCAAACAAACACAGGCCCTGGAGGCCCGTCATGCACACATACAGTATAGTATAGTATAGCAGCCTACAGTAGTATAGTATAGTATAGTAGCCTACAGTAGTATAGTATAGCAGCCTACAGTAGTATAGTATAGTAGCCTACAGTAGTATAGTATAGTAGCCTACAGTAGTATAGTATAGTAGCCTACAGTAGTATAGTATAGTAGCCTACAGTAGTATAGTATAGTAGCCTAGAGTAGTATAGTATAGCAGCCTACAGTAGTATAGTATAGTATAGTAGCCTACAGTAGTATAGTATAGCAGCCTACAGTAGTATAGTATAGTAGCCTACAGTAGTATAGTATAGTAGCCTACAGTAGTATAGTATAGTATAGCAGCCTACAGTAGTATAGTATAGCAGCCTACAGTAGTATAGTATAGTAGCCTACAGTAGTATAGTATAGTAGCCTACAGTAGTATAGTATAGCAGCCTACAGTAGTATAGTATAGTAGCCTACAGTAGTATAGTATAGTAGCCTAGAGTAGTATAGTATAGCAGCCTACAGTAGTATAGTATAGTATAGTAGCCTAGAGTAGTATAGTATAGTAGCCTACAGTAGTATAGTATAGTAGCCTAGAGTAGTATAGTATAGTAGCCTACAGTAGTATAGTATAGTAGCCTAGAGTAGTATAGTATAGTATAGTAGCCTACAGTAGGCTTGCAGTCCAGAGAGCAGAGCCAGTGTCCGTCATCAGTCTTCAGTCCTCACTGCCACTTTCTCTCCCTTCCTTTCCACAGACCCACAACTGCATTCTTTAGTGGCTCCGTGGGCGTCTAGCCTGGGGCCGGGCCTCTGGGGGTTTAGGACAGTGACCGCGTGTGTGTGTGTTTACCGTGCAGGCAGGCCAGGTGCTGCCCATGGAATCTGCTGGTGTGGGGGACGGGGGATTGGGGGGGGGGTGTGAGGGGCTGGGGTCAGGGGTGAGAAGTGAAAAGGTGAAGGTTCTGTTTTGGCGTTCCAGCAGCACTCCCTAAATGATCACATTAGATCCTCAACAGCAGGTGCCCTTCCCTCCCTCCCTCCCTCACCGGCTCTGCCTGCCCGCCCGCCCTACAACAGCAGCCAGGACACCTCCTCCCTCTGCCAGCCATTTTATGGAAGTGGGCTTTTTACAACAAAGTTTCGCGCACACGTACACACACACACACACACGTATCGAGGCGCAGCACATATAATTCCACACACCTGACAGTGGCCTCAAGACTAGTGTATTGACTCATTCATTAGTCAGAGACTGCCCCAGGTCTGTGAATACATTTGGAGATAAAGCTCATTTACTAGGAAAAGCACTCTGCTGACTTTTATTCATGTCTACACAACTCCTCCTAGAGGCTGAGGGGTGTCACTACAGCAGCTCTACCAAGAGTCGCCTTTGATGACACTTTCTCAAAAAAAAAAAAAAAAAAAAAAATCTAAGGATTGAAGAAGTTTGAGGAGAAGAAAAAAAAAATGCATGACATGCAGTACAAGTCATTTGATCAGTGAAAATAAAAAAATTCTGGTGTAAAAAAGGGGGCTTAACCAAGATTATTTGCAAACATTTGCATTTGGTTTATACTATTTTCTACAACACATCAAGTTGTTTGCAGATTTGCATTTTTTTTTTTTTTTTTCCCAAAAGCTTGTTCAGTGAAATCTGCTCCCTCTGAACTGCTCTCCAAGAATGGCTGTTAAAATAGGAGTCGATGCATTAAAGGCAAATCCTTATACCTTGTGGTGCAACTCCAAAGACCAACTGCCAAGTTTATAATTCATTTATTCTGAAACCTCACCTGGCATTACTCAACAAGATGGCCTCAACATGGCTACACACACACACACACACACACACACACACACACACACACACACACACACACACACACAGTAACAAAATACACATATGGAAAGATATTCTGAGACTAAGCCTAGTTTTCAATCTATTTATTGCAGGAGAAAACCTCACCCTGTCCTGACAGTTCACAACTGCAAAGATCAGAGAGGAGACCAAATATATTTAACATTGATCATCATTAAAAAAAATAAAACAAAGCAGAAAGAAAATCAGTGATATCTGTAATGGGGCATCAAGTACAGCAATGCCAACACACACCCAGACACGCACACACACACACACACACATTTTGAGAGTTTGATACGGACCACTTGCCCATACATGGATTTTAAAGCCTTCATGCTATTGATGTGCCGTGAGGGCTGGAAGCACTCTAAGGAGCGAATGTGTCAGTGAGAGAGAGAGAGAGAGAGAGAGTGAGAGTGTGTGTGTGTGTGTGTGTGTGTGTGTGTGTGTGTGTGTGTGTGTGTGTGTGGAGGGGGGTACAGCAGCTTTGAAGATATCGCCACGTCAGTGTAAGGGATGTTGGGAGACCTTCTCTTTGAAGATGTGCTCAGTGCTCTTGGGGACTCTACAAACTGTGTGTGTGTGTGTGTGTGTGTGTGTGTGTGTGTGTGTGTGTGTGTGTGTGTGTGTGTGTGTGTGTGTGTGGGTGGCAATAGGGGAGAACTGCTCTCTGAATGCACTAACCATTAACTTGATTTAGACCCCAAGATGAAACTCCCCTCCTCCTCCCACCTACTACTTCACAGCTTGGCCCTCACCTGATCCACTGAATGGGTGAGGGAATGCTAAGGGTGGCGTTTACATCAAGGTGTGTGTGTGTGTGTGTGTGTGTGTGTGTGTGTGTGTGTGTGTGTGTGCTCACATACTTTTACAGCAAATCACTAATATTTTACCATCATTAAAAAAAAAGAAGAAGCCATACTTCCTTAACGATTCCCCATATCTTAAAAAAGTTGAATATAAAACATGTCATTTCTCTAGAAAATATATACATACAATATATACATATACATAAACACACAAATCCAAATATATATATCCACACACAGAATAGTGCCGAGGGTATATATACACACATCTGTGTGTACATGTATCTGTACGTATATTATGTATACATTTTGTTTTTTTTTCCAACTACAATCAAATGAAAGTAACTGAAAAAAAAAAAAAAAAAAAAAAAAGCCTCGACTCTTCAGTGTATGAAGCACACTGTCTAATAATGATAAGACCAGGCAAAACAAGACAAGGCAGTACTCTAGATGAAAGAGCACACTGAGACAGACAGCTGCGGGTTTGGAACGTCTGGATGAAGAACATGGAACCTTGCCGAGAACTTGACAGAAGGAACTTACCTGGAGCTTTTTAAGAACTAAACGCAATTTAGGATTTGTCTAGCAACTTTTCCCTTGCTATGAGGTCTTCCAACAGTATGATTTGTTGTATAGTTTATAGGCATAAATCTCTACAATTAGTAATTTAACCAACCAAAAACAAAAACAAAAAAGAAAGCCCTCCAAAATGAGCATGTTGGCCATTGCCCCTTAGCATCTATGCGTAATATATTTGCTTGTCTACTAGCTGCCTCTGGTCCTCCCTTTGCTCAAGCCTGATTCCTTTGCAGTTTGGTTACTGTGACAACTTACCCCAGAGTAATGCTGATAGGAGCGCAGCGCAGCGCAGCCCCAACCCCCCCCCCCCCCCCAACCCCATGGAGATCGGCCTACTCTTCCTCCCCTCCCGCATCATTCCTCTACTCTTCTTTTCTTTCTCTCCGTCTTTCCACCCCCCCCCTTGTCCATTCGAATCATTGCAATCTCTCTGCAGAGGCACGTCACTTGCTTCTGGCTCTCTTCCTCACTCACTCTCTCTCTCTCTCTCTCTCTAACCAATTTCTCCTCTCCTCCCCTCCCCATCCCTCCCACTGGTTTTACTGGCTCTGGGGGTATGCTACACTATAGGGGTCTATGTTAGCTACATTAGCGTTAGCGTAAGCACTGACTGAGCTATTGGTGGCGCTGTTGCTGTCGTTCCCCTCAAAGCTCTTCTCCTCCAGTGGCTTGCCGATCCACGCGCCGTAGCCATGTTGGCCGAGCGCCTGGAAGAAGAGCCCCTTGGCCCTCTGGAAGGGCTCCGCTGCCATCTTGGCTTGGGCGTACGAGGGCAACGCCAACAGGTCCGAGCGATTGCCGCGACGGCACAGTTCCTGGAAGAGTCGGAAGAGGCTGGATTTGGACACACGGGACACCTCCAACTTGGGCCTGGAGGTGGGGTTGGGGGCAGAGGGGATTGTCCAAAAACAAACAAACAAACAAACAAACAAAATAGGTGAGACTAGTGTGCTTTCATTCACAATTCCCTCCAAAGGTTCCATATAAAGGAGAAACCAGGTGTTAATCAATGCAGTGGGTATAGGGAACCTAAGTCACGCTAACTTCCGGATTAGCATATGGGACCCATCAAGCTGAGAGTGAATGGACAAATAAACGTGACTTTTTGGTCCACTTTGATTTGTAACTTGAGTCAAAACTATGTTTGTTGTTTTATGTAACGTAACTTTTGAAGTTCGTCTACAATAAATTTATTTTTTACGTTTGTGAAACTCAAAATGTAAATTTCAACATTATAAACATTATGTGAAACCCACGACGCATACCAAAGCGGACCAGAAGTTATATGTATCTGTTCATTCATTTTAATAGGCTCGATAGGCCCGTATGCTAATGCGGAAGAGGGCGTGACTTCGGCTCCCTATAGAGAACAAGAGAATGTGGTACAGCGTACATCAAATAGCAAAAGGGCAGGTAATGCTAACTGATGGAGCACAAGGAAAGTGAAAAAGTTCCTAGCATTAGCTACCACTAACTGATAGAACCACAGAGAAAGTGAAACAAAGTTCCTAGCAATAGCTAACGTTAACTGATGGAACCAAAGAGAAAATGAAACAAAGTTCCTAGCAATAGCTAACGTTAAGTGATGGAACCAAAGGGAAAGTGCAACAAAGTTCCTAGTAATAGCTAACGCTAACTGATGGAACCACAGGGCAAGTGAAACAAAGTTCCTAGCAATAGATAACGCTAACTGATGGAACTACAGAGCAAGTGATACGAAGTTCCTAGCAATAGATAACGCTAACTGATGGAACCACAGGGAAAGTGAAACAAAGTTCCTAACATAGCTAACGCTAACTGATGGAACCACAGGGAAAGTGAAACAAAGTTCCTAGCAATAGGGCAGCTAACGCTAAATGTCCCACACACAGTGAGTGGCATTCATATAGTAACTGTGCGTTCAGACCGAGACCGATTCAGGCGACCTGGGCGACGGAAGTAATTGACTTTGTATTGGGACCGTCAATTTGGGCGACAAAAGTGGCAGGCGACTTGGGCGACGAAACTTGGGCGATAAAATCAAGTTAAACTTCGGTTAACTTTATGTAATGAGCTATGATGCGGTTGGGCGATTACCAATCAGAATGTCGCTTTACTGGGGAGATGCTTGTAGAGAAGCAGGATCGAACGTTTGAAAGCTAACGTCATGGGCAAATTTGCCGTTTTGGTTGCTGTGCTCAAGCGATGTTTCTTGAGAGTCTTCGGCGACTCTTGCCAATTTATCGGTTTCGGTCTGAACACACAGTAAGTGCCATTCATACAGTTAGTGGCATTCACACAGTAAGTGGCATTCATACAGTAAGTGGCATTCACACCGTTAGTGGCATTCATACAGGAAGTGACATTCACACAGTTAGTGGCATTCATAACCTCACCCGTCAACTTTGCCCTTGGTCCCATCCAGCACCTCCACACTCAGCTGGTCAGGCTGACTCCAGTTCACACTCGACTCCTTAGTCTTCCCTGTGTGACGCGTGGAATCATACACACTCACCCTCCCAACCTGAGAGAGAGAGAGAGAGAGAGAGAGAGAGAGAGAGAGAGAGAGAGAGAGAGAGAGAGAGAGAGAGAGAGAGAGAGAGAGAGAGAGAGAGAATAAAAGCTGGTGATAAATAATGAGGTGATAAAACACCAAAGCAGGCCAATAATCCCAGGTGGCTTTAAGAAAACAACACAAACACCACACACTGGCCATCATTTACCAAACCCACATCAATCTGAATGTGACAGTGATCTAGAATAAACAGTATTTATACTCAAATCCACGTCAAGTCAGGACTTATGTACACAACATTTCAAATTAGAAGATCGCAGCATAGCTCAGGATTCCTGTCAGAGAATAGTGAGGGGGGCCAGATTGAATGAGCCAGGTTGGGACTTAAGCTAGGACACCGGGAAACTCCCTACTCTTGGTGACAAGTGTCATGGGGTTTTTTTTATGACCACTGTGTGTCAGGACCTGGAGAGGTTATGCATTACGTTCCCGTCATATATTCTAGGGCCTAGGCCACTAAATTAGAGAATAAAGTATATTTTGGGCGTGATGTGTAAATCACAATCGTTTCTGCCGCTGCATTTACCGTATCAAGAGCGGTTCTTTCTTACATTGATATAATTTGAGCAAAACTGTGCTGGGTAGTGTAGTATTTATCGAGCGAGCGAGCAAGCAAGTAGAGAGAGAATCAACCCGCTCCATTCCAGACCCCGCGCTCTCTGGCCCTCAAGCGCGGGTACGGACGAGAGCAACTCTGACAAGCCCCAGCCTCTGTGCCGTGGGACTGGACAGCACCGGCCCTTGGCCATGAGCTGCTGCTGCTGCTGCGGCTGACAGAGCCCAGACACACGTGGGGAGCCAGCAGGCTTCTTTCAGAGGCAGCCGAGCTGCACATTGCATTGCATGCTTTTTCATTTCATCTGCAGGTTTGATCCAAGCCTTTCATTAGCAAATTAAATGCCAGTCACAATTTCCTCGTATTGGCAGCCGTGGTGTAGCGGTTAGGGCTACAGGCTTGAAACCAAAGGGTTGCTGGTTCGATCCCTGACTAGTAGACCATGGCTGACGTGGCCTGTGAGGAGTAGGGCTCCTAAAACCTCTCTGGTCCCTGGGGGAGTCTGGAACCAGCAGCCCACTGCTCTGGGTTGCTGCATCATGCTTCAAAAGCGTACGTACGTATATACTTGTACTTCCATATTAAATATCTATATATACTTAGCATTGTTCATTTCATTTTAAAATAGTCTTTACATTATGACTATTTTATGTCTGATTAATGTCAGATAAATATATAAATATTTTATAAATAAAATTAAACAAACTCATTTGCTCAGAACGCACACTCTCTTTTACCATCTTTATTATTGCATACTGTATATTGTTATTTATTTTTAAATAAAAAGTACAATTATTATGATTCGAAGTCAGATCAACTGATGGAAATCAAAATCATTATGCAATGCAAAAGGGGAGTGTCCAGAAGTTGAATTATCCTGCATTTCGCCCCTTGTATCCAAGGAGGTTATATATAAACTGGAGATAACGACTAAGTCCCGCCCTCCATAGAACTGAATGGCCGAGGCTAGGCTAGTAAATGCGGTGAATTGACAGTCAACGCCATTGTGAACACTGGAGGTAACAGACCACGGCCATGCCCATGCGCAAAGTTCCAAAGTTGGAAATGACGCATGGACTCATGTTGAATCTCTTTGCAAAAACAGTAGTCCTTCAGTCCAGACGGTGGTGATAATGCACCTAGTTTGTTTGCCATACAACACGAGGAAGAAAGTTCTGTCGAGAACGTGCCTGAAGTGTATACCATTCATGACAGTACACTTTTTTTCACAAGTTCCTCAAGGTATAAGCAAAGAGTAACCAGAGATCATGAAATATTGCTTTTACTCTCCCCGGAGAAATAACATTTCGCATGTAACCGCCCACCATCTTGAAAGTGCATGAGTGCTCGTGCCCAGCATGACTCTCGTGCATGCGCTGCCGTGGTTCGGATTGTGACTCCATACTTAAATATGGCGATGCTAAAGTGCCGCCGCTAATCTGCGCGTTCTTGACCCCCTGCCTGTATCCCATCATCCTTCTCAGAAGGGCGTGGACTATGCGATGGCTTTCTCTACAGACCTCCAATCAGAGGGAGGCATGGACCAACAATATGCATTGTGTATGTAGTGTAGTGCACTTCACAGAAATGCAATCAGTGAAAATAAGCCCATCTCACAGACATTACAGCTCACTAGCCTAATGTGTGTGTGTGTGTGTGTGTGTGTGTGTGTGTGTGTGTGTGTACAGTATGGTAGCAGATTGGATACTAAAGACGAGTGTGTGAGTGAACATATTGTGAACAAAAGGTGTGTGTGTGTGTGTGTGTGTGTGTGTGTGTGTGTGTGTGTGTGTACAGTATGGTAGCAGATTGGATACTAAAGACGAGTGTGTGAGTGAACATATTGTGAACAAAAGGTGTGTGTGTGTGTGTGAGTGAGAGTGAGTGCGTACCTCAGGATGGTTCAAAGTATATGGTTGAGGCAGGCTCTTCAAAAAGGCATCGCCATCTCTGGACAATCGGCAACAGGTCGCTCTGGTCAGGTGGCCGTGGCTGTAGAGATAACCTTAATAACAGACAAAGTGACCTTAAATTATAACTTTATACATAAACATTATAAAATAATAAATAAGTGACCTTAAATAACTTTATACATAAATATTATAAAATAATAAATAAATGACCTTAAATTATAACTTTATACATAATAAACATTATATAACTTTATACATGGGTTCCTCTCATATCCTACTTGACAGAGCGATCTACCAATTGTGGCTTTGTTCAGTCGTTAGCAGTAGCTCAGATAACAAACAACTGCAATAAATCTGTGGCCAGACATTTATTGATAGTTCACTCAACTAAAGCAGCATCACGCCAGCATAGTTTTGCTCACTGCATAATGGCAATCTGCATCACATGAGCAGGTTGCGATTTCTTTTTTCTTTTCTTTTTTTAATTTCCCCCCAAGCTTTTTCGAGTGGAAGACCATAGACTTGTTCGTCGAGTAGTCATGGGAACAGAGACACAACACAGTTTTAGAGGCACCAACATTCCAACACCAGCGCTCTCCCCGTTCAAGGGTACAAAGAGTCATAAACATGAAGCGTTGTAAAAACACAAGTATCAAGTTAGAACCACCTGCTGCTGTCTTGACAGAGGCTACAGCGAACTAGCATGGTATGATAGAAGCCTGTTCCCATTTAGGACCACTAGCATAGTGTGTCAATAGCCTGTTCCCATTTAGGACCACTAGCATAGTGTGTCAATAGCCTGTTCCCATTTGGGACTAGGGGGCATTGTCCCCATAAAACTAAGAATAACTTGTTTCCATTTAGAACTAGGGAGAAATGTTCTACATATAGCCTGCCGATAGGCTAAAACTTAATGGTTATAAGCTGTTGCTAATTATCCACGTTTTAAACCTAGCCCTGTGCAGAATTGTAGAGCTAGCAATTGGTTAATATAACCTATAGGCCCATGTAGAATTGAGGGCAACTTCATTCCACTTCACGCTAGTGAATGAGCTAATAGGCTGTGGCTATAAATTGTTCCTATGTACAACAAGAATAGGAAACGACGCGACAGAGATGGCTGCCAGAGATCCAACTTAATGTGCGCTTCCGAGGTCCGTTTCCCATAAGCATTGTTGCTAACTAAATTAGCAACTTCGTTGTTGGTTCCAATGTAATTTCCCATTGGCAACTAGCTAACTTGCTAACTGGTTATATTGGCAGCTCTGCATTTGGAAGGCCTCACCCAGGGTGATGGAGCTCAGGTAGATGGGGTGCAGGAAGTGCGACAGGAGCGCCCCCTGCAGGCCCAGCACGTTCCAGCGCAGGATCTTGTCACTGCAGCTCATGGTGCGCAGACGTTCCCCATGCTGGATACCGTCCCATGTGGGGACAATCGCACTGGACTCCACTGGGATGGTGCCCTCACCTGCCAGAGAGGAAGCAAGGGAGACAGAGGGAGGGAGAGAAGAAGGGAAGGGACAAGAGAGAGGGAGAAAAAGAGAAAGAGAGGGGGATAGACAGCGGGGGGTGGATGGGAGAGAGACAGGGAGGAAGGAATAAAGAGAGAGAGAAAGAATGAGAGAGGGAGGGAGGGAGAGGATGAGAAAAATGAGCTTTGAAATTTCTTTATTGACACACTGTTGGTCTTCTTAGATGACCACACTAATAAATCACTTGTGTTTTGGAGTATCTGCTAATTAGCAGTCATTTTAAAGCACAGAGTGAATAGATCAATCAGCTAGGAGAACACACTTTTAACAAAAAAAACAACAACAACAAATCAATCTACCCTTCCCCTCAAGGAAACATCTTGAAGAGGAGAGAGAGAGAGAGAGAGAGAGAGAGAGAGAGAGAGAGAGAGAGAGAGAGAGAGAGAGAGAGAGAGAGAGAGAGAGAGAGAGAGAGGTGAAGACCACAAGAGCAGCGTGTAAAGCAGTGTGGTAACAGAAACAAAAGAAAGCCAAACAGACAGAGAGATTAGTGAACATGATGATACGCTAAATGACTGGAGATGTTCAAACCACAAAATTAGATCCCAAACATTTGCACACCACCCTTGTGAATCAATACCCAGCACTGTGTGTACACGTGTGTGTGTGTGTGTGTGTGTGTACACGTGTGTGTGTGTGTGTGTGTGTGTGTGTGTGTGTGTGTGTGTGTGTGTGTGTGTGTTTCTTGCTCCTGTGGTTTGTGAAATTCCTCATGAATCAAACACACACACACACACACACACACACACACACACACACACACACACACACACACACACACACACACACACACACACACACACACACACACACACACACACACACACACACACCCTCCCCAGGGTTTTCCCTCATATACATGCGCTGTGTTTCCAGGGACTGATATGCAACCCAGGCAGCAGATTGGCCCAGTAAAGGCCCTGTACACCCCTACTGGCACCACGGGACAGAGGAGGTGAGGGAGGTGGGAGACTGGAATGGGGGACTGGAGGAGGTGCAGGAATGGAGGAGGTGAGGGAGGTGGGAGACTGGTATGGGGGACTGGAGGAGGTGCAGGAATGGAGGAGGTGAGGGAGGTGGGAGACTGGCATGGGGGACTGGAGGAGGTGCAGGAATGGAGGAGGTGAGGGAGGTGGGAGACTGGCATGGGGGACTGGAGGAGGTGCAGGAATGGAGGAGGTGAGGGAGGTGGGAGACTGGTATGGGGGACTGGAGGAGGTGCAGGAATGGAGGAGGTGAGGGAGGTGGGAGACTGGTATGGGGGACTGGAGGAGGTGCAGGAATGGAGGAGGTGAGGGAGGTGGGAGACTGGTATGGGGGACTGGAGGAGGTGGGAGATTGAAGGTGGGAGACTGGAGGAGGAGGTGGGAGATTAAAGGAGGTGGGGGACTGAAGGAGGTGGGAGATTAAGGGAGATGGGAGATTGGAGGAGGTGGGAGACTGGCATGGGAAAGGGAGACTGAGGTGGAGTGAGATTGGGCTAGAGGTGGGAGAAAGAGAGAGTGGGGTGGAGAACTGGACTCTGGACTGGAGGTGGGAGAAAGAGAGAGTGGGGTGGAGAACTGGCTTGGGGGGACTGAGGAGGTGGGAGACAGTGGGGGTGGAGTGGGGGTGGAGCCTGACGAGGGGACTGAAGTAAGGTCTCACCATTCTCCACTTTGGTGCGCAGCTTGCCCTGCTTGGCGTTCTCGAAGAGTGGCATGTGACCGGAGCCCGCCTCCGTGGCCGACTCACTGCACGACTTGTCAAACAACGCTCCATCCCCACAGGGAGCCGTGCTGGGGGAGGGAGAGAGAGAGAGAGAGAGAGAGAGAGAGAGAGAGAGAGAGAGAGAGAGAGAGAGAGAGAGAGAGAGAGAGGGAGAGGGAGAGAGAGAGAGAGAGAGGGAGACAGAGAAAGAGAGGGAGAGAGAGAGAGAGAGAGAGAGAGAGAAAGAGAGAGGGAGAAAATATAATTGTAAAAACAAGAAACAGTCCGCATACTGCTACAGCTCCAAATTATTCAACTTTAATATTAAAAACAGGCAACTTTTCAATCCGTGTGGTTCTTCATCAGGCTCTTGAGAGAAAATATAATTACAACGGAAAGGCATTCATGCTTGAGCCATATTCTCGACTAGTGGTGCATATGTGTGTGTGTATGCATGTTGTGGCCTGCAGCAGTGTAGCCTCATTTAAGGCTAATGCATGCATGTGTAAGAGGCTCTCAGGTGACTGTCAATCATAGCAAGTATGCACATAGCTAGGATAGTGTGTGTGTGTGTGTGTTTGTGTGTGTGTGTGTGTACGCACTCTAAACAGGTACTCACCTGATGTACAGATGGAAGGTGATGTCAGGTTTGATCTGGAGCTGGTTGTCCTGGGCAACGTCAAAGATGCTCTCCTCCACACCTTCAAGATGCTTCAATAACTCACTATAGAGAAATCTGAGAGAGAGAGAGAGAGAGAGAGAGAGAGAGAGAGAGAGAGAGAGAGAGAGAGAGAGAGAGAGAGAGAGAGAGAGAGAGAGAGAGAGAGAGAGGGAGGGAGTGTATGATTGAGTGAGTGAGAGTGAGTGAGTGAGGGAGAAAGAGAAAAAGGAGGGAGGAGGGGAGAGAGCATGAAAAGGAGAGAGAAAGAGAGAGATAGAGAAAGAATGAAGGGGAGAGAGAGATGGAGGGAAAGAGAGAGAGAGAGAGAGAAAGTGCTGATGTACTCTACTGCAGGAAGTGGAGTCACTTTTCTCCATCAGGCCCACAGTGAGTGCAACATGACACCCATGCTGCTGCAGCACACAGGAGGCAGGATGGAGAGAATACAAAAGAACCAGAGGGCTTGAAAAAGGAGGGAGGGAGAGAGAGAGAGAGGGGGGAGAAAGAATGAGAGAGAGAGAGAGAGACAGACAGAGAGAGAGAGAGAGAGAGAGAGAGAGAGAGAGAGAGAGAGAGAGAGAGAGAAAGAATGAGAGAGAGAGAGAAAGACAGAGAGAGAGAGAGAGAAGAGAGAGAGAGAGAGAGAGAGAGAGAGAGAGAGAGAGAGAGAGAGAGAGAGAGAGAGAGAGAGAGAGAGAGAGAGAAGCAGCACAAATACCTGATGAACCCTCGTCTGGATATGATTTCCGCGTGGCAGTCGTTGACCGTGTCCCCTTTAAGACTGAGCTCCTCGCCTTTAACACAGCGATTCCCTGCACACAGACACAGACACAGACACAGACACACACACACACACACAAATGAAGGGCAGAATTTCACCTCTTTTGCACCATGAAAACAAAGCCTGCCAGTGCCAGTCAAATTAACTTTTGGTTTCTGCATCTGACTGGACTGGATTTGATATCTGGGAGGATTTGGGCGAGCAAAGCAGAACAAAGATATATTTTCAGCAAGACACTGGCAGCTACACGGAACAGCCAGGATCTCTCCTAACGGGAGACTCTGTGTGAGGCCTCCCAAGACCCTTATCTCATAAATGCAGAGCTAGGTTTAGAGTGTGTGTGTGTGTGTGTGTGTGTGTGTGTGTGTGTGAGTGTGTGTGTGTGTGTGTGTGTGTGTGTGTGTGTTACCTGTTCCCAGACTGACGACCGTCCCCAGGGTGTCACCCTTCCGCATGACGATGGTGGCCAAGATCTTCCTACCCAGAAGGCTGTGCTGTATGCGGGCCGTGAGCGCGTTGAAGCGCTGGTGACTCAACATGGCGATCTGATCGTGGAGGGTGCTGCCCGTCACCGGCAGCTACAGAGGAAACACGGGGAGGGGGGGGGGGGGGACAGATACAAACAAAAGAAAGATTAAAAGTAGGAAATGTAAGAAGCAGGTAGAATACAAAACCAGGTCTTGGAAAAGACACCGTCTTGAAGCTTACAAAGCTAAGCTATACCAAAACCACTGCTATCAGACACCAGCTGCATGGAAGCGAGAAATCGAATAACTGCTTGTTCAACTCTAGGGAAGACTGTAATATAGTGCCGCACGTTAAATGTTTGAAGTCACACTGGCATTCTTAAAAAATAAAATAATAATAATAAATAAAAAAACCCAACTGTCTTATGTTATGGTCGGTACTGAAGGTTTTTTGTTATGGTCGTTATCCCACCCCACACAGATGAAGACTTTTACGAGACACAGTGGTGTCACTGTGTGTGTGTGTGTGTGTGTGTGTGTGTGTGTGTGTGTGTGTGTGTGTGTGTGTGTGTGTGTGTGTGTGTGTGTGTGTGTGTGTGTGTGTGTGTGTCTTTCTCTCTCTATATCCAAGACAGGCACATTACACAACAGCAATTACACAAGGCGAATGCATCAGCAGGACCATCCCAGTAAAGCTGGTCTATCTCTAATCTGAATCTAAATTACAGGCTGCTAAATGTCATGGTGTGAGAGACATGGCCAAGTGCTGCTGAGAGTGCCTTTAAGAGCCCCTTTGCAGTCTGGACCAACTCCAGATCTTCCTGACGGGGGCGGAGAAAACTCCCAAGTGCCTCGGGCATGTAAAGGCCTCTAATAGCCGCATCACGTAAATAATATTACTTTAGATCGGGGGAGCCGAATGGTGACGCGATCGCTTGCAAAGTTCTGCAGTGTTGCTGATAAAAACTGCTTTTGTAAGACGGGACTGAACTTGTTTAAATGGGAATCAAATTCAATTAGCTCTGATTGATGAGATTTCCTTTCTTTAGGGGGCGGGGAGGGAGCCCGAGGCTTTGAAAGTAGGAGATGGAGGCGACACCTCCACCACAGGGACTTCCGTGGCTTTTTATTCTCCTTCCATCGGAGACCAGATGGAAGTTCCTACAATCTAAATGCGTCTGTGTTTGTTTGGATTCCCCAGGCGTCTCGACCGTGAGACGGCCAAAAAAGCCGCGGGTTTGATTGATCACTCTCAGTGGATGTTTACGGCATTAATTACAAACTGACAAATACCAATTACATCTCCACTTGATTGATGGATCATTCTGTTCTACCATCAAGGTGATTGAAGTTCAAGGTAAACTATAAACTCTGTGTGTGTGTGTGTGTGTGTGTGTGTGAATGGGGGTGCTGTTGACAGAACACAGCAATGTAGGCATGTGTGTGTGCATGCATGTGTGTAAAAGCAAAAGTGTGTGACTTGTGTGCATGCTTATGACTGTGACTGTGTGTGTGTGTGTGTGTGTGTGTGTGTGTGTGTGTGTGTGTGTGTGTAAAGCAAATGTGTGTGACTTGTGTGCACGGTTATGACTGAAGATGAGTGTGATTGCACAGGTAGGTGTGTGTGTGTGTAAGTAGTGCATATATGTGTGTGTGACTTGTGTGCATGCTTATGACTGAAGATGAGTGTGATTGCACAGGTAGGTGTGTGTGTGTGTGTGTGTAAAAGCAAATGTGTGTGACTTGTGTGCATGCTTATGACTGAAGATGAGTGTGACTGCACAGGTGTGTGTGTGTGTGTGTGTGTGTGTGTGTGTGTGTGTGTGTGTGTGTGTGTGTGTGTGTGTGTAAAAGCAAATGTGTGTGACTTGTGTGCATGCTTATGACTGAAGATGAGTGTGATTGCACAGGTAGGTGTGTGTGTGTGTGTGTGTAAAAGCAAATGTGTGTGACTTGTGTGCATGCTTATGACTGAAGATGAGTGTGATTGCACAGGTAGGTGTGTGTGTGTGTGTGTGTGCGTGTGTGTAAAAGCAAATGTGTGTGACTTGTGTGCATGCTTATGACTGAAGATGAGTGTGTGTGTGTGTGTACCTCTGAGGTAATCTCCCCAGTGCGTGCTGCCTTCTCGGCCTCCCCGATGAGGACTCTGAGAGCAGCGTCGGCCGCCTCCTGCTTGCCCTGCTTCTTGTTGCTGGCGCAGACCGGAGGAAACCAGCGGCCGCCCAGCTTGGCCTGATACGTGAACCTGAGAGAGAGAGAGAGAGAGAGAGAGAGAGAGAGAGAGAGAGAGAGAGAGAGAGAGAGAGAGAGAGAGAGCGAGAGAGAGAGAGAGAGAGAGAGAGAGAGAGAGAGAGAGAGAGAAATTAGGTTAGAAGCAAAAACATCCTACATTGCATTCGGCACTAACAGTTTGTGGCGTGAAAATACATATTAAACTGTGTGTGTGTTCATCTGTCTGTGTTCATCTCTCTCTGTGTATGTGTGTGTGTGTGTGTGATGAGTTCTGAGCAGCCTGCTGTGAATGTTATGAGAGAGTGAGGTGCTCCTCCATGCACCATTAGGCCAGCTGATGACTAGAGCAGTATGGGGTGGGACTGGACCACTTCCACAGTTCATTTCCACTGCTGCTGCTGCTGCTGCTGCAGACACTGGCGCCCCCCTCAGGTCTCACGGCGCTAGTGCAACTACAGTCTACACTTAGCAGGTCTGACTGGACCAATTGACTGCTACACATCTCCTCTCTTGCACTTTCATTTCTGGGTGAAGTTAATTGTTCCTCTCTTCCTTTCATTTGTTATTTTTCAGGTTAATCAGCCTCAGGACAGCATTCCTACGCCAGCATTCCTACGCCAGCATTCCTACGCCAGTGTTGATTTACAAGAATGAGTTGAGTATTGAGAGTATGGGAATAAATTATAAGACCTGCATTCTGATCCTGGTAGTCATTTGCAATTTCACGTCTCTGTTTTGAGCTAGTAGGCCTGACCTTCTGTCTTTCCACATACAGTACGACACTGACTGTTTTTATTTTTCTGTTCTCGTCATTGGCGATGAGGTGGAGAATATAATGTCCAGGGTTCCCACTCCAGATCAGACTTGAAATTCCCTGACTTTCCCATGACCTTTCCTGACCAAAAAGCAGAATTTCCATGACCTCCCGTAAAACAAATGACTGGGCGCCGAGCAGAAAAGTCCATTTAAAATGGCCAAACTAGTCCTCTGTTCTCCCTTCATAACTTAAATCAATGGCATGAATCAGCAAATAAGAGTGTAAATTCATTTAAGTTAAATAGGCCTAGAAAAATATTAAGAAACAAGATAGGATGTTTGGTGATGCATATAATAATACATTTCCCTGACATTGCCTGACTTTGTAAGCAAAATGGTCAAATTCCCTGACTTTCCCTGTCTGGAACAGCCTTTATTGAAATTGTGTGTGTGTGTGTATTTTCCTTGGTTTTTGCGGTGAGCCACATTATGGTGTGTGTGTGTGTGTGTGTGTATACCTCGGCTCGAGCGGTGAGCCACATTATGGTGTGTGTGTGTGTGTGTGTGTGTGTGTGTGTGTGTGTGTGTGTGTGTGTGTGTGTGTGTGTGTGTGTACCTGGGCTCGTGCGGTGGTCCACTCTGTCCCACCAGGCGGATCTCTGCGGCGAAGCCTCGTGCGCGTGCGTACTCCAGCAGCCCCGACACGGCGTTGTTGTTGAGGTGGTTGATGAGGTCACCCACGCCGGCCTCGTGGGCCCGCTGCAGCTCGGCCGCACTCAGGGGGGGCAGCGACGGACACGCCGGCAACGCAGGGGTCTGCATGGCTCCGCCCATACCTGCGTCCACGCCAGGGAGGAAACTAGGCTGCGGCTAACAGGGGAGGGAGAGAGAGGAGAGAGAGAGAGAGAGAGGAGAGGAGGAGGAGAGAGAGAGAGATAGAAGAAAGAAGAAGAAAGGAAAGAAAGAAAGAAAAAGAAAGAAAGAAGAAAGAAAGAAAGAAAGAAGAAGGAAAGAAAAGAAAGAAAGAAAGAAAGAAAGAAAGAAAGATGAAGGAGCGATATAGCAGTAGGAAAAGAAGAGCGAAGGGAGGAAATAAATAAATTAGTAAAGCAAATAAATACATACATAAATACATACATACACACACACACACACTTCTTAGACCTCATCTCAACTACAGCTGTCTTTATTTTTAACACTATATCAGCAACACATGGGAGAAAGTTAGTAGAACTTTTGTTTTATTATAAATAAATAAATGAACAATAAAACAAACAAAGCTTTTTAAGGTGGGACCCTAGAAAAAATCTACAGCACTGTCTGCTTTGTGAAATTGCTGCCTTTATTTAGAATAAAGGCCTCCCTCTCCCTCCCTCCCTCCCTCCCTCTCTCTCTCTCTTTCTCTGTCCCTCTCTCTCCCCCCTGGGTACCTTGTTGAGCTGCAGTCGTCCGTCAGCGAGCATCTCCTTCACTGCCTCCTCAGCAGCCAGCTGCCGCGCCGCCTTCTTGCTGGGTGCTGAGGCTTCTGGGAAGAGACTGTCTCCCACCTTCACCCGGAACATGAACCTGCAGCGGGACAGCGGAGTAGCATGAACGTCTTTTAGGGATTATTTTCATTTAAAGGAACTGAGAGTTTAAGAGTCTGTGGCTGAGTTCCAATGTCCATCCTAACCCCTACGCCCTGAACTCTGACCCCTTAAAGACCATGAACTGGCCAATTCGCCTTATTCACCCGGAACGTTCTAAAGACGTTGAGGGGTACACTTCAGGGGTACACTCGGCTACACCGTTGCTACACAGCCGGCTGTCATGGCGCCTCACTGTTGTGTGCCGAAATGCACATCCTCAAAGAGGAAAAAATCATACCGTGGGCAGACTTTCCACCGTTTCCCAAAATAGCAGGCACTTCGGTGGAACTGTTTACTTCCGTACACCTCTTTCGTACTTTCGTACACCTCAAGCGTCAAATTACGTCAAAATGGCCGCCAGGTGAATAACGCGAATCACAAGGCAGACTCATTCTAGTTAAGCCTACGAGGGTTCTGGGCTTTAGGGTGGACATTGAGATTCAGCCATTGTGTGAGCTTGTCGAGTGAAGAAGTTTGTGCAAAATAGACTGAACAATTGACTCACACACACAGCTTACGTTTACAGGGTTAGTATGAGAATCACTTTACAGGGTATCTGCACATTTTTCAAGTACAAATTTAAAGACTTTTAAGACCTTTTCAAGACCTCTAAATGGAAAAATTAAGACCAGGGGCGCAACTACTCACTTTTGGGGGGGTATGCGACAACAATTTTTGCGCCAGCCCCGCAACACCCCCAACCCCCCAACCAAGAAACAACAACAGTACCACTGAAATAACATAAAATAAAATTCTGAATCATAAGATGACCTTCAAAGTTGTTATATTGTGAACAACACATTTAACACAACAACAATGAAGGCAGCACTTGTCAACTAATGAGGAATATGGGATGCATTTGTGTAGAGAAGTAGCAGGGGGGTTTGGGGGTTCTCCCCCAAGAAATTTTGGAAAAATTAGTTTCCATTTCCTGCAATCTGGTGCATTTTAACAAGTTGCTAGATAGCTTCTCATAGCAATTAATCAAATGAATTATCTAATGCATTGCACATTATTTGAATGCTCCATGAGGTCATATAGCAGCCTGGCTGAGTTGTATTCGGCAGTCGGTTGTAATATTTCTTACAACTGAACCAAAATTTATTTCATTTTAGACTTTAATGGCATTTACTGTTGAATTCTCAGTTTGATGTGATGCAAATAGTCTTTTATTCTTTTGGGCCCTTTTTGGATAATAATGAGGAACATGCCTTGGACAATCTATCTTTGCAATTTGCTAAATTCCCTGATATTCATTCAAGTGGGACAGAACGGGCCGCGTCGTTGAGGTGCGCCAACATGATCAGTACGTAGTCAAGACTGATGGGTCGGGCAGAGTCTCTCTTCGTAACCGGAGATTCCTGCGGCGGTTCCTCCCCGTCCGCAATGACCAGATCCTCCCCCGGTCTATCCATGACGACCTGGCACCCCGTGCTGCCACTCCAGCTCCCGTTGCCTTGCCGTTGCTGCCCGCCCCCTGGGTAGCCCTGCGACGACGCCTGGTCCCTCCTTGCCATCGGGGGTCGCCTTGTCTCCTCCACCGCCTGCTGGGAACTCTTCCTGGCAGGGTGGACTGCCTCCACCCCATGCGCCTGCGCCTTCTGCCTGTGATGGCCCCTGTGCGTCGCCACTGACCCCAGCGACCCCTGCGGCCCTCGGCCCCGCAGTCGCGGCCCAACCCGTCACCGGCATCGGGCCTACGCCGGTCTGCCAGGACGACTGGCGTACCTGCCTGGCACAAGGACTTCATTATGGATTGACATTTTAATGTGTTAATCTAATGTATTGATGTTCTCATACCTCGTTTTTGTGTTTCCCTTGATGTTTGCTGCCGTTATTGCACTTTTGTTTAATTCTTGTTACTTAGCCTTTTTATAGGTGTCAAAGGCTCGGGGGAGATAGAGAATATTGCACTACTACGACCCTAAATACTGTGACACGCAAACAGGAAGTTATGGTCAACTCACTCACAATGACTGATGCGTCCAGGAATGTTCATGACTTGTTTAATTATTGTCATTTCACTGCTGCTCGACATTAAAGCAAGTGAACAAATGGAATGTTGTTCTTATTTAGTTTAATTGAAAGTGTGTCTAAACCCTTGGAGGAAATGGGCTACAATAGCCTACCTTGTGTTTCTGAATCAGTGGCCTAATTAGCACAGGGTATTTTTTGACCAACATATCAGTCATGGGATGCATGTCTGAAATGACCACTTCAGCCTAAAATTGGAGGCTAAAAACAGCTGTCATTGGTATGTATAGGCCTAGTGGTGTTATTGCTACCTGTTGGAATGCAGCTTATTTGATATGGCTCATCATGCATACCTGTTTCCACAATAGCCTACAGTACTTCGAAATCATTAATTAATCTGTAGGATAAACCGTTTATCACAGCAACTAGTGACCACCATAGATGAGTGGCTCTTGTGGCGTTCTTTCAAATGATATATGTATGACATTTGGGAGAGAAAAACTCTCCGAGTTATTAAATAGAAAAAAACTGATAGATTTGGAACTCATAAGCGCACGCGACCACATCGCAATATTAAATGCGTTCGCTGTTTTTATATCGCGAAGGGTCGGGTGGTGGGTAGAGGTAGGGGCAATTTTAAGCTTACCTGCTGTCATTCATGCACAATAATCTTTGACATATGATCTCACGTCCTTTCATCTTTGTCTTTAGCTCTTTCTCTGCCATTACGATCTCGTTGACGTTAACGTAGGCTACTGACTGAACTGAAGTTTGCCTCGACTCATCAAACAGAGTTAAAAGCCCGCCCATAATGAAAGCTGATTGTTTTACTCAGCAAAGTAAGCCAATCTGGACGCTCTGCACCCTGCATGCTCTAGACGCACACACACACCGTTCCGTCAGGCACCGCTTCTCTCTCTGCCCCTCTCGCTCACTCTCTATGCACGCATATTAAGATGCGCGATGTAGAGGTAAATGTTTCACGTGCATGATCTGGCTTGCTAGCTCTAGATCCCGGGAGATATTATTCAATTCACTGCCCCCAAAAGGTACGCTGGTCACTTTTTAAATTACGGTAAAAAATAACCGGATGGAGGTTTAATTCGTTCTGTCAAATAAATTTAATACCTTCTTCTGGAAAATTCCAGTCATTCCGAGCAATTTAAGACATTTTTAGGCCTTAAAAACCGATTATTGTATTTAAGACTTTTTAAGACTTTTTAAGGACCCGCGGGGACCCTGCTTTAAAGGTGCAATGTGTAACGTTTTTACTGTTCAATATCAAAATATGCTTTACCTGTTTGCAAGCTTGTCCTCTCTCATAAATATTAACCACCACTATTAATTCCGTATGTCCGTACAGGCTTGAAATTTCGCATTTGCACGCACATTAACTGGGGTAGACGCTCCATGTATTGCCGCCATCTTGGAATACGGAAGCTGAAAACGGTCATATGTTTCGTGTTTTTGCTATCGACTGACAATAGACCGACATCCGCGTGCAGGCTTCCGTAGCTGTAATACGTGATTTGCGTTGTGTTACGCTTAATTTCTCTCGAAGGCTCACATTGGGGTTTTAAAAAGGAACTTGTGAAGACTAAAGCAGAAACCAAAGGCTGAGGCTACCGATCTTTACAGAGGGCTCACCAAGTGCACTGATTGGGGTTTGCCATTCTAATAAACAAGTATCGCCATATATGAAAGCCTTTGTCTAAAACCTGGTCAAATTATTACCAAGGCGCTCACACACACACACACACACACACACACTAGAATTTAAGATAATATAATACATCAGAGTAACCCCGAGTCCTTTGCACATCCCTAACCTCTAGACATCACAACAAAGTGAGAAAAATGGAAGCTTATAGGAAAATAGAGAGAGAGAGAGAGAGAGAGAGAGAGAGAGAGAGAGAGAGAGAGAGAGAGAGAGAGATGGACAAAGGGCTATTGTGCACTGTGCACTAGAGAAGACGTAAATAGAAACAGCCAAGGCTCAGTGGAGGACAAGATCAGGAGGATGGCCACAGGGGAAGAGAGAGAGAGAGAGAGAGAGAGAGAGAGAAAGAGAGAGAGAGAGAGAGAGAGAGAGAAGAGGAAGAGAGGGCACTGCGTATGCTGCCTAATTCAAACACTAAACAGTTGAGACATGTTTGCAGCGCTTCTGAATTAACTCTATGGGAGCAGGCAGACAACTGTGTGTGTGTGTGTGTGTGTGTGTGTGTGTGTGTGTGTGTGTGTGTGTGTGTGTGTGTGTGTGTGTGTGAGAGAGAAAGATAATTTTCAGGAATACACATTATCATCACGAAAACCAGGCGTGACTTCAAATGTTTGACCAATGACCATGCATAATAGTCATCATGAAGACCGGTTGTGACTCTAAATTACTATATGTATGTGTGTGTGTGTGTACGCATGTTAGAGAGGAACCGCACCACAACACTCAACAGCAGTTCTCATTCAAGCATTCAAGCCAATGTTTTAAAAGGTTTATACCAGTGTGTGGTGTGTGACACTAGGCAAGCACAGCCTTCTAGCGTGTGTGTGTGTGTGTGTGTGTGTGTGTGTGTGTCTCTTGCAGCATGTGATGCACACTGCAGCCATTATTCAACACCCTTCTTTTGAGTGTGTGTGTGTGTGTGTGTGTGTGTGTGTGTGTGTGTGTGGTGTTGAGCTGTGAAATATCATGTGATTAAGTCTCCGCCAGTGTTTGTATCTTCCTCTCATATATGTGTGTGTGTGTGTGTGTGTGTGTGTGTACGTGTGTGTGTGTGTGTGTGTGTGTGTGTGTGTGTGTGTGACAGTGTGCACCTATATTATGCACTTTTCTTTATGTGTGCGCATGTCTCCATTGACTTTACCATGTGATGTCTCAGAGTGTGTGTGTGTTACTTTACTGCCGGTCATGCGGTGGGCCCTTCTGGGGTGTGTGTGTCTGTGTGTGTATTACCGTGGGTCATGTGGCGGGCCCTCCTGGCGTGTGTTGATGAACTCGACGGCGTCGCCGCTGCGCTGGCTGTGCTCCATCAGCATGGAGACGGGATTCTTCCCACCGGGGAGTGAGCGCGCTAACGCAGGAGGAGCCGCTTCTCCGCTCTAGAGCGCACGCACACACACACACACACACACACACACACACACACACACACACACAGAGAGAGGACATCAACATGGCATGTTAAGTCATTCGTATGAGAGAATTATTTATTAGTGATTTATTGACCAATAATAAAATCTTAATAGCAAGGAAGGAAGTGGATAAAATGGGGAAAAGTTTCATGATCACTGGAAACAAAGGAAAACAAACGCACAAACTATTTTACCACTGCAAAGTTCCTGTTGGTCCAATTGGACAGAACTTTTTTTTACAGGGGTAAACAAAAACAAAAAACAAACAAACAAAAAAAACTAGAAAGGCACTAGGAGAGCACAGACCTCCGCCAAGGCAATGTGGCCACAGACACAATATAAATTCCAGATGGTGTTCTGGGTCACCGATTACCACCAAAATTGAATCAGTTGTTACTAGTCCCAATACACACATTGTCCGAAAATTCAATCCAAATCCGTGCAGTACTTTTCGAGTTATGTTGTACAGAGGCAGGCAGGTAGACAGACGCCCGTGAAAACATAACCCTTTTGGAGGAGGAAAAAAAAACGTATATGGTCAACGGGCCACACTTCCTCCCCCGTCACTCACCGCAAACTCCTCCATGTTGTCGGGCGCGGGGTCCATGGCGCTGGCCTCTTCCTCCTCCTCTTCCTCCTGCTCCTCCCCTCCCCCCAGCTCCTTCTGCAGCACCTTCAGTGTCGCCGCCGCCGCGTAGTTCTTCGCCACCTTCTTATTGGACGCCTCCGCGATGGGGAAGCGTCGGCCGTCCAGCATCACTTGCATGCGGAATCTACCACACGCACGTACACACACACACACACACACACACACACACAGGGCAATTTTATGAGATATTATGTCGATCTTTAATCAGGAAGTCATAAATATTTAATTCCATTTCATTTACGCCATTTCTAAACCACTGCACATTTTCATCTCTAAGTGGAAGTTGTAAATGACCACAATTCAGTTTTCAGTTTTTAGCATCAGAGTCCGTGGTGGATCCGACATTCACAACACATCCACACAATTATTCTCTGGTTGACATACATTATTTAGCGTACTACTATACAAACAAATTTAAACATGATCATGCACAAGAACATGCACGAGAACACACACACACACACACACACAAGCTCCTTTTGCTCTTGGGTGCCCTCCCCCACACTCACTCAATCAGACAAACACACATACACACACACACGTGGGCCGCACATACCTGGGGTCGTGGGAGGGCCCGGACTGGTCAAGCAGCAAGAACTCGCAGGTCTGTCCCAGGTACTGTGCCAGCTCCATGAGGCCGCTGACGGGGTTCTTGCTGCGCACCTCTCGGAGCTTCTGCCTCCTGCTGGCCTCCAGCGTGCTGGGGTGTGGGGGTGGGGCGGCCAGCGACACCGCTACCGTCCCCCCCTCGGGCCCCTCAGCCCCTCCCCCACCGCCACCACCACCGCTGCACTGCTGAACCTGCTGCAGTTCCGTCTGGTTGATCACATTCAGGAACTCTGGGATGTCGTCCGAGGCCCACTCAGCTGAGTCAGTTCCCCCGGCGACAGCGACAGCACCACCAGCATTACCACCCCCCACACCACCAGCATGACCACCACCTACGCCTCCGACCCCCGGCCCGTTGTACTCCCTGGCCTGCAGCCCAGCTGTGGCGGCTGGGTACGTGAGTGAGGTGAGCTCCACGCCCGGAGGCATGGGCTCCAGACTGGGCATGGGGGCCACAGCGGTGCCGTTGCCCATGGCGTCTCCCAGGAGGTCCTCGATCATCTGCATGGCCTTGGCCGCGTCCTGCTGCTGATGCTGCGTCTGTCCGCGTCCTTGTCCCTGGGAGGCCTTGCGCTGGCGCTGCATGCGCTCGCGGCTGTGCTCGCTGAGGCGCCACACGGGCGGCGTGACCTCCGTCTGGCGGCTCACCTGGCCCTGCTGCTCCAGGCCGTACAGCAGCGGGTTCACCTGCTTGGCCGTGCGTAGGCCCAGGTTCTTGGCGATGAGGAGCGCGTTGGCCTCGCCGGCTTCGTGCAGGTACTGGAGCAGGCGCTCCCGCTGGTCACGAGAATCGGTCATGGCTGCGGCGGCTGCTGTCGTTGTCAAACCTGAATCGGGGTCAAGTTCGAGGGCGGGTAAAGATTGCGGGTTGCCGTGATCCGCTTGCCAGGGATCTCCAGCAGCTGGATTGGAAAGCTGGAAATCAAAAGACCCTTCCTCGCCGAGGGGGTCCAACTGGCTGTCGCAATAATCCTCGTCGTCGTCGTCCTCCTCCTCGTCTTCCTCCTCTTCTTCTTCTTCTTCAAATTCTGTCTTTAAAACTCTAGCCTCTTCTGGCTCCTGTTGGCTCCCAGAGAGCTTGGTCCACTCGGCCTGCTGCTGCTGCCTGGGTGTGGAGGTGGGAGATGTGGGCTCCTGCTTCACAACCACAGCCTCTGTCTTCACCACCACAGTGGAGGTCGCACCACTACCGCTACCACTGCCGCTGTGTTCCGCTGCTGTGGAACCTCCTGCACGCTCCTCCTGTCCGTCTCGGTCTCCGTCTACGTCTCCGCAGAGCGACCACAGAGGCGGAGCCTCGGAATGCTTCCTGGCTTGGCCCGCAGCACTGAGTGCGTACAAGGCCTGGTTGACCACCTTCTTGGGCAGGCGGAGCTTCTTGCCCAGGAGCTTGGCCTGGAGGTGTTCCCCGGAGGCGAGTGCTGCGAGCTCCTCGTAAACCTGCCGCTGGATCTCAGGGCTGAGGGTGATGGAGGTTGGTGGGGGTAGGTCGGTCCGTCGCCTGCCTGATCCCCTGCTGGTGCTGCTGACGCTAACGGTGCTGGTGCTGGAGCCGGAATAGGTGCTGGCGTAGGTGCTAGACGACGTCTGTTCCGCGCCCCAGTAGCGTCTAGGGATGTTGTAGTCTAACCTCAGATCGCTGAAGCCTTCGGCTAAGGAGGAGACGGCACCGCCGGCATCGTCTCGGGGCCAGTGCCGATCTGGGTGATGATGCGGGTGATGGTTTGACGGCTGGCTGATCCAGCGGCCAGAGTGCCTCTTGGGGAAGCGCGGCGAGTAGTCTGAGGGCCCCGAGTTCCTCCAGCTACCTCTGCCAGGTGTGTGTGCGTGTGTGTGTGGGTGCCCGTGGGTTTGGCCTGCTCGCGGCCGAGGGCCAGGTGACGGGGCGAATTGTCCCCCGCTCTCTGCCTGCTGATTGGCCGATCGGAACTGGGGCGCTTGCGATATCTGACCCCGCAGGAATCGCTGCTGTTGCTCGAAGAAGTTGCCGCGGTGGGACGGGCCTACAGGCGTGGGTGCTGAGGGTGCACCGTGCAGGGGACCTCCGGCAGGAGGAGAGAGTCCGCCGCCGGGAGCGCCGAGAAACGAGGGAGGCTGTGGTGGGTGCCTGTCGTGGAAGGAGTTGGGGCTGCGGTTCCTTGGGGGTCCCTGCGCGCCGTATCGGGCTTTGCCTGGGTAACGCGGCTGCTGGAAGTATCGCTGTTGCTGCTGCTGCTGCTGCTCTGGGTGGGCCCCTCCTCTGCCTCTGCTCATTGCTCAGAGGGCAGGGGCAGGGGGGCGTGAGGGGGTGGGGCTGGGGGAGGGGGTGGGGTTGGGCTGGGTTTGGGTGGGTGGCAGCAGTACGGACAGACTGACGGTGACAGCAGCGCAAAGACAGGTGCGGGGAGTACCAGATGGACCGGGCAGTCAGACTGAGGTGGCCTTCACCTGAGAAAGCAGAAGTGAAAGCACCAGAGGCACAGAGAGAGAGAGAGAGAGAGAGAGAGAAAGAGAGAGAGAGAGAGGAGACAAAAGGAGGGGGTTGTTTTTAGCATCCTAATACCCAGTGTGTGTGCGCAAGTGCTTCTCTACCAGCGGCCCCTCCAGTAACACACAGCAACTCATGTTACGGTCACAACCGCATTTTTATGAGCCTCTGGACCAGCACACGAGCTGTAACTTTATAACCAGGAGAGAGATGGGAGATTAAAAATTCATGCTCGCTGTGGCAATCCCACTTTATTCCCGGACCCAACTGAGAGTTTGTCGACAATCCGGGGAGAGGAGAAAGTGGAATGTCCAGGTCCAGCGAAAGAGACCAGCATTTATGTCAAGGACAAAATGGGCATTCACAATTAGGGACAACGGTTCACAAGAGACTGGTAGAATGCAGAAAAAAGCACAATGTAGTAAGACAACACATGATGACCCTGTCCTAAAAAATGCCACTTAGTAAACCTATTCATTCAGGACTCAAAATTAACATTTTGCAATGTTAGTACCTATGCCAGCCAATGGAAGATGAATTACTAAAATCAATGCCTGAAATCTTAGATTGCTGACTGGGTGCAGGGAATCTGCATGGACATCAGTTAACATCCTTTCCCCCCCCCTCATGTGACGCCAAAAGCTGTTTCTGAGTCAGTATTCTTGCATATATCGTGTGATTCTCAATCACAGCGGCTTCAACAATTCGCTTCATGCTTACAGTATTGCTGACATGCTACAGTGTTAACGCCAACACTTGACTATATGACAATAACGTTATATGACAGTAAGAGATGCCTAAAGACAAAAGCCAAACAATGACTCAACTCGACTCAGAATTGACCTCATCAGGACAAAGCAACGCCGACACTCTGGGGAAGAGGGCCATTGCAGTCCTGCTTCCAGATTTTAACATTTTCAGGACTACAGAAGATGTTTATAAATGTGTTGTGACAATATCTTACGACGTCTGAACACAGTCTGCTAACGTACCTTAAACAGCTGATGAAATCCTTTGAGTACAGAACCGAAACTAGACTCAAAACGTGTGGTTTCCAAGTTAACGTTTACAATATTCAGGCGCTGAAGGCGCTCACAAACCAACATAGTCGTTTGAAATTGTAGATGAAGTTGCTGTGGGTCGTCAAGATAACAGCTAAAAGGCGGCTAGAAGCTATTAAAATATATTCAATGTCCACGTTGGGTCGTGTTGTTGCGCTGCAAGTCCCTCGTGTCGTGTAGTCCAAGGCGTTGCTCTGAAGATGTCTAAAACATTACAATGACTGCATTCGCCTCTAAAAGTAATAAAATGTGTATCTGGTAGTGAGGTAAAGAAAGAAGAAGCAGTCGAATTGAGCGTTTGAATTGGGGAAAGCTGAGGCAAATAAATATGGCGCAAGTTTGACGACTTTTTAAGTTTCGTTTTCCATTCTCTCAAAAAGGCCGATAAAAACCAACTGGGAACGATGCAACTAATATGGTACTCGACAGATGGCGTAAGAGTAACGAAACCGCTGACTACAATGAATGGAAAGTCATTCATTACCATAGCCTACACCGCCACCTACATTAAATTAAGTTGAAAGCCTTGGTAGTGTTTTTAATCAGTGGAGATAAGACTCGGTAGCCTTGGTCTTCAGACACTGGAGACATTGTTGCATCTTACTGTACAGGCATAGTGGAAATTCATGAAATATGAATGTGCAAGGGGCACAGGTCGAGATTCCCTTTCCTGCAGTGTGCTGAGAGAGTATCATGAAATACTAGACAAAACCGATGGGTCAGCCTTCTCATCTAGAGATCATCCAGCTGCAAATCCCCACAAAGTCCCTTTCTGAAATCTCGACCAACTATTAAATTATATTGCTAAGATACTGTAGGCCTACGCCATCGGCTTCATGGTACCAGAACGTGGATAGTGAACTAAGCCTACTGGATACTGTTAACGTTAAGCTGTATCACGGTACAGTCAGACATTCTTTAAAGAGCTTAACTGTTCAAACTATGTATTCATTTCACGGGCCAAATTCCCGCCAATGTCCAACCACGTCATGCCATAAAATCTGAACATTTCACTTAACGTTTTATTTATCCAATATCTACGATGTGTCAAGAAACTAACGTTACTCTACATGCCCTTATTCCATTGATTAATCAAGGAGGTTTGGCTAATCAATACAACAAGCCACATGTGCCTCAAGTAAGGAAGTTTGACAAGTCCTGACATTTAATTTTCTACCCTTGTAAAATTATCCGGGGTGATTGCAGTTATTCATTATAACGTGTGCAGCACTAGAATATGTGTACTCATGCGCTAGAAGATGGGTAACAATGATGTTACAACACTACCTCAAGCGTGCCATGTGTTGTGTTATGACCAAGACCAGTTCGCATTAAGTTAGCCTGCGGACAGCCTAACGTTACTCTTTGGGAAGGACATCTGTATAACTATACGTCTTTCAGTTACTACTTTTAACGTTAGGTCCGCTAAGCAATGTTAGTTGACATCATTAGTGGCATCAGGCATCCTCGTTAGACATGTTTTTGTCTAGGTTATACTGTTAGTTAAACGTGCACAAATAAAATGATATCGTCACATTCTTAGCACGCTAACGTTATCTCGCAGTGCAAACCAGCTGCATCATTGTCGCGTTACTATTAATTAGTGTTAATTAGCTCCACTGTCTTTCAGTAAGCTGACTGCAATGTGATAAATTAAATGAAAAACCCAGTTACATTATCGTTGAGCACTTTAATCACTTACCAGTGTCTGCACGGTCACGACTCTCTACTTGTCTTCCCCACGGCAAAAAACACAGAGCTTGCTACTGCTAGCCGCTACGCATTGATGACGCCAGACAAAAGCGACAGGCGCGTTGTAATTACGTCACGTCATAGTGGTTACTTTCTTTCACTTTTCTTTTTTTTTCAGCATCTCATCTATTCTCATTCTTTGTAAAGTGTTCTGGATTCTGGTTTCAGTCTAAACATAATCACTGAACATTTTTCATTTTACTCCCAGTGTATTTAGGGGTGGCTAACAGCTAGCAGATAAGTACCACATAGGCTACGGTACTCCTTCTGTCATGATAAGACCACCACTTTGCAATCTCAGGTCTTAACCATGCATCATTATATGAAATGGGAAACTATCTTGTTCCTCTTTTAAGCCAAAATGTAAACTGTTTGTACATTCAAGAGTATTTTCACAATAAAATGACAAAACAAACATTTTTCTGATATTTGAGAACTGCAATATGCTCAGTAAGTCCCTTAAAAGAGCTTCCCTATTAATCTATAATATCAATCAATCTAAATAATAATAAGCATACAACCATTCAACAGAGAAAACAACTGAGAAAAATATATATACAGGAAAGATATAGATGAGGGGGGACAGAGAGAACTTAAAACAGCCTCACTACAGAGAACACTTCTAAAACTGAGTGAATTGGTACAAAGCTTGATTAAAAAAAATAAAAAATAAAAAAAAAAACATCCAAAGTGCTTTTGCCTCTATTGTGTATATCAGATATTTTATTTAGCAGTATTTCCATGCTGTTTTTACTGGTCTAGAATTTCTTGACTTCTGATTTCTTGACTTCTGATAGGTTTTGAGTAAGATGTACACCTGCATAGTGGTACCTGATGTGCTTCTGTAATTAAAAAAAAAAAAAAATGTAGAAAAAAAACCAAAACTTTTCCTTTTTTCCCCAACACTCTTCTTTTCTTGATGGAAATTAGCAACTTAACTTTTTGTCTTTACTATTACTACTGAGGGCTCTGAGTTATAGGCTAGAGTATAATTCCTGGTTTGTAGGCTGCTGTGTTGAATTTTCATTATATATTAGGCTATTTTACTAGCAACAGACCTTATTTAAATGAGCAATGTTATGTATTTATTTATGTATTATTATTTGTAGTATTATTATTATTATTACTACTACTACTACTACTACTACTACTATTATTATTTTATCTTTGTACGACTCTTGGATTAATGCCTGTAAATATTAGACTACTCAGAACCAAGAATAGGCTACAATGCTTTGTGCCACTGTGAAATTCATTGCATCTCAGTGAGTGCATTGGAAGGCATAGCCTAGACTCTGGCACTGTATAGAGTCGCTTAGCCTCTAAAGGCATAACTGAGTCTGCAAAGGATCCGATTACCATCAATGAGGAGATGGCCTGTAGCCGAGCTAAGCAACTTGTCAGACAATAGTGTCAGGAGAAAAATCGTCACTCAGGAGAAGAGGTGAGGTGAGGTGACTGAACCCTGTCATCACCCATGGCTCAAGTGTAAAGTTCTTCAAATTATAGATCACCTGTGATGTAGGCCTACCTAGTTTTAAAATGTATCTTCCTATCAATAAACTACTTATATTCATGTAACCCATACCTGGGCAAACTAAGGCCTGGGGGCAGGTGTGGCCCGCGAAGCTATTTAATGCGGCCCGTGGAACCTTCCCAGAATAAAATAATTTCTCATTTAGTCATGGTGACTTAGACTATAGGCCTTATTTATCAAATATGTTGTTCATGAAATGCAAATTCCACCCTTCTAAACCTGCATATTAACATGTCCTCTGAAGAAAGTGGTGCTAATGACTTGAGGCTTGCCAAATACCGACATCAGTTGGTTAACACCCGGCCCGTTAGTCAAAATCTAAAAGCCAATGTGGCCCCTTGGCCAAAATAATTGCCCACCCCTGATCTAACCCAATTCCGGAAGAGTTGTGATGACTGCTTGGTAAAATGGCAATCACAAAGTAGGCTACTAGCTTAATGTTATTTTCAAAACATGCAAGCTATTAATTTGATAGACTTTCAATAGGCCTACTTATTTCTGTTTTCATCCTAAGTCTAAAAAAGCTGGAACACTTGAAGTTGGGACATGGCCCACAAAAGGCAATGAAAGTCGAGTTATTTAATTACATCAACTGCCAAGATGATATGGTATGATATGAGCATTGTCTCTTGTCTAAGGCTTGTATTCTCTCAGATGCATTTTAGCTACACTAAGCACTTTTTTGGACTTAAGAATACCACCCTTAGCCTGGGAGTTCCCATGCTCCTTTGCGCGCTTATTTCATTCCACTCTGCAAAGCAGCATGGTGACCATGGCTGTTTTCCTCGCTTACTTTCGGTATCCAATCGCTGAACCAAAAGGGATTTGTACGGCCCTCGATTGCATTTTACGTCACGTGGTGGCTCTGGTATTGGCTCCGAGGTATGTACAGACGCTCTGATAGACATGCATAGCGTCCAATAAACGGCTCTGGACAATCGTAAACGATGCTTCCGCTACGAGAAATGCAATAGGTAGGTCCCCAGACTAAATATCACTTCGCCAGGCTATACCACCCTAAGAAAACAGCATAATTCACACAAATTTCTCACTTGGGTGTCTTTGTACACACATATGGGAATCTTGGCAATCCATGCGAGGTCCTGGGAGATGTGTTCAGTAATCATAAGTTTGTCCTTTCGCATACGAGGCAACCAGACGATAAAATTTGGGGACATTTCCCTGAATTTCACAGGGGACCAGGACATTTCTATTTCTGCAGTCAAAATAATTAAATAAAGTTATATTATGTTTCAGCTTCAAAAAACAGGGACAAAGTAGGTTTTGTATTTTACGGCAAATACACCACCAAAAACAGTGACTGTGGAAATCAGGGATGTCTGGTCACCCGAATCAAGAGGGGCAGGTTCCTCCCCGAATATTCAATTCTATTCATATTCTATTCTATTATACATGCAG
>JAODXP020000023.1:10465842-10493342 GCA_027497455.2 Sardinella longiceps | reverse complement strand
CTCTGTGTCTCTCTCACACACACACACACACACACACACACACACACACAGTTAAAAATGCTGATGTGGTCATGGGCCGTGGCGGCGTCCTTGTGTCTCGTGACTGACCTCCAGAGTTCCGTCCTCAGTGCACGCGTGCAGCTTGAAGTGGTGAATGCTGATGGCGGTCAGCACGTGGCCTTTGCGTCGGGAGTCACACGCGCAGTGAGGGAACACAATCTCGTTGTACCCTTCGCAGGTGCTCAGCATGCTCAGGTACTGGCAGAGAGAGAGAGAGAGAGAGAGAGAGAGAGAGAGAGAGAGAGAGAGAGAGAGAGAGAGAGAGAGAGAGGACACAGCAATTGTGCAGTATTAGAGCAGAAAACATGTTCGGATGCTTGAAGTCTTCTACTCAATCACTGACAACAATACATTTGTTCACATTGACGCAAGCATTCTGAAATTTTTTGGAACATACAGAACTGGTACAATCACATGGTCAACACAATTTTTAATATATTCAAAAATAATTGAATTTCACAGCCAGCAGATGGCGACAGAGAATTGGGACACCACAAGGGACAACAAGAATAGAAAGCATATTGACCAATTCCTTGCAAAAATCTAAAAAGGACCTTGCTTTTGATTTGATGACACACACACACACACACACACACACACACACACACACACACACACACACACACACACACACACACACAATGTTACACAACTTACAATGTTCATTTTCTTCTGCTCAGCGAGTTTCTGGAGTTGGTAAGACTTCTCTCCCTGCTTAATGGAGCCCTTCTTCACATCATCCAGAGCCTGAGGAGGACAGAGAGAATGAAAGAAAGAGGTATAGAAAAAGAAACAGAGAGAAAGAAAGAGGTATAGAAAAAGAAAGAGAGAGAAAGAAAGAGGTATAGAAAAAGAAACAGAGAGAAAGAAAGAGGTATAGAAAAAGAAACAGAGAGAAAGAAAGAGGTATAGAAAAAGAGAGAGAAAGAAAGAGGTATAGAAAGGTATAGAAAAAGAAAGAGAGAGAAAGAAAGAGGTATAGAAAAAGAAAGAGAGAGAAAGAAAGAGGTATAGAAAAAGAAACAGAGAGAAAGGAAGAGGTATAGAAAAAGAAAGAGAGAGAAAGAAAGAGGTATAGAAAAAGAAAGAGAGAGAAAGAAAGAGGTATAGAAAAAGAAAGAGAGAGAAAGAAAGAGGTATAGAAAAAGAAACAGAGAGAAAGAAAGAGGTATAGAAAAAGAAAGAGAGAGAAAGAAAGAGGTATAGAAAAACAAATCCTGTGCACACCAGCATGCACGCCCCCTGTCTCTTTCACACATTCAGAGTTTCACCAGGTCAGACCAATATTCTCTCACACACACACACACACACACACACACACCTGGTTGAAGCACTATGTGATGGCCAGACACACACACACACACACACACACACACACACACACACACACACACACACACACACACACATCTAGTGAAAGAAGTATGTGATGGCCAGCCAGACACACACACACACACACCTGGTGAAAGCAGTACGTGATGGCCAGTTGGTTGTCGTTGAGCAGCACCTCTTCCTCGGCGCTAAAGAGCCACTTGCGGAGGGTCAGGCAGGTGCCGGGCACAGCCGACGTGTAGTTCTGCACGTACAACTTATGGGGGAACTCGTTGGGGGCAAGCTTACGCACTAAAGAGAGTGAGAGAGAGAGAGAGAGAGAGAGAGAGAGAGATTTATCATTGTCTGACAAGTGCACAACTGATGGGGAAGTCATTGGGGACCAGCTTATGAACTGGAGAGAAAAAGAGAGAGAGAGCAAGAGAGAAAGAGAGAGAGAGAGAGAGAAAGAGAGAGAGAGAGAGAAAGAGAGAGAGAGAAAGAAAGAAGAGAGAGAGAGAGAGAGCTTGATCATTGTCTGACAATCTTGACTGCATATCTCATATCTGTTTGCCATACATTGTACTCCGTGTGTAAACCTGACAGGGTAAGTGCTGGGACAGGAAGTGCTCACTGAAGGCACCGGCTAGCACTTGATACAGTAGCTCATTGTACCAGTGTGGAATGACACATGAAAAAGAGTCTTGATTGTCTTCTGTGCTTGCGTGAGGTGAAGGAACTGCTAGATGACATTCCTTTCATGACCCGAGCAGTCTAGGGGTAACTTAAGTAGGTGCAAGCAGACACATTAGGCACTTAGGGATCTGAATCTGATGCCCGCACCCACAGTAGGTGTAGCCAGTGGAGGTCAATGGACCGATGGATGTTGAGCCCTTTCAGGCAGATTGCAGACCAGATCATACGATGCCATGGCGGTTAGTGTGTAGCAGTTTCCCACCACTGTTAAGGCCACCGCACACCGGCTCCGACACAGTGCTGAGCACTCCTCTTCCAACATTCTATTCCATTGTTTTCAATGCAACCCCGCACACCAGCGCTGAACTCTTCCGCCATCGATTGTGAATTACGATTCAAGTCTATTTTGTCGGAGCCGCCCATTGACTTTCATTGTTAATGTCGCAGGCTACTGTGCTAGGTGCTAGGCAAAATTGTCGGATTCTAAAGTGCTCTGCAATGCTGGCGGAGCCGGTGTGCGGACGGCTTTTGAGGGGCGTTGCAGTAGTCAAGACGGGAGATTAACAAGGCCTGTTCTACATTTACATTTACATTTATGCATTTAGCAGACTCTTTTATCCACGGTGACTTACATTCATCAACTATCAGTTTCTTCAGGGTCAGTCTCTCTTAGGGGGACTTAGGGTTAAGTGCCTTGCTCAAGGGCACAACAATGATAGCTGAGAAATGAACCCTCAACTTCCAGCCTACTAGCAACCTAGTCCGACTCCTTGAGCACTATGCTACCACCGCCCTTGAGCGCTGTTCGAGAGGCTGGGTTGCATCTTGTGTTAGGTGTGGCCTGGTCTGATCTGGTCCTCCATTGAATAATGCAGAGTGGAATGACAGGGCCGTAGAAGGAACATGATCTGAAAAGGTCAATTGGGTGATCGGGCCCAGCAGGTGCATGGCACAGAGGAGGGGCCTCAGCATCGATCCTTGGTGGTCCAGATATGTGCAGACTATTGAAGGTTGAGTAAGGTAGCTTAATCGTCATGCACATCCAGACTACTTAGGTCGGGTGCAGTATCAAGTGTTATGAATCACAGAATAAACAAAAACACACGCACAACAAATATCCCTTTTGAAATGTTATTTTTTGTGTGTTACGTTTTGGACATTTCTGCTTTTACTAGATTATTCTGTGTGCATGATATGAAGGGTGAAAATAGTTTAACCCAGTGTCAACAGTGGCACAGTAAGTTGTCATTGTCTTAGCAGCGATGACACTGGATGAGTAGGACGACAATAGTGACAGGAATATACTGTATGTATGATCACCTTTGTGTACTTACTTCCCATTAGATAATATTTTTTTTCTTGGTTTTTGGATGGGTCTTTCACATCATACTGTGTGTGTTATTGAATTTATGTGTATATGTGTGTGTGTGTGTGTGTGTGTGTGTGTGTGTGTGTGTGTGTGTGTGTGTGTGTTTCTGTTAAGATGGAGGGAGTTTCACTTAAGAACTGAGAGAGAAATTCAACATGACTGACCTAAGCTAGTTTTAGAGCTCCTTATGTAAAAAAGATTCCTGCTTAACAAAATTCTAGGCACACAGCCATTTCAGCCGTTGTCCCTGTGGGCGCTTTCATATTCAAAAAATACAAAAGCAAACACACCTGCTCCTGTCACAGCCTATTCTTTTATGCCTTTTTTGTTTTTTTAAACTTGGCTACGGAGGACAGACGACTCACGCTCTTACTTGGCCCAGGTGCACACACAGACACTCAAGCAAAAGATGAGAAAGTTACACTTACCAAATGTGTGGTTAATCACTTCAAAAAGGGCAAAGTAACTAGCTGTGATACTGTCCATTCCGACTTTCACCACAACAGCCTGAAAGACACAGACACACGCATGCGCGCGTGCACACACACACACACACACACACACACACACACACACACACACACACACACACACACACACTCCATGTGACTACTTCATCACAAAGCACTTGCAATTTTGTCTGTGATAAAACTATAATGGTAGCATAGACAATGTCTTTTTTGTTAAATGATTACTGAAGAAGGTATTCACATTTCAACACTGAAGCCAATGTTACTTCAGAGGTGTGGTGGATGTGGAGGTGTCCTTGAAGACCCAGTGATGACCTTGAGGCTTTGTCTTACCTGGTAGACCTGATCTGTGGTGCTATTCTTCCGGACTCGGACTGTGACTGTAGTTTTGTCCGGCATGGCTATTCTTAGCTCCACATCTGACACGCCGTTGAAGTTCTGAGGACGAAAAAAGAGGCGACATACATGACGTGACAAAGTCCTGGTTCACGGTTTTCCCCCCTTATTGTTTTCCAAATCACTTCATGACAAAGAAAGCACCAGAAGCATTGAGTGAGAGGGCAAGAGGCAAGAAGCTGTATAATAATTGGGATAATGTACTGTATTGCTCATTGGATGATATCAGTAATAAGACTTTAAAAAGGTTTCACTGCAAAACCTTTGAAGTGCGATATGAAAACAATAGTGTAGATAGAGATGGTTTTGACTACTTCTAATACTAGGCTACTACTAATTATACTTCTATAGTGCTTTTCAAGACACCCAAAGCGCTTTGCAGTGGAAGGGGGGCCTCACTATGGGTATACTATTATTGGGTGTATTATGATGGATATATTTATTACAGTACAGTATCTTTATTTATTATTTCATTTTTATTTTTATTTAAGGAGCCCCATTAGCTAATGCAATTGCATATCGCTAGTCTTCTTGGGGTCCGTTAAGTTCCTGGGGTCCGTTAAGTATTTACTCAAGTATTCACCTGACTTTATGTGTACAGGACCTACAGAGTAACTAAAAAATCAAAGAAATAAAAATATCTTACCTCATCTGATTCAGAGAGGAAGTCTTGCATTACGTCACTTTCTCCAATCACTCTTATAGAACAGACTGTAGGGAAAATACAGATTGAAACGGACTGTTTAGAAAAACCTTTAACCTCACAATGCACTACCTTCCACTGGAAATAGTTCACTACATCACAGAATGCTAAAGTGTTCCTACAAAAAGCTACCAAAGCTGTGAAATAGCTGAAGGTAAATCACTTCCTGAAAAAGAACAACCAAGGGGACTGGACTGGACTGGACTAGAGAAGCTAAAAGAAATGGAAAAACTTGAAGCTAATTAGACAGGACACATGAGCAAACACATATAGTATACTGTACATATCCTAGCGATAAAACCGACCAACTGTACAGCTTTAGTAGCTCTTGGTGTGAGCAACGGCCATACAGTTTGCATTGTAACAGTTTGCGCACGCACACACACACACACAGACAGACAGACAGACACAGACACAGACACACACACACCTTTCTCCAGGTACTCCTCCAGGCCTCTCCTGCGGCCATCCAACTGCTGCTCGGAGAGAGAGAAGGGCCACTTCCCTGGAAGTTTGGGAAAGTTGTAGGAGCTGAACTCCCTCTTCAAGTTCTGGTGCAGGATGGCAAACTCCCGATACCTCTTGGAGCACAGTTGCCTGCCTGCCATGTACACATTGTACACCTACACACAAGCAGGCACTTCATCAGCACTACTACTTATAAAACTACTGTTTATTTCTTTCAATTATAAATATAAAGGTTTACAAAATAGGTCACCATTTTTGATTATCATCAGCGTATCATATATGTAAACTTGTATGGCAGATAAGTCTTTGGCTTGATGTATCCAGTGTTGCCTCCCTGTTCATCAACTGTACGTGTACGTGTAGAGCTAGGCTAGCTGACATCCGTTACACATGCATGTTTGTGTATAAATCCAGCATATGTATGAGTGTGTGTATCTTTCCTGTCTACAGTATGTGTTCCTTTGTGATAACAGCAATGCTCCACCCACCACAAACTTCTCAGAGTTCTGCTCTACGTGCTTGTAGGTGGGTATGGAGATAGGCACAGCCTGCTTGTCGCTGTAGTCGTAGCAACAGGCAGCTGGGCCTTCATCCGCCGCCTCCAGGCTGTCCGTCTCAGCCTGCGGCACCGACAGCACGGCCAGCATCAGCTCCCGCTCCCCGGCCCGGATCAGGTCCACCACCTGCTTGTGCGTCGCTCCCTCCACGTTCACTCCATTGCTGTCATGTCAAGAAGCAGAGATGAGCAAGAGATGGATTAGTTTAGTAACTATTACCTCCGCCAAGGACGTTATGTTTTCAGTCGCGTTGGTTTGTCTGTTTGCTTGTTTGTTTGTCAGCAGGATAACTCGAAAAGTACTGCACAGATTTGGATGAATTTTTCAGACAATGTGTATATTTATTATGTGTATTTTGGTGATCAATGATCCAGAACATGATCTGGGATTTATTTTGTGTCTGTGACCACATTGCCTTGGCGGAGGTCTGCGCTCTCTGAGCGCTTTTCTAGTTTTCTAGTTAGTCATTTATTTATTTTATCTATCCATCTATTAATGCAAGAAACGTCTGTCTTTGTGCTTGTGTTCCACGCATGACTCTCAAACCGTTTGTCCAACTGACCTCAAATTTGGTATGCGTATGATCTTGCTATCGGTATGAGTGAATGCAGTGCAAAATTTGGTTCGGATGTTCGGATAAAGAATACTAAAAATATTGGTAAAGTAAGCAGTTGCCTTCTGCTGCTGTAAGCGTAGCCACTCCCCCTTTGCAGTGCTTAGCCACTCCCCCTTTGCAGTGCTTAGCCACTCCCCCTTTGCAGTGCTTCACTGGCTGAGGGAGAGGGACACACACGGGCAATGCACTAGTTTTATTAATGCACTATTTCAGGACAATGCACGTTGATAAACTTTTACACAGTACATGTGAAACAGCTTCTTCCAAGCGAATCACAACAGAGTCTTCCTAACGCCAGTGTGTGGCAAGCGCTCGTGCACATAATGGCCACCATGCATCACCCTGGTGGGAGTGCCACATTGGTGGTGGTTAGTGAGGTCCTCCTTCCACTGTAGAGCACTTGAGAGTTTGGGATTTTAGACATTAACTTATGTCATAACATTGTTTCCTGAGCTTAGTTAATTTGGTTAGGTTGTGTATATTGCAGGCCAGACAGGTAAATTGATTAGAGCCATTTGCTTAACAGGTACACACACTCCCTGTCCCCCTCTCCTGGCGTCTCTCAGTTGATAATTGGTCTCCGGAGCCACATTGTTCACTGTGACGATTTGGTCCTGCCGGAAAATATTTGCATGAATCGCGGGAAAACGGATAGACATGTTTGTGTATTCCAGTCTTGCTTGAAAGTTAAACTAAACAGTATGAATGTCAGTTACACGGTGAACCTCTACGAGTGAGCGACACTAGTGACTCCCTGGCTTGTTGGCCAGCATTGTAAAGAATAAACCTGCATGCTGGTAAATCCTCAGCTGACGGTGTTGCATGTATCTGATTGTAAAACCTACAAATTACCATCACACTTTAAAGTCAGTGGTGCTCCAGAGTGACTTCAAGCATAGCCCTATTGCACGAGCCTGCTAAATGCACTGGTTAACGTGAGGAACAAAATCATTTGGAACAGCATAGGCCGAACACAGAAGCAAACTATCACTTTACACTGAGTCAATGGAAACTCAGATTATTCGAATCCAAAAGTAAGATCTGAGGTACCTGTGACTGAGGTGCTTGTTTGAGTAAAATGGTACAAATTAAGCCCAAACTGAATTCAACCCAAACTGCAGCTCCACAATGCACCCAAAAGCATGTCAGCAAAGTGTGATTGTGGTAAAACGCACTCTAGCTGACTACCTGTTGTTCACTCAAATGGTCTCATATTCCGACCAAAAGTGAATCCATTTGTTAGCTTTCCTTGATAGATGTTGTTGTTGTTCTTACACTTTCCTGACCTATCAACGGTTTGAAAATGTCCTTCTGTACAAGCAAGCCTTTTGACTCAGGAGAGAGGGGGGTACAAATGAAGTAAGCCTGATAGTGGTAGTGGTGATGTTATGGAACATAAATATTTGTGACTGTGTGCAATCCCAATGCAGACCTGGGAAAGCAATAGCACAAACAAGAATACTTAACACTTAAGACTTCACATACAGTAGGAAATTAGAGAATTAAGTACAGCGCCGTGAGTAGCATGATGATTAGGTAGTATTAGGCCATCTGCTTTTCCAATGGGTTTAGGATCAGTAACAGTGTCTGATTATTTTCATTTGATGTGGAAATCTAAAAAAAAATGCATTTATTTCACTTTTATTTGAATGCCAGTAATTTATTAAGTGTGAAAGTGTTTAACACACAGTGTTACATTGCTCATATTCAAGCAGCCTATGCAAAATAGGCCTATAATCTACGCGCATCCATCCAGCTCATCAGCTTGGTGAGGCCTCCTTTCACAAGTGACACAACAGACACTCAGTTCTCCATAGCAACACATCTCTCCAACACCGGAGTGCTTCCCTGCATACCAACAGCTTGCACGCTCCTGACAGTGTCGTGGCGTCTGATGGAGTTTTAAGCCAATGTAAAGACATGCAATTTTATGTTAGGTTTTACAACTTATGTATCACCGCCATAATTGCCTAATACCAGAGAGGTTCAAGAGGTTAAAAACTCAATTTCCGAGAGTTATACAATAATAAGCGGAGGCAGAAAAGCAACAACACGGTAACATTTGCTAACAGAATTCACAACCTAACGTTAAAGGCCCACAAAACTCTTAGCTACATTTTGCAACCACCCTTATAGATACCCGGAAAACCAAGTTTGCATCCTTAATCCATCTGAACGACTTGACATCTATGGCATACTGTACGTTTGCGAAGAAACTAGTCTGATTTTATCTCAAGTAAGACGCCTATAATCAATCCTGCAAGCTAACGTTAGCTGTCATAGTGGCAACCCAGAAATTGACAACTCCGTTTGGAATACAAAGGTTGTTTGCGGTAGAGATATCAACAACTTCAGCGTTAAGTGCATAACAAGAACCGACTTAGTAGTAGTAGTGCACCAACAACTGCATCTAGACGTGAGACCCAGCACCATGTAACGTTAATGCTAGCTGAATAGATGATCAGCTCACAGCTAACGTTAGCTGCCCTGTACACACATTACTCTTGCAATGAGCCAGCAGTAACGTTATTATTATCAAGCTAAACGTGTTTGACAGCTGTAAAGCCGGTGTGGTTCACGTAGTCAGAAACGGAATCATTAGCGCTTGACCACAACGTGGGATGGTTAACGTTATTATGGATCACTCACTCACGTACGGTAACGTTAGCATCTTGATGTTATGTAGGATTACGACAGACAACTTACACCTCAAGAATGCGGTCACCCTTTGAGATCCCAGCTCTATCCGCCGCACCTCCAGGCAATACAGCACTGACATGCTGCAAAGGAGCGTACAATTCCCCATTGATGCTACGAAGCTGTCCTCCCTCACTGACTTGTCCTCGCACATTGAAGCCATAGCCCGAATCTGACTTTACAATCCGGACTAGCCGAGGGCCTGTAGTAACAGTGGTGATGGTTGCGGGTCCGCTCCCGTTACCGGCAGCCGAGCTGACGTTAATGTTAGTCCCTTTACTCGATGACGAGTTTTGCAGTGTCGGGACAGTAGAATTGATTCCATAATCCTCGGCAATATCCGCCATTTTTAATCCCTTTTTCACCCCCTTCGATACTCTCTTCAGCGCAACATTAGCGAGTGTTATTTTGTCTCATTAGCTAGCTTGCTTGCTAGCTAGCAGAGATCCGTGCTCATTGCTCAGCAGCCGTACGTTCGGGACCGCCCACCGTGTCATCTTCGTGGTCTTGACCGTCATGACAACACAAATAAATGCACGATGGGATGTGTAGTAGGCTACGCGTCTTGTCTCAGCTTGGAATTTTATTTGGTGTCATTATGTCTTAATTTTAATAAATCCCATCTGATGGGAGAAGGGGTGGTAGAAGATGTAGGCTCAGAAAACAATTTAGGCCTGGAGAAGAATTGCTTAATATCTTCTTTCATTCTTTAGCCTAATGAAGATAGTAAGCTACCAGCTGAAACAAATGCAACAGACCATTTGTAACATCAAAATAGAATACATTTTATTTCCATGCTGAAATATTTAGACTATTTTGCTGATAGGCCTACTTTTTCTGTTTGTTATGGCAGATAACACCATCTAGTGGTAAGAGTGAGATTTGCATCAATGAGAATTACATCTAGGTACATAAGGTTACTTTCACACTGGGTTAGTTACTTTAAATAGACCTCTGATCCAAACGTTTGTTTCACTGGACCTTTGGGTCCGGTCTAAAGGACCGAGTGCAATGATGACACGATGCGCCTGAATGAATACATAACATGTAGGCTACACTCTCAAGACAGATGAGTCTGCTTATGGAAGGTGGTGTGTAGAGGGTAGTCCCACTGACCTCAAAAAAAGAACTTCTTTTTTTGAGGTCAGTGGGTAGTCCCCGTCCACAGTGGGCAGCATTCTAGAATTCTACAGGGCATTCTTAGCTGAGGTTAGCCTTTCCAAGATCAATCCAAATGCCTCAGTGCCGTGACAAGGAGTGACAGTGTAAGAGTTGTCGTCTTTTGGATGAGAGGTTAAACCGCGGTCCTGACTTACAATAATCATAAAACTACCACTGTAATTGGCTCATTCATCTGGCTGGAGTGAGCTGAGCATTGTTATCATGTAGCCTGTTTTTCTTTCTTGAGGGGGGCGGCTTACTTTTTGTCTGGATCCTGCAGACTACAGTGTGTGTGTGTGTGTGTGTGTGTGTGTGTGTGTTTGTGTCCATCCTGCAGGGTAGTGGTGGTGCCTCATGAGCAAAGATCATGGAACACTCAAAGCTCATGGAATACTCAAAGCTCATGGAATACTCAAAGCTCATGGAATACTCATGGAATACTCTGCTTTCCCCCTCTGTGTTGGGCCAGGAGATAATAGTTGTGCCAATAAGAGGAACGTCTCTGGCTGGCATGTTGTCTCTCCCACACATTCTCCTATCCTGTCTGCTCGGACAGGAAAGTTCATAGGTAGCTCTGCTCTGCTCTACCCTGCGTTATAGTCCATTTACCCACACAGACACATGACTCAACTTTTAGATATTATACTGACTTTACATAGCCTGACAATGATAGATAGAGCCTTGGGGTGGAATCTTTCAAATCGCCTCTGGATATCGGTAGGACCAGAGCCATAGAAGGGTATTAGTTTGGCTCTGGCTACAACCAATCAGTGCAACGAACAAGCCAGCTCAGACAACGAACAAGCCAATTCAAGGACTCCCTGTCCACATAGACTGTTGTGATTGGCTCAACACCAACAATGTCTGAATAGCCTACAACTTAGAGCGTTGTGATTGGATAACATCAACCTATGGCTCACGGCTAGATATACTCACTCAGCAGTCAAAAAGAGAAAAAAGGAATGCTTCACTGGGTTGTTTATCCAAATATAGTGAAAATATAGTGAAAATTGGGCTTCAAAATAGCCATGAAGAGATAAAAAACAGCTTTTTGAGGCACTCCTTATAAAATTAAAAAGCCTACATGTATATTAAATTCTGGCTACATGCCTACGCGTTTTGACCCATTGTCTTCATCAGGGCAACTCGCTGAGCAGGTTTGGTCCTTAGACGGCATACTGTAGATGAAGTAGGTGCACTTAGCGCAACAAATATAGGGGGGCATCACAATTGATCATTTTTTTCTTCAGTTTTTCAGTGCATTTCTAGAAAAGAGGGGACAAAATTCTAATCTGGCCTAGGCCTGCAAAAACAGGCCCTGCCATTGAGCAAATAGATTTGTCACCGCTAGTGTATATCTATAGTTCTAGGCAAGGTGAGACTTTTATGTGAATAAATAATTGAAACTTGACGCTCAGATGTGGTGTCCCTTGTGTCAAGCACTCAAGAGGAGCAATGGGAGAGCACACTTGAACATCCTTAAGCTAGGCTATTTGTGTTTCACGTGCATGACACACAACACAGAACACAGAACACAGACAGTTTATGTTGAATTATGTTTAATCAATCTGAATAATTGTCTTACTTTCTTTATTAAAAGCTACGACTTTTGTCAACAAACATGTTTCCTTTCTGGAGTGTCAAGACCTAGAGATAAATCGCTTGTTGTTTATAGAGGGCACCCTCTAGTGGTGAGAGTGAGGTCTATCAATGAAAATAACTTATCTACTGTTTCTTGGTCAACATGTCATTAGTTGCTACAGTAAGTCCGATCACCATGATGGCAAACTCTGTGAAGTCGACTTGTCCACTCCCATCCATGTCCAGTCCTTTAAAGATCTCATCCACAGCATTCTTGTCCTTTGCACCCTGAGGGGTAGAGAGAGCAAGCACATGTCAGAGAAACAGACCTCATAAGTAATTCCACAAACAGGCATTTTATATTTTCATCATATATTCCTAGTTAATATTTCATTTTGGGAACATAAATCAATAGCCTTTATAGATTCATCTGTAACATACATGTGGCTCAATTCCTCATACAAAGTACATATGGAATATGTGGAGAGAGAGAGTCTTGATACGATAGAGGACTACAATCATGAATCTGAATGTCTGAGTTGGTGATTTAAATGGTTGTTATGTCCATCACCTCTGCCAGTGGCTATACACTGTTATAAAGCTGTAATCCATTTGGAAGAACACTGATTGTCAAAAACTCACACTCTGACAGCAAATACTTAGTGCACACTGTCCCATATTTTAAATATTTTTTAAGTGTTGCCGAGATGTTCAGGATGGACTCTTTATGGGCTCTTCCTGCATTTCAACTACTGTAGAAGTTTGGTAGAGGTTAAGATTAAAATATTGATGAAGTACAGTCTACCATAAAAGAGATGGCATTTGATTTTAACACCGTCTGTTATTACGGTAGCCTACAGTACTGTTAGATATTGGACTTTGGCAATTAAGATAAGGTGTGGCTAGTCTGTTTCCTGTTTTTTCCCCCTCAATTACTAGCCTGTTTTGTTTTTCCTTCATAAGAACTTGTGGCCTCTTGTCTCTTTTCCCCATGTCTAGTTCTGTCTTACCTCTAGGAGACCAGCAAATTCAGCCTGAAGAAGACCCTTGAGTTCAGTCTTGTTTAGATGCATGTCCTCGCCAGCATGTTTGTGGAAGACCTCAATAAGAGTAGCCATAGCTGCCTGGAGTTTGCTCATGGTGACTGTGAAGGAGGGAACAATTGACTGTTTACACTAGCACAGTTTGGTAATCAAACAGACTGTAAGACACACACACACACACACACACACACACCCCCCCACACACCACACACACACACACACACACACACACTCGAACACACCTTATTATTTTTTATTTATTAGGCTGCATCTTTTAAATTTTAGGCCCTAAAAGGGTCCAAAGTCACAAATTGCAACTTGCACACACATACTGTATCCACATTATTCATCATAATACTAAATATTTACTATTGTCAACAAATGTGTACAGTATGTGTGAGTGAGTGTGTGCAAATGTGAGTCTTTACACCTGTAGCAGGTGCATGGAGGCTAGCACCAGGGTGTCTGTGGCAAACAATACTATTTTCACTTGAGCACCTTGATCTGCATCAAGCAAAGATGAGTCAGCATGTGAGAAAGCATCACAGCAATATAATGCAGTTGTTGTCTAACATGCATTTTATGTCTTTATGTTTGAACTAGGCCTGACTCGACTGAATATCATGTTCTTGCTGTAGTTTTTGTGCCTGCACTCACTGTCTACCTTTGTCACCTGTGTCAGTGGCTATCTGCTCTAGATTACCATACTGGCGCTACGGTCTGATTCTGTGCAGCCCACACCCACTGGGATGACCAATGCTATCGTCTATCAACCTGGAACTGTACTTATCGTCAGGCAATTTTCTGTCTAAGTAGAGCAGCTGATGGATTTTTGCATGTAGCACTAGCACACTGTCTCTCCTATTAGAGTATGTCATCTCTCCTATATTATGTCATTTTGTATTTTTTCTAAAACGTCGTCTGACTTGTTCCCTAACTTTTGGAAACCCTAAAAATACACATGCATTCCTACTTGAGAACTGTAAGTATAATATATTCCTCTCGGAGGCTCTGAAAGATATTCACACCTTTTCTACAAAGTTCTGCTCCTACACACTCCCTTATATTTTCCTGACCGGTGTTCAGGATCCTCATTACGTGTTGGAGAAGGCTGCCCGAAACGTTACATTAAATCAAGATAAATGGGAGCTTGGTGTGCGGACTTTATTTTCAATTTTCATGCACACAAACTTTGAGACATATAATTTTATTATTGATTGACAATAAAGTTCGCTTTGACTTTGACTATTTACATATTTGCAAATAAACACTCCATGTTTGACGTAGGGCTTGACAACAGGTGTGACAGCCAGGAGAGGCACAAATGAAAGGGCCCCGCTGTGGGGGCGGCCAGAAACCTTTGTGTTTTTAGCAACTTGTTCTGCAAGTTCAACGAGCCTGTAGCCTATATTGTGACTGTTGACTCTGATAAATATTACATTCTTCAGATGATCTAGAAAAGATCTGCACCCAATATTCATCATTGCCATGCATGTGGCATCGTTCAAGAAAGAGATTTTGTAATCTAACACTGAATGAAGCTTGTCAATTGTATTTCAGAATTCTACAAGCACACTCAGTTACAGCAACAACAACAACAAAAAAAAACAAAACAAAAACAAAAAAACGGCAGTAGTTGCTCTGGTGACAAAGTGGTTTGATGGTTTCCACTGATATAGCCTACTGTAGTGTAGGCTTGGAAATCACAGGTAGGCCTATCGTAGGTAGGAAACGGCAGTAGATCTGCAAGCGCAATAGCGCGGGATATCATTGGGCGAGAACTGACAAGTTGTCAGGAGTAATTTGGCATGCCAAATGTCAGGAGAAATAGCAAGCGATTCATGGAGCAATCAGAGGCATGAATCACGTCGTTTTTCCAATTTTCCATACTCAGCTTTCAAAATTATCTTTCAAAGTGCTTTTTAGGGCTTCATCACCAATTAGTTTCTTCAACATCACGTAAATAATTCAAATATAGGACAACAGTAACGATATACAACAATCGCCTAACTGATTAATCAGTCATCTAAGGTCACTTTTCTGATTTCTCACAACAATTGTCCTGGAGTGTGGGGATTAGACATTTAGCCTACAGACATAGGCCTAAATTAGGCTGCTCAACAGAAAAAGCCACGGACTGAAGCCGACGGCGGCCGCACCCACAGCAGGGATGTTCAAAAACTCACCGTTGCGCTGTTGACCTGGTCCTGGTGAAGAGAGAATCAAAGAGTGCGTTGAGCAGAAGTTGTGCGCTCAGGGGGAATGAGCTGTCTCTTTTATGCCAACCACACCTCCCTTTACCACCTGGCTGTCCTTCCTCCCTGGCCAAGCCCTCCCAATAACGTTTCTCTGTTTAAAGGTCTTTGGTGTTTTTTTTTCCCTCAACGGTGCCTTCCAGGTAGCACTGCCTTCAAAGCACCACTTCACTCAGTTTAGGGTGAGGATGAGGATTGAGGGGGTTAGGGTTAGGAATAGGGTAAGGGTAGTGCCTTTTAGGCTGTGCTGCCTGGAAGGTTGCAGTTTGTACAATGTTGGAACACGGAATGTTTACAAACACAGAAGGGGGTCTATAGCCTATGTACTTTTTTTTTTTTTTTTTAAATTGCAAATTAAAACTCTCACCGGAAGTGGGTCATTAGCTTTAGCATTAGCATTAGCTTTTGTTTTTCAGTCCACTCTGTAACTGTAGTGGTGAGAATCTGCAAGACTTGACCTAAGCTGTAGCCCTGCTAGTCTTAACCACAATTCCTCTCTATCAGTAGCCAGTAAGTGTGCTGATGAATTGCAGGCATGTATGACACCACTTGCCTGGTAGAAATGTAGGCTATGGCTACAACATGTTTAGACTGTGCGTATTTTCCAGACAGACAATGAAATTTTTTAAAATAGTACTGTCGGCATTGCATAGCATTTTGCATAATGGGCTAATGCAATGAGAAGACCAGGCCAAGTAGGCCTATAGACTTTGATTTTGGATCCTATATGATAATAGAATAGAATTTGATTGAAATAGGGTGAATCCATCCATTGTGGCCAGACTACAGTAGATTTTATGTTGTGGTTTGTCAGGCCACACCAAACCTGTGATCCTGGCAGCATAGCAAGTAGTCCTTGACTTCTCCATACTGATAGACTAGACTGAGTTCAATCCCAGAGACAGAATCTGCAGTTGTCTCTGCATGCTGATAAGCTACCGCCGGGTCCTTGAAAAAGTTTGCAACAAAAAGTAAACTTGTCTAATAGGGATAGAAATATTACTAAAACACTTTCCTTGGGTAGTTCTTTTAAAGATAGGTCAACAGAAAACCACTTCAGCACTTCTGTCTGACTTTGCCATATGCAATTACATGACTATAACTGTTGCATCTGAAAGAACTATTAGCTATAATTTTTGTTTTGTGATCAAGATGGGTCCTTAAGAAAATTTTGGCTCCATTATTTCTCATTAAAGTTTGAGAAACCCTAGGTCCAGGTGATTAAGGACACAGTGATGTGATTCAACCAGACCTTAAAGAAATGCCTGCGACCTAATGGCTCGTGGCTTGATGTACCAATTCAACTATTTGCTGCTGTTAGGATACATCTAGATTACTAAACTCGGCTGAAATGACACAGTAGTGCTATTGTACTGACCTCATCCACATTGAGATTTAGGCAGTCAATATCAGCTGCTCTCTATTGCCTCCCTCTGTAAAATTTGCATTGGGAGTGTCCATACAAGCCTCAGAGTAGAGCAGAGAAGCATTGGCTGTGTAGAACAGCATGGAGGTGTTCAGGCACTTATGCAAATTTGCCCATTTGGATGGGGTATCTTATCACAAGAGTTCTAAAGAGTCTCCCTCTCTGTTCCTCTTTCTCTCGTCTTTACAGAGTCATCTATGTTTGTGCACCTAGTTTTCACATCAAACCAACTTACAGCAGAGGAACCAAGGTTATAATAACAATTATAAGGCCAAAGCTTCACTTCCTTTATGTGTATACACCATGGGACAGAGGTCTCCAACATTTTTTCCACTGAAAGCTGTTTTAACTTAAAGATTATGGCCAAGAAAAAGCTCTACACTGTTTCATAGTAGCCTATATTTTAAATAATAAAATAATATGCCAACGTTTGACAGTGGTCATTAAAGCAATATACCGAAGTAAGTTTAAGCATAGCCCTGCTGCACAAGCCTTCAAACAGCAGTATATTTAGCATGAAATGAGAGATTTTCAAACAGCACAGACCTAACGCGATCGCGAAACACTTTACATTAAGTCAATGTAACCTCAGATCTTACTTTTGGTTTCCAACAGTCAGGTCCCATTGATTCAGTGTAAAGTGCCTGTTCGCTTCTGCGTTCGCGTTCGGTCTGTGCTGTAGGCCTACCAAATTACTTTGTTCCACTCGCTAACTAGCGCATTTAGCAAGCTCTTTCAACAGGGCTATGTTTGAATTCACTCCGGCACTCTCCTTTAAGTGTCTTTGGTGGCACATTTTATCAATCCTATTTACATTATATAGGCTACATTTATACTCTCACAACCAGTACAGTATGTTTACATGGGCCAAGAGTAGGCCTATGGAATTATTGCCTTAGTTCATCGACAGTCAAGCTTAAGCTTTTAAAGGGCAACTTCTTTGATTTGACCGAAGTTATCCTTTAAAACTCATTTAAACTCCTTAGTCATACTGAAACTGAACCACACCATATTCATATAAAGCAACTGAAAGACTATAACTTGTGCAATTGGTAAACACTGTCATGTTGCTCTTTGGCCGTCTCTCAATAAAAAAGAATGGACTTGCATAATGCGAGGACACAATGCTTTTAATCTGCAGTTTGAGACAGTTGTATTCTTACTTTTTAGATCAGCATGGGACTAATTCACTTTTCTTTCCACCTTTTATCATTTTATTTTATCACCTTTTATCATTAAATAGTGTTATGGATAAAGAGTTATGAGTTGTGCGCTTGCTACTCTGAAGATGTTGTTGTCACTTAATCTTGTAATGTATAATTATATAGTTTACTGACCTATAAGTGTCTAAACAAATTAAGACATCTAGATAATCTCACTGCCTGTGCCACAGGCTTATATATATATTATTTTTCACTTTCAATTCCCACACCGGCCTACAGAGGGACACTTGACCATCAAACTAAGCCATCCAAGGGGATAGGCCTATTTCATCCCCCATCTTTTGAAAACAAGAACACAAGCACACTTACTTACTGTAGTGGTTGTATAACACTTTACTGGTCGATTGATGTGTGTTTCAACTCTATCTAGCACCTTAGACTGTGCACATAAGTTTGTGCCACTGGTCCTTGGTCAAATCTTGTGATGCTACAGGGGGAGAACCTTATAGAGACAAATGTGAGCTCAAACCAGCGCAAGCCCAGAAAACTTATAGTTGCAATGCAATTTCCCACTACCAACGGACTGCTTTGGTTAGTATGGGCTTATTATTATTCCCTCCGCCAAGGAGCTTATGTTTTCCGTCTCGTTGGTTTGTCTGTCTGTTTGTTTGTTTGTTTGTCTGTCTGTCTGTTTGTTTGTCAGCAGGATAACTCGAAAAGTACAGCACGGATTTGGATGACATTTTCGGACAATGTGTATATTGGGACAAGCAAGAGCTGATTAAATTTTGGTGGCGATCGGTGATCCAGAACATGATCTGGAATGTACTGTATATTGCGTTTGTGACCATATTGCCTTGGCGGAGGTCTGTGCTCTCTGAGCGCTTTTCTAGTATTATATATTATATATGGCAATAAACAACTAACTTCTCTATGAATAAACTGTTATTAGGGGGGGAAATATTATAGAAGTGCTTAGTTAATGATCTACTAAGGGTAGAATTCGGTCATGCATAATGAAGTATAAATGGCTAACTTGTAATAAGTTAGAACTAAGAAATGACTGGTATGCTATTAATTGCATGTTAATAAGCAGCTATAGCTAATAGGCTAGTGCAGTGGTTCTCAAACTTTTTCTGTCATTTCCCACTTGGGAAGGCAGAGAATTTTCACGCCCCACCGGCCAAAAAAAAAAAAAGATGCAAAATGGGTCCAACTTTATACATATAGTTATATAAGCGGTATGCCCTATTTCACTGAGGAGATCATGAGCTATTTCTCCGAGATGAATGGGTAGGCCTAAAGATGGACATATAGCCACGTAAAGTAGAATTTCTATGTAAAGTCAAAGATAAATTTCTTTCGAAAAAATTGCTCTGCGAATAATCTGATAGAGAGGTGAATTTGGGGGGCATGGTGCAACCGTCAGTTGATCACAAAGAGATGTCTCGAGCCCCACCTGTCATGTGTCTGCGCCCCACAGTTTGAGAAACACTGGGCTAGTGAATGTGTATGCTATTGTAAAGCGTTACCTTTCATTTACCCATTTATTTACAACAGCTTTTTAAAGTCTTTTGAGCGTTATACTCCTGTTGCACAAATCACCCTCTACAGAATAAACTGAAGACATAAAACCCTCTCATATTACAGTGGGACATAGTTTAATGGTCAATAAAATGATAGCAGTCCTGTAGAACTTCAGGATGGTTGAGATCTAAATTGAGTTACAGTATTTTCTTAATGCCATTATTAAATGCATGCCAACATACTGATATACACAACGGCACTCTCTTTTCTTTATGACTCTCTCTCTCTCTCTCTCTCTCTCTCTCTCTCTCTCTCTCTCTCTCCATCTGTCTCTGTGAATACTATGTGTCGTTCTGTGGCCATTTTGTCTCTGTGGGTGTGGTATAAAAGAAAGAGAAAATGGAGGGATTGAAAAAAAAAACGAAAGGAAGAGAGCCCAAAAGACATGCCAAGACACGGAGAGATGTAGGAAGCAGAGGGCTTCCTGGTTAAAAAGTGAGGAAGGCCCAGCACAGGGGGCTTTGACGCAGCCCTGCCCGTTGCATTGTTATTTATCTACTGTATATCTTTATGGCATCTTACAAAGAGGAAGAGACTCGGCAGGTATAAAGGTGCAGTGTTTTCCCACAAGGGCAAGGCTGGCATTTTACTGCCCTAATGTTAAACAAGGAAATAGTGTTCAGAAATGAGAGTGCAGAAATGGAGGAGGGGGATAGAGAAATGAATTGTCACTTTGAGTAAATGCCCTATATGCTTTTCTTATGCTTTTCTTTCTTTCTTTTTTGTTTCGTTTTAGCTTTCTCTTGTACAGTGTCCTTGGGTGACGTGGAAGACACTTCTAAAAAAAATGTATGATTATAATTATTAGAAAGATGAGAGATGAGTGGTGGTGTTGGGGGGGGGGGGGGGACAGAAAGAGAGATGAGGGTGAGGCAGACATGAAGAAACTTTTTTTTCTTTTTTTTTTTGCGGAAAAGAGAATGAAAGGGAGGAAAGAGGGAGGAACTTGTGGAGAGTTGCAGTAATTTTCCACTCTGAGGTTGACTTGCATAGCTTACACTTACTTACAAGCACTCAAAACCATGCATAGATACACACACACACACACACACACACAACACACACACACGCACATACACACACACATACACATTACACACACGTACACAGACAAACACATCCTCTCTCACTCAGTCTCTCTCACACGCACATACACTCTCACTCACTCTCATACTTTGAGTCTCATTTGAAAGTTGGTCTCCAGTTCTGGCTTAGCCATGTTTCCCCCAGTGACTCATGCTGCCTGGCCTTCAACCACAACACACACACACACACACACACACACACACACACACACACACACACACACACACACACACACACACACACACACACACACACACACACACACACACATATATACACACACACACACACACACTTGGACCTGCCCTACAGAGGCAGAGGCATGCTCTTTTTGGCACGCACATTCACACACACACACACACACACACACACACACACACACACACACACACACACACACATACACACACACACGCACACTCAATAGGAGAGAAAGAGATACAGAGAAAGAAAGAGAGTAAAATCCATTCACATACTAAATAAGACACACACACACACACACACACACACACACACACACACACACACACACACACACACACACTCACTCACTCACTCACTCACTCACTAACATTTATCCCTTTCCACCCCACCCTGTGTGCAAACAAAGGCAGTAGCATTAGAGATAGCGATGACTGACATGTTAATGGAGGTCGGACTCCCCTCAATACCCCTGATGATCCCACAGCACACTATACACATATCTGACTCGATGGATGATATCTCCATCTTTCATGCATATAGCCTACTGTTGAACCACAGGGAGGACTGCTTGAGAAACAAGTTATCACATCACAGCATGTGCATATTTGCATTGCAACATAGGCTATGACTGGCGTCCGTTTCCCAAACGCATAGTTGCTAAAGACTAAGAAACTTAGTCAATGGGAAATTGCAATGCAACCAGCAAAGTTATTAACTTAGTTTGCATCCATGCTTTTGGGAGATGGACCCCCTGTATAATCAGCCATAGTCAGAGATGGACCCCCTGTATAATCAGCCATGGGTGTTGTGACTCAGTTTGTTACCCTTGAGAATTCCCCAGACTTTTTTTTTTCTCCTTCAGGGCGACCATAACAGGATGTCACAGGACTACACGCCTGTGTGGTGACGGCTCTCACAGGCACGCACAGCATGGCAACTCCCACACTCAACAACTGCACGAGGAGGGCAGATCGGCAGAACAAGGCGTTAGTCAGAGGGGAAAAAGGAGGAGACTGCATTATTTAAAATAAATAAATAAATAAATAAATAAATAAATAAATAAATAAATAAATGGTGTGAAGCCAACTTGCATGCAGGGATGATTCTATGCATAGCCAAACTAGGCAATTGCCTATGGCACCAAATAATATAGGATACATTTATTACTTTTTTCTTTAGTTTTTCACTGATATTGCTAGAAAAGAGGTGGCAAAACTCAAATCTGTCCGAGGGCAGCAGAAAGGCTAGACCCAGCCCTGCTCGCATGCAGCCAATACTGTGTTGTTTTTAGATGGACTTTTACTTTACTTCTGATAGAGATTTGACTCTATGGCCTGACACGCCCTGTAGGCTACTGAGTGAGGCTCTCCACTCTGCAGGTGTGGTGACGATAAAGAGCCTCTCTCTGCCGATGCAGCACTAATCAAACTCTAACAGGGAAGCTACACTGGATGCGTTAAGTCAAAACTTTTAACAATTAGCTTCTATTAAAAACAATGGAAGTGGCTACACCAGATGCGGTATAACAGTCAACATTCTAAATTCTATTCACCATTCATTTCAATGTATTTTTGATGGAACTTGACTCAACTCTTAACTTAACGCATCCAGTGTAGCCCTAGGTACACAGTTCCCTGATTCATAAACATGCTAGAAATTACTGTATCCACATTAAAACAGATCCATCTAAGACATATTGACAATTAACTCAATTTACTTTTTTGTTACACCATTCTTATCTAATAGCCAGTACTTCATGGGCTGTAAATTAAAGCGTTACCCTTTATTGCTTATATATTGTTCTTCTTTTGACAATTTTAAAGCTACAAAAAGCACTTGAAATGATCCAACTCAATGTTAATATGTGGTGCTTGGGGTTGGTCCTGTGGTGCTGCGCCACATATTGGTCTATACATGGGGAATACTGTCAGTCATAGTTGTTTCATGCAGTTGATTGAGACTGGCCCAGTTCAAGCATAAAGACATGGAATGCATATGCTTATGTAACGGTAGGTTCACACTGTACAGATCCGTTGGCGGACGACGGGGGAGGGGTCTGACGGAGGGGGAGTCAATTCTCTCGATTCTGATTGGTTGGACGGATCCGTCGCCAGCTAAAAAGTTTAACATTTTTCACAACTTTTCGACGGACGCAACGGAGCTGTTGGACGGATCCACAATGCATTTTGCAAAAAGTCCATTCAAAGTCAATGAGATCCATCGACGGACTTATGCAGTGTGAAACAACACATGTACTGGATTTCCCTTGATTGTCCTTGATTGTCCTGTTTTTTGTGCATCTGTCCCGGAAAGCTGATAAATCTTTCCAGGACACATATTGTCCCGCATTTTTGCTTCTTCACGTATTCATTAGTTTCACTCATGAATGAACCTATAATTCTGCTGTTGCATCAGTGTTCCCTGCCACTATTTTACATAGGCCAAGTCTTGCTGTGCTGGGATGCTGTAGGCGCCCACTTCCTTTTATTTGCTTGGTTATTTGCTGACATCCTAAGACTCTGGGAGTCTCTGTGAGTCACAGGATAGCCTGACCAACCCCCCCCCCCCCAAAAAAAAAAAAAAAAATAAAAAAAGGCATGGGTGGGTGTCCCAGATTTTCACAATTCAAGTGTGGCAACCCTACTGTCTGTGGCTCAGGATCTAGATAATAGAGACAGTCAGAGAGCACATATTGGGTGGAGAACATTCCTTCAATTATTTGATTTTCAAGTTTCTCCTTAAATCATGACCAAGCTTGCAAAGAGGCATGCAGTCCCTAAAAATATGGCACTGACTGTACTTTGCTAGGAGATGCTGCACAGTTTGACACTGGAGGTCAGGATTGGGAGGGAGAGAGAGAGAGAGAGAGAGAGAGAGAGAGAGAGAGAGAGAGAGAGAGAGAGAGAGAGAGAGAGAGAGAGAGAGAGAGTGTGAAGACAGAGAGAGAGATAACAATAATTGTTCCTGTTGTTCCTTCCACTACTATTACTATCTTACTACTTCAAGTAGGCTACTACTGATCTATCTGTTCTTTACCTGTTTATATGTAAGTTCACATATAATTGCTTTGGCAATACAAACATTTTCTTGTCATGCCAATAAAGCACCTTTGAATTGAATTGAATTGAGACAGAGAGAGAGAGAGAGAGAGAGAGAGAGAGAGAGAGAGAGAGAGAGAGAGAGTTGGATTTGAGCAAGCAAATTGTGAAATAGCAAATGACAAACCAAATGAAAAATAAATAAATGTAATAAATTGTTTTGTTGACTTGGCCATGTAGCGAATATGTCTCCAATTAAAACATTTAATTTGACATTTGGTAATATGCATGAGTTCTTACTTTCTTTCTTTTTCTTTCTTTCTTTCTTTCTCTCTCTCTTTTTGTCTTTCTTTTGTGTCCCTTCATCTCTGTCTTTCATGTACACACACGCAAAAGAACACATGCTTCTAGTAAGAGGCTCGCTTAAACAGTCAAATGAACATTCCTGTGGTAGGGAGTTAATTGCACTCCAGGCAAACGCCAAACCAGTTGTAGAGCTTCAGTGCACAGTACGCTAGGCTATACGACAGCCTAAAAGTAAAAAGCAGGATTGAAATCATTTTTTATAAGCTAATGGATTCACGAGTGCTTATTGAGTTTGAGTATTGAGCTTCTGAGTTGTACATGCAGTAGTTGTGGCATAAATTTGTTTAAGGACAAACTTTACCTTTCTTCATTACCAGACCCCCTCGCTCATTTGCCTAATTGAAAAAATATCAATCACTTTTCTAGCTTTGGGAATTTCCAAATGGCTTTTGGAAAATGTCAGAAATGTGTCCCGGCTGTTTTGAACTTGGGTTGTACAAGTTTTAGTGTGTGTGTGACGTGAGGAACAACAACTAGGAACTAGCAAGTGAAATGTGTAGCGCCTGAGCTTTTCAAACATTAACCATTGCATACTGGCCTTCACTTCCTCTTTGAGCTGAAGAGATGTTTCATGTGCAAACAACGAGAAAGTAAAGCAGTGACAATACAGTCTTTTACCCTCAGGCAGCCTACACTCCAGCAGGCAAGAGACCAGAGAACTCTTAGATGATGAATCAAAGAGTAGATTTATTCCGCTGTGCAGGAGGAGCGCGGCCATAAACAGCGCGGCACAAACCATCAGTAACCCGTGCATGTCTGAGGAGACAGACCAGCCAATGCAAGTTTAAGCAAAAGTTGAAAAAGTGAAAGGTGGGGTATGTGATGCTTTCCTGGAGCATTTTTTACTATATTGCTTAAAATGACATTCACACCTTGATTGCAAACAATTAATTAATTACTCCAAGGCAAAAATAAAATTAGTTTGCCACCTGTGGAATGAGCAGGACAAGAAAAACAACATCCAATCATTTTAAGGAACCAGCAAAAATGATTGGATGGTGATAAGTCTGTCAAACCCAACTGCCGTTTGTCCCTCCCCCTCCCCATTCATCCCTATACTCTGGAGGTGTGGCTTCAGGGGAGATCTGAAGACAGGGGATTGGACCGCTGAACTGTTTGTTTTCAACTGCCTTGTGTTCTCAAAGCGTTTGTCCTGATTACATATCCCACCTTGTCAATAATGTAAGAGTGCACACTCTTGGAGGTGCTGCTAGGCGAGGTTAACTGTAGATAGGATTTAGCGCACACTCATGTCTCCTTTTTCTTTCCTTTATTTTCACCGACGTTTCGGCCGTGGCCTTTGTCAAGGTTTCAAAACATATCCCACCTTAAAATCCTTCCTGATCCGTGTGTGAAGCATCGGGCGGTGCCCATCTCCGTTTCCCTAACCCGAGGCCACGTGGCTGCACATGGCAGTATGACGACAGTTGGGGATTAGTCCTCTGGTAGTCCTATAAGTCAGTTTTGTTGTCTGGAAGCTATACCATGCACAAGTGTAAGTACTCAAAGATAACAACTTGTCAGGCCACAGTCGTACGATGTGTGCCCAACACAGTTACTAGGCCAGCACAACTCTACTAGGCATAGCCTTCAGGACAAGATAACATCAGATCAGAATGAAGTAGGCCTACTGTACATACAATCAGTATGAGTATCACACAGCCAATGAGCACAATAAGACCTCATCATCATCATACCAATAACTTAGCATGATGTACTGTATATACTGTATTTTTAAGATGATTATTATTATTATTATGCGTAATGGCTTACCTCACTCACGTCAGATGTAGCGCTACGCGCGTTCATCTGATATTCAGCGATAGACGAATTATTTCAGGAGCCAGAAATCCTTGAATCTAACTGGGCAAACGGCAGTGATGGGCAGTAGCTAGCTACAAGTAGTGAAGCTACTAGTTTAACTACATTTCTGAGTAGCTTGGCTGTAGTGTAGCTATTTTCTGAATCTGATAGCTTTTCAGTAGTTTGGCTACTTTTTTGGCCGTGTAGTGTGGTAGCTTTCCCACAAGCTACATTTTCAGGGCATCAGTTCACAACAGCAAATCTTTCATCTAGGCCATGCACCGAGGATCAGTTCTTACTGTACTGTGATGCATTTATTACCTGACAGGTGCCATAATTCAAAAAAGTGTCCATAATGAAAATCAATTGTGTCTATCATGTGTCAATTTGATGAAGTTTAATTTAAAAAATCTTACCCATATAAAAGTAGGCTACATTTTGATATAATTAGTTAGTTACTATTGTATGCCTGATAGTTTGATCACTAATACTTGTACAATTGGTTGGATCACAGAATTTATTCATAGGCCTGAGAAGACACAAAAGAGCTTAGAGTGCTAAGGAGGCTGTGCAAACAATGTTACTCAGGTGCTCATCTGTACGGGGTGAAGTGTAAGTCCAAAACAGGGGGAAAGAGCAGAGGCATTCTGAGATTTGAGAAAAATAATGGCCTTCATCAAATCTCAGGGTGCCTCTGCTCTTTCCTCCTTTTTTGGACTTATTTATTGGCCTTTTTGTGTATTAAAAAGTAGCTTCACAATAGTTAAGCTACTTCTGACATTTTTTCATAGCTTAGCTTGCTACATTTTGTCTTCCGGTAGCTTTGGTGTAGTGAAGCTTCATATGATGTGGAATAACTGGTAGCTTAGCTTGTTACATTTACTGAGTAGCTTGCCCAACACTGGCAAACGGCTTGTCCATCAATTTAATTGACGTACACTGCAGCCAACCACATCGAAACCAACCGAAGACGCTCGTTACGTTTGTTGGATTGGTTGGATTCAAAACAGTTGCTTCTTCGCTACGTCACACCCTCTACAGCAGCCAGCGGCCCTGATTGGTCCGGTTAGAGAATAATGGCTTGAAATCTCTCTGATGGGCTTCAACATCAGATCGTTGCGCGGAAGTGCCTTACGAAAGTTACGTAGCGCATGATCTGACGTGAGTGAGGTAACGTAATGGCACCCATATCCTACAGACCTTGACAGGAGAAAGCACAGGGAAAAGCACAGTGTTCCCATTCCCTAAAGGCCCCACTTATGAAAAGTACAGAATACAGAATTATAGACATACTTGTGCTTAGTTTTGCCACTCTCAAATATATTAAATGAACATTCATTTTAGCTACTCTCTCTCTCTCTCTCTCTCTCTCTCTCTCTCTCTCTCTTTCTCTCTCTCAACAGTGAGTGTACAGTATATGCACCAATTATTTACAACCTGTTAA
>JAODXP020000023.1:10455842-10463342 GCA_027497455.2 Sardinella longiceps | reverse complement strand
AACACACTGTTTACAGCATCCATACTCCTCAGTCACTATACTTACTATATACCCTCTTTCTTGACTAACACGGTGGACTTAAACACACAACACTCTCTTTACAGCAACCATACCATGTACAGTATGTTGTTATGTGTTGGAGTTGTATTTGTATTTGTACTGTTGTATTTATATTGTCCTTCTGTGTTTTTTTATAGGCCTATGGATCCATGAGTCTGGAGTAAAGTATTCATTCATTCATTCATTCATTCGTTACATCAACCATGCAACTCAGCTACCTACTGTATACTGTCCCATAGGCCTACGCCCTGTCACTTAACTCAGTGGACTTAAGGGGGGATAGGGAGGGGGGACTGACTCACTTCAAGAAGTAGGTGTGGCATCTGACCCAGAATAAAGCCTGCTGTGGACGCTGCTATAGCCATCTGCTTCACTCTCTCTCTTCCCGTTTCACAGCAAGCCCCTCTGGAAAACAATCTCTGGTGAGTTGAACTTTTCCTATTTGCACAGCTGTTTTATTACACAGAGTTTTTATTTTATTTTGCACATCGTCTCCTTCCGAATATAGACTACTGGTCTAAGTCATTTGTTTTCTTTTTTATATTATAGATTGATCCTTAATCATTTGCAGAATGATTTTTGCTTAACTGATAATCAGTGTAGTGTGTAACACCTTACACCGGTGATCCAAAAGCATCTCCGGCACGCATACATGCAACGCATAGTGTAGCTCATGTTCGTCGAGAGATTTGTTGTGCGTGTGTTTCTAGACACAGTTGCTGTTACTATAATAGCTTGAATAGCCCTGCCCTTCGGTGATTTGTTATTGAATAGCTGCCTGGCGTTGGGCGCTATGATTTGCATAAAGTGCGCGTAGGTCCCTTGCGCAAAAAGTCACTCGTTCTCATTCCGTAAATGACAGGCTGCATAAGAGGCAATCATGGCAAACAAAAAGCAGCCCCCGCTAAACTTTGAGGGATGGAACTATTCCCATTACTTCAGACTGGTTGAGAAATGGCCAGAAAGTTCACTTCATCTGCTCTGCGTTTCATAGCGTATAAGCGTCTAAGCTCCAACGTTGTGTTAAAGTCCGTTCATAGACTCAAAGCTGTGAAGTTGATTCATCTGTCTACCTATGATGTCAGAAAGTCAGTCTCACAGAGGGCGTGAAATGACACTATCCCATTGACGACCGCTATTTGTTTTGTACACTAGAGATAACAGTAGCCTGGTTGTGATTATCTGTAGCCTTTTATGACTGTAATTACTAAACCTGATGTTTAAAATTTAATGTAATCTTCCCTCCGCACCTCACGCACGCACGCGCAACACAAACAAGCAGTGTTGCTCCCACCGTTTTGCACATGCATGCATTCTTTATTCTCAGATGATTTGCTGCAAGAGTTACGATCCTCTTCCCATTTTTTTTTAAAAAAAAGTAAAAACAAAGAAAGTAAAATTATATTTCATAGATGTATATATATATATAAATTATATTTCATAGATATATTTCATAGATTTTAAATAAATGGAAGCCAGAAAGCTTTAGAAGGAAAATAAATTCTTGTCAAGAGTTTGTGCATGTCATTTTTATTTACAAGGAGCACAAAAGAAATACTTATGTCTTCCATAGAATTAAAGGTAATATAAAAGTAAGTTACCAAGTTATTCTCCATAATGTAGCATGTACTTTTTAGAAATACACAATGAGTAATGAACAAAGACCACTTAAAAAAACAAACAAACAACAACAACAACAACAACAAAAAACCTTCCACAACACTGATCATAACATGCTATGGGCGGCTGAATGTTGAGGAGCGATAGTGATAGAGATGCTGATTTACATGAGTTTCAGCCTGCACTAAGCACTTTTTTGGACTTAAGCACCTGGGAGAATCCACCCATAATAGACAATAGGCCTACAGAGTCTGACAATGTGTCCCGACTTTTCTTTCTTTGTTCCTCCCTCTCTCTCTCTCTCTCTTTCTCTCTCTCTCCCTCTCTCATAGCATTCCTCTACTAACTGCTTCACCCACCCCCTTTGTCCTGGAATAACCTCTCCCTCTCATTACGGAACTTCCCCTCCTCGGTCTGCTCTCCTCTCCTCTCCCCGCCTCTCATGGTGCTCAGCCGCAGCTCAGTCCTTCAGCACTGCTGTCTGTGTGCAGCTCAGCCACTCAAGCCCAGAGACAGTGTTGGAGAAAGTACCGAAAATCACACTTGAGGAAAAGTACAGACATCTCAGCAAAGGTTTACTCGAGTAGAAGTTTAAGTCGCTCACATTAAGCAAAGATATTTCCAAAATATACTTATTTTATATTTATATTATATTCTTACTTATTGATCACAGTGTACTCCAGATATGTGTGCGTGTGTGTGTGTGTGTGTGTGTGTGTGTGTGTGTGTGTGTGTGGTATATACCAAACAGGATATGCCTGGTGGTTTCTGCAACACACACATGACCACACTTAAAATGTCTGCCTCCATTGCCTTACATACATTTCATGCACTGTTTCTCTGATTGTTTCATGCATTACTAGGAAAGATCTGATGCTCTTTATGCACGGTGCTATCAGTAGTCAGTGCCATTGAGTGAGCAGGAGCAGGAGGTACTGTAGTTAGTCCCTGTGGCTGCAAGGACCATGGCCATATCAAGCATTCTAAAGCAGTGATAGAGATACATCATTCTTCATAGAATAAGGAGGCATTTGGATTCAAACCTGCCAACAGTTGGGGAACAGAATCCAGGAGAGTTTTTTTGCTTGGGCCATGAACCAATTGGCATGCATATTCATTTGATTGATTGATCTGATGGGCAAGCATATTAATTCAATTGAAGTTTACGCTTTGTAACTTATGAGAGAGATGCTGAGATGGATAGCAGATGGGGCTTACTGTAAATGTGGGAGAAACAGGGGGAAAACCATGAGTGGTGGCAGCCATGGGTTTGGTTAGGGCGTAGGCAGTGATCTTCTCTCTGTGCTCAAACACCGTGACTCCTCCTCTTCACAACTTCCCTCCCTCGCTCAAGTATTTCACTATGTGGGCGGACCTTTAAGGAAGACCTGTGTTCAAATGGTGGGCTCCTTTTTAAATTATTTTGCCCCCCCCACACACACACACCCCAAGCTTGTAGGACTTGAACTCATGCCCAAGTCCAACTCGCTCCTTAATTTGACGGACTTGTGACTGGACTCGGACTTGCCTACTGATGACTCAAACTTGTGTATGTTTACTGTGTTTGGACTGGAGGGCGGACTCAGATTTTGAATTGTAATAGCGTAGCGTACTGCATTCCAAAAAGGACTTGTTTGATTTGTATCCTACAGTACATCTTCACATCATCTGCAATCAATGTTGTTGTTATGACGTATATGTGTAATAGCTGTGTGTTTAGGACTTAACTTGGACTAGCAATTTGGAATACTTCAATACCGCCCCCCAAACGTGCGTTTGTACGTGTTTGTGAGAATCTTGATAGGTTGTAGTCTATGTATGTACAGTTGGTGTGTTTACAGTAACCAGTGTGTATCTGTATGTATGTATGTATGTGTTTAACCAGAGTTTGTGTGTGTGTGTGTGTGTGTGTGTGTGTGTGTGTGTGTGTGTAGCTTATGTGTGAAACCAGGGTGTGTGTGTGGTATCTTATGTGTTTGTGTGACTATTCAATGTTCAGTACCATATTGTAATGCATTTGTTCTTTTGTTAAGAGCCACCATGTCTCTGGGTCAAGCAATGGCAATAATCATTAAAGTCTTCAAGGACTACGCCGGCAAAGACGGAGATGCTAAAACCCTGAGCAAATCCGAAGTGAAGGAACTTTTAAATAAAGAATTTGGAATGAAAATGGAGGTGAGATTTTAGACATCTCTACACAGTTCTGTTTACTGAAGGCCTTCTAGTCTTCTAGGCCTATTGCAAATGACAGTTTCTATGAGTTGGTGATATATTGGTGATCAATGTTACTGTTAAAAGAATACTCCACCTTTTAATGAAAATGGCTTATTCACCTTACCTGATTTACATTTGTGGTTAAAAGCATTTTGGTCTCAGTGCATGGATTTTCCTGGTCTGGCAACCCCAATTTTAGTCTTTTTTAGCTTTAGCTTAGCATAGGCACTGGAATGTAAAGTAGCCAGATAGCAACTCTTTGGCTAAGCCTAAGCTAAGCTAAAGCTAGAACTTGGGTTGCCGGACTGGGACAACGCATGCACTTAAACCAAAATGCTTTTACCCACAAGTAACTCAGGTAAGACTGTGAATAACCCAATTTCATATAAAGGTGGAGTATTCCTTTAAAGGTCAAACGGATCCCCTACCTTTAATACACATGACTTGTGTCGACGTGTCTGTTGTCTTACAATACTGTAGCTGTCCTACAATAAACACAAGCGCAGAGCTTGTGTCTACAGACACAGCATGCCTCATATTCTCACTTATCCTCCTATAAAAACACCAATGCTTGATCAATTTCACAACTTTCTTTTGGGATTGTATAGAGCAGGTCATTAATGGAATGTGAATGCAACCATTGGAAACACTTTACATTCCTCTGAGTGATGAGAAGTGGTTACTGAACCTGTTACATGTAACTCTTTTCCATCAGGGGGCAAGCAACAAGGGGGACCTGGACAAAATGTTCAAAAACCTGGACGCCAATGCTGATGGCACAGTGGACTTCACAGAATTCGTCACCCTGGTGGCTGCCCTCACAGCCATCCTTGAAGGAGGTCTTTAAGGGAGACATGCAGGAAGATTTACAACAACAAACACACACACACACACACACACACACACACACACACACACACACACACACACACACACACACACACACACACCCTGATTTCCACAGTGAAGGTTTTAACTGGTAAGGATATCGTATTAAAAACATAAACGATGTTTACAAGCCAAATTAAAGCTGCACTGTATTTCAAACTCCCTCACAAAACAACAACTTGTATGGCGGAATAAATGTAAGAAATATTTGAAATAAACATTTTAAAATGGGCTTCAGAGTGTCAGTTGTTTAGAGGAAAATTTTTTGTAGTGCAAGGGAGTGGTGGTGCCAACGCATGAAGAGGGTGACTCCATAAAACAGCACACACACACACACACACACACACACACAGGGATGGGAAAGACACACACACACATACACTCACACACCCCCACACACACACATGGGAAAGACACACACACTCACACATACATCCACCACCACACACTCATTTACACAAAAAGGGATGGAAAAAACACCCACTCACACACCCACTGAAAAACATCCATCCCCAGTACTGATCAATTGAACCTTAATGTTAAACAGCGAAGGGATTTTTTTTTTTTTTATGGGTCTTTAATTTATCTGATGAATAGGCTACAACACTATGGGAAGAAATACATGGATCAAGAGAGTAGCTGTGTGCACATCCCACCTGTTAGGCCAGGTGCAGGACAAATGGAGTATCGTGCAGAAGAAAGGAAAATATCCGCAACACTGATTATACTCCCATAATTTAATTACAAAGCAACGTTTCGACCCTTTATGGTCAGAAGATAGCCTGACATAGCCCGACCATAATACTGCTGTTCATCCGTATTCATGGTCTGGGGGTTCTTTAACCTGACGCGATTATACTGCGGAGGGGAGGGCATTCACTTCTGGTTTGAAACGATTGGACAGCTCGTCTAATCAGCTTTGCTTATTGGCCGGTAGACTCTCTACCGATGTAAACACGCCCCAGAGGACCGTTCCCAGACCATGGATACGGATGAACATTCGTATTATGGGCGGGCTATGTCAGGCTAGTCAGAAGACATTTTTAATTAAATTATGGGAGTATAATCAGTGTTGCGGACATTGTCCTTTCTCCTGCAAGAAATACACGGATAACACAAATGACTGCTAAAACACATATTTGAATGGAACACACGTTTGAAAGGAAAGGTGGTTTGTCCACAGAGTCCTCTGGAGGGCTTTTGTATTCCCTGTCCATCTTTGACATTTGCAGTGCAATGTGGTTTTTAGAGGTGTACCGTCAGCAGGGCACAAAGACCAAGGGGTGGTATTCTCACAGGTGCTTAAGCCCAAAAAAGCGCTTAGCTCCATGCATTTCAACCTGTGCTAAGCACTTTTTTGGACTTCAACACCTGGGAGAATACTGCCCAAGATGAATCGTACAGAGGAGAGAACGCAAGATCTGATATCACCAAGTATTTAAGAGTCCAGGATCAACGTCAAACGTTTGCCCTGGATCAATGTACCTTAACCCTAACCCTAATCCTAACCCATTCATCCAGGGCAACAAGTTTGACATTGATCCCGGACTCTTAATTACAGTTCCTTGTGGTGCAACAGTGCTCCTGACAGACTGCAGTCTCTTCGAGTAAGGAGGGTTCAGTTAGAAAACCCCAGGACCCAAGGTGCAGATTCACTCACATGGGTGGTGATAGGTAGTTTATACATCAGTAGGACCAAGTGGTTGGATCATGGGGGTGAAAGAACTATAGATTCTATATTCTTACTGCAGCAGTGTAGCAGATAGGAGGGGGGCAGGCCTGACGTAGATGGTATATCAGGAACTTGAGTGCATTATATTATTTTATATACTGTATGGCGTGTATATTATTATTATTATTATTATTATTATTATTGTTACTATTATTATTATTATATGGCGTGTCACTGCTCAAAGCTGAGCTCACTGGGCCTGTAAAACATGACATGGAAGAAGCACATGCCCTCATGACAAAGTTTGTTGACTCACCAATACACTATTTTTATTTTTATTTTTTTTGTTTTGTTTTTGTTTTTAAACACAATAATGAGTGAATGAATGGTATTCTGGATCATTGATCAAAATTTGAAGATCTGTACCTTGTCCCAATATACACATTGTCCGAACATTGAATCCAAATCTGAGCAGCATTTTGCAAACTGTTTTGTACACAGACAGAAAAACTGACAAATAAACCAACTCAATCAAACATGGCGTCCTTGTCCAAGGTAATAAAGAGAGAATAAAGTGAATAGAACAGCCTCTCTGGGCTTGTCATAAGAACTCTATCTACTGCCATCTACAGGATCTTGATAGCCATGACACTCTTGCAGGAATCTGCCTTAGATACACAGTGATGCCCAGATACACTCTCAGTCTGCTCAGTTGCACGAAACGTCTGCAGAGGGGTTGAACTAAATGTCTTTATAGTGAATGAAACGTCCTCTACGAAACGTCCATAGGTCTTCTACGAAGTGTCTTAAGTTTGAACGAAGTGTCTTTTTGGAAACGTCGATTGAACGAATCGCCTGTCCCCCCACTCTCAGAACATGTTGCTTACAGTAGGAGGCCAATCTACTGCAATCGGCCTATTTCACACATTCCAAGATTTGATCACATTCCATGGAGGTAAACTGAACATTCTATCATTGCAATGCATTGAATTTATCCCTTTTTCTGGGAAGGGCTATGGATTGATTTACACTGGATTTCTCTTTAA
>JAODXP020000023.1:10424867-10455742 GCA_027497455.2 Sardinella longiceps | reverse complement strand
GCAAGACATTTTGGACTAACCATATAGGTTTCCTTGAACAGAGAATAAGCCCTGACCGTTAACCCAATGGGGCAAGTTTTCAAAACTGTGTTTACAGCATTTAAACATGCTCCAAATATCACCCCAAAAGTTATGCAACATCATCAGACACATTACAACACAGAACTGTATTGTGTATGGCAACAAATGGCTGGGAAAGTGGTTAAAACTGTGAGCTTATGCAAGCAGCCCAATATTGTTTGTTTACAAAACGGTTTTGTAAACACTGCATAAAAACGAAGGGTTACGCAGGTAACCCAGGTTCTGTGAATGAAGGTCAACACGCCACAGTATGGGTCATCCTCTCCGAGAGGGTGAGCTGTTAGGAGACGGAGTAGCAAATTAACCACTCCCCGCTACGTGCGTGTGATCAACCTCACCTTACAAATACAGGTGCGCGCACGCCGGCAATTCCTCTTTTTTGCCACATGGCAACATGCCCTTCCCCGACTGACCACGCAATGTGGCGTGTTGACCTTCATTCACAGAACCTGGGTTACCTGCGTAACCCTTCGTTCTATTTCATATCGGTCAACACGCCACAGTATGGGTCAACAGTGTACCAAATAATGTCAGGAGGGGACGTAGCGGGGGTCCTAGTCACAAAATAAATGACCACACAACAACAGTTCCCATTTCATGCTGTTTATTCAGAAACAATCACCAAGTGTTAACACACACCAAAAAGTAAGACAGTAGATCATGCCTGACCTCCTGCCTGAAGGACAGAGGCAGCTACCGTAGAGGCAACATTAAGCCTATAAAATCGTGCGAACGTAAGGGTGGACAGCCATCCAGCTGCTGCACAGATGTCTTCCAAGGAAGCACCCTGAAACAGTGCCCAAGAAGCTGCCATCCCCCGGGTGGAGTGGGCCACAACCCTCGCAGGTGGAGGGAGCCCCTTCCCTCTGTAGGCCAACTCAATGGCCCTCACAACCCAATGAGCCAGGCGCTGTTTAGAAACTGCCTGGCCACGGCTTGACCCACCGTAACAGACAAACAGTTGGTCAGTCTGTCTGAAGGCTCCGGTGGTCTCTAGATAAGCCCGTAGTGCCCGGACTGGACAGACAAGGTGAAGCCTAGCACCGTCGGGAGTGTCATGAGGAGGAGGTTGAAAAGGTTCAAGAATCAATGGCCTTGAAACAAAGGACCGAGGAAGAACCTTGGGCAGAAAAGCAGGGTTCGGCAAGAGTGAAACTGGGGAACCACTCTCCCCCAGCCTCAGACAAGATGGATGGACTGACAAGGCATGCAGTTCACTGACACGCCTCGCTGATGTAATAGCCAGGAGGAATACCGTCTTAAGGGTAAGAAGCTCCAAATCAACCTGAGACAACGGCTCAAAAGGTGGACCTGATAGTGCCTCCAACACAGTCTTCAGATCCCAAGATGGGACCATACGGGGACGTGATGGACATAGCCTCCGGGCCCCTCTGAGGAACCGCCCAACAAGGGGCTGTGAACCAACCGACATCCCATCTATGACACGGTGCCGGTCAGATATGGCTGCCACATACCCTCTTAATGTAGATTCCTTAAGACCTCCTTCTAAGAGAGACTGAAGGAAGGACAAAATGACAGGAACATCACATGACACAGGGTCAACACTTCTGGAGTGACACCACCGATCAAACCTTTCCCACCGACCAGCATAAAGGGCCCTGGTGGAGGGTGCCCTTGCTGCCTGTAGGGTTGTTATAACGTTCTGGCCTAGATCGCCTGGTTGCCCCCATGCAGTGGCCATACATGGAGCTTGTACAGGCCTGGGTTCGGGTGTCTGAGCAGTCCGCGGCCCTGCGTCAGCATGTCCCGTCTCAGGGGTAGACACCATGGAGACCCTGCAAGCAGGGCCACCAGGTCTGGCATCCAAGACTGGTTCGGCCAGTCTGGTGCCACAAGCAACACTCTGGCCCGTAGCCTCTGTATCTTGGCCAGCACTGCTGGCAGCAACGGAAACGGAGGGAAGGCATAAAGGAGGACTGGAGGCCACCTGTTGGCTAGGGCATCCACTCCCAGTGTCCCCCTGGGACCGATTATCGAGTACCAGAGATGGCAGTGTGTTGTTTCCCGGGTCGCAAACAGGTCTACTTGTGCTTGCCCGTAGATTGCCCAGATCTCCTGTATAATGGCCGGGTGTAGATGCCACTCCCCTGGCTTCGGTCCTCCCCTGGACAGAAGGTCTGCTCCCACATTGTCCTGCCCTGGCAGATACACTGCCCGCAGAGACAAGTCGTGAGCATGAGCCCACTGGAGTAGCTGGTGGGTCGCCCGGTGGAGAGATAAGGACCGTGTCCCCCCCTCGTGGTTGATGTATGACACCACTGTCGAGCTGTCCGTCCGAATCAAGACATTCTTGCTCCTCAGCCTGGGAAGGAAGTAGATCAGTGCTCGATGCACCGCCTCGAGTTCCAACAGATTCACATGAGTCCCCTGCCATGCGGATTCCCAGCAGCCCTGGGCTGGACAGCCCCGCCACAAAGCTCCCCAGCCCAGACTGGAGGCGTCTGTTGTTACAGTCTCCCTCGATGCCTGTTGGCCTAGGGGCACTCCCTCCGGCTGGCTCAGTGCAGTGAGCCACCAACGTATGCCTGGAATGCATTCTGGATCCACCTGCAGAACACGTTCCCCACTCTCGTAGGGGCTCACACCATTCTTCGAGAACCACTGTTGTAGTGGACGCATATGGAGCAGACCCAGAGGTACAACATGAGCTGCTGCTGCCATCAGGCCGAGCAGCCTCCGACCTCGCTTTACCGAAATTTGCATTGCGCTCAGAATATGGGACAAGTTCTCTTCCAACACCAGCTGCCTCCGAGGAGACAAGCAAGCCCTCATTGTCACGGAATCCAGCACCAGACCTAGGTACTCCGCTGTATTGCAGGGAACCAGTGAACTCTTCTCCCTGTTCAAGGTCAGGCCCAACTTGAGGAGGTGCGCCAGCACCACCTCTGTGTCGCTCTCTGCTCGCGCCCTTGTTGGGGCACAGATTAACCAATCGTCCAAATAATTCAGGACGCGAATGCCCTGGCGGCGGAGTGGGACGAGGGCCGCGTCCATACATTTGGTGAAGGTTCGAGGGGCCAGGGACAGGCCAAAAGGGAGAACTGTGTATTCGTACCCTCTGCCTTGAAAGAAAAAACGGAGATACTTCCTGTGAGCTTGATGGATTGGAATATGGAAATAGGCATCCCGAAGATCCACAGTTGTAAACCAGTCCCCTTGTTGGATGAAAGCCAGCACAGTTGAAAGACGCAGCATTCTGAAAGGGAGTTGCTGCAAGTACTGGTTGAACCTTTTTAGATTGAGGATGGGGCGCAACCCCCATCCTTTTTTGGAATGAGGAAATAGGTGGAGTAATACCCCTGCCTTATCTTTTCTGAAGGCAGGAGTGTTACTGCCCCTTTCCCCATGAGAACGGAAACTTCCTGTGAAAGTAAGTCTTGCTCGGCATTGCCTTCCAAGACTGTCGGGACAACCTTGTGAAAATGAGGGGGCCTGGTTCTGAACTGCAGTCGATATCCTGACTCCAGGGTGTTGAGCACCCAGGGGCAACGAGTGCACTGGCGCCAATGAGACAGGTGTTGAGTGGTAAAGCGTGAAATCGGAGGCCGGTAACCGTCAGCGTCGCATAGCGCGCCCAGATTGCCGATCTCGAGTAGGCCTTGAGTTCCCTTGTTGGCGAAAGGAACGACGACCAGCTTGGCTTGGCCCTGCTGTGGCCGTCTGGGCTGGTGCACGCTGTGGACCAGTCCAGGTTTGACGGGGAGAGCGAAACCAGGTGTTGCTAGATCCAGAGCGGCCTGCCCTAGCAGCCAATTGTACAGAGCGGGTTAGCTCCCTTGCCCTCCTTGACTGCTCAAGGGCCGCCTCAGATGGGGGGCCAAAGACCTCACCAGGCACCACAGGAGCCGCCACCACTGCCATGCAGTCCTGGTCTGGTACACTGGACTGTGAAAGCCAAACCTGGCGTCGTGCTTGAACCATAGAAGCCATGGACTGGCCCAAGGCCTGTGCGTGAGCGCTGGTTCCCCGGATCAGCATATCCACCACTCTAAGCATCTCCGGAACCTCACCGTCAGGGGCAGAAGATGCCATGTCTTGCAGTAATCCTTCCAGGTAAACCAGCAGAAGTGAGTTAGTACATGACAGCCTGGCTGCTAAAGCTGAGGCCTGATAGGTTTTCCGCAATTGATAGTCGATACCCCTGCAGCGCTTGCTGGGATGGGTTGCATCCTTGCCAGCCCTGGCTGTTGCACCAGCCAACATTGCAAATGTAGGGCCTACAATAGGAGCTGCTGCCAGCCCATAGTTCTCAGCCCCTGCCAAAGAGGCCAGCTGCGTTCTTGGCAGTACACTGGTGCTAGGAGTAGCCCAAGATGACTGAAGCTCAGCAACAAAGTCAGGTAGCACCGGAAGGCCTTCACACTTACGGCGACGTTGACCCCTGTCAAACACAGAAGTCACCGTCGGAAGGGATAGGGGTGGCAATTTTGCACGGCTGGCTGCTCTAGCCACCACCGCTTTGTCTGAGGAATCTAACGGCACTGGCTCAGGAGCCTCAAAGGTATCCTCACTGAACTCAGAGTCAGAGGGATCCCCTGGGTCTTGTGTGAAGCTGTCTTGCCCATCCAACATGCCAGAGGCCACCAGTGACAGCTCATCGGGGCAGACCCGACGGCGTATTGCGTCGGGCTCCGCCATGTCACTTGGCCCTTGGGCTCGCTCCTGGTCCTCCAAGAGCCCTTGCAACGCACCCTGCATCTGCTCCAATTGACGCCGTAGGTGCTGTACATCCTCTTCAACATGCTTGCGTTTGCGGGAGTGCTTCCTCCTTACAGGCCCCTGTACAGAAGCGCCCCCTTCGGCCTGCTGCTGCAGGCCACCTGGAGGGATGATCTCTTCCTCCGACATACCACCAACAATGTGTGTGTCCATTTGGGGAGCTAGCTTAGGTAGCTTTTGTCCTCACGGACAAAGAGGCCCCCAGAGGCTATATAGAGCAGCTAGCTTAGGTAGCTTTTGCCCTCACGGACAAAGAGGCTCCCAGAGGCTATATAGTGCAGCTAGCTTAGGTAGCTTTTGCCCTCACGGACAAAGAGGCTCCCAGAGGCTGTTTAATGAATTAACTAATGAAAGCTGTTTAATAAATAATTTAACAAAACTTGAACAATATTCAAGCTGCAAACACGGCAAATATACTGCAACTATAAAAAAGTGCTGAGATGGAAAAAAAATATTTTTATAACTCAGGTGGGTCTCGAACCCGGGCCGCCGGATCCAAAGTCCAGCGCTTTACCGCTGCGCCACCGTATACTTACCGCAGGTGCAGGAAAAAAATATATTTGACAATCACACAAGCCCGTTCAGATCGAAAAATAAAAAGAAACGTGTTTCCCGCAGTAGCGTTCTCCCTCGCGAGGGCAGAGGCTATTTTTAGGAAGAAGGATTCGTTCAAAGAACAAGATATTCAGAACAAATGAACAAAATGCTCACTGACTCCAGTTACTCTCTCACGAGAGAGGCTTTGTTCAGCAGAAGCAGAAATTCCACAAATTCTCGCGTCTCAACTCAGCTCTCAGGAGGCAAAAAAGAGGAATTGCCGGCGTGCGCGCACCTGTATTTGTAAGGTGAGGTTGATCACACGCACGTAGCGGGGAGTGGTTAATTTGCTACTCCGTCTCCTAACAGCTCACCCTCTCGGAGAGGATGACCCATACTGTGGCGTGTTGACCGATATGAAATAGAACACAATTTTAAGCACTTTGTTAGACATTTGTAGTCATAAACACCACAGAGGTGTGTTGTAATGTGTCTGATGATGTTACATAGCTTTAGGGGTGACATTTGGTGCATGATTTGATGCTGAAAACTGTTTTGAAAACTTGCCCCATTGGGTGAACTGTCAGGGCTTACTCTCTGTTCAAGGAAACCTATATGGTTGGACTAAAATGTCTTGCGTCTTCAGTATTTGCTAATCTCTAGTAGCTTGAGCAATAGAGCTCTTGTTGAAATTTGACAGGATTTCCCCTTTAAGATGTGAAATAGGCCCATACTGTTGACTATATGATGCAACCAGTCTCTATCCAGTCTCTCAAGGCACCATTTACAAATGCTCTCACGCAGATCAGTAAATGTTTGCAGATGGTGTTTGCCCCAAGTGTTTATAGCCAGCAATGCTGTTTGGGGAGCATAGTAAACATAGCTATTTACACCCGGACACTCATTTACACCAGTCAAATCAATGCTATCATTTTAGTTTTCTAATTCCAGGAAGACGCTTGTATTGTAACATCATTAAAAGTTTGAACGTTGGCCAGGGAGCTGAATTTGGAAAAAGTTTGTGCAGGCCAGAGAACACTGTTCCAAACATCACTGTGACTGGTATGATCTCAGTTGCTGTAGTCCAAAAAAGTGCAGTTAAGTTCAGGCTGAAATGCATGGAGCTAAGCACTTAAAAAAAAAAAAAAGAAATTAAATCACCTGGAAGAATATCAGCCTATATGTGCCTTTCAGCCCTCAGGTAGAACCGATTACCCCCCCCCCCCCGTTCAAGAACTAATACCCTAATTCACCTTTTGTATCTTGCAATTATGAGCCAAAGTAGGCCTACAATGCCGTTGATAATGTAGCAATGCTTTGTATTAATTGACTACACACCAACACCAAATTCTCACACACAATTGCAGCAGCCTTGTGTGTGCATGTGAATGTCCTGTACTAGATCTATTGTGCAAATATACATATAGACATACACTGGGTGATATTCTAACCTGTTACATGAAGACAGATATAAATGTCAAAACGGGCATGAATGACTCCTTCTACTATTCGCCCAGAAATGTAGACACAGGCCTACCCTAGCAGTAGCAAATTGTTTTGCTCAGCGAGCAGCCATCAGCCATAGGGAATTGTGATGTTTAACCCTTATTGGGGGTTGACATGTGGGGCCAAGCACAACACTATGTGGGCAGGAAGTTGTTGAGCAGGCTTAGTGTTGTTTGAATTGACGTAGTGTTGTTTGGCTTAGTGTTGTTTGAATTGGCTTAGTGTTGTTTGAACTGGCTTGTTCGTGCTCTGATTGGTCGTAGCTAGAGCCATAGAAATTGGATCCTATGGCGTGCAGTTAGTTTGAAGTTCAGGCAGTTCGATTTTGCCCGTAGGATAGATCCATCATAGCCTTGAAATGCTACCTTCCCTCTCCAATACTGCGCTATCCCTTTCTGCATCGCTATTCTAGCCAGGGCTTGCCCATTCTGCCAGCTGTTAGCTAGCAGGGTCAGAGCCCATTTAGGGAGAGCCGGATCACTCCCTATTAACGGCATTCAACCGCCTTCAACCTGCAATTATGGCAATTCCGCTAAGGGGGATCGCGAGCAAGTCCTAAAACAATGGGGGCCTATGGAGCTAAATGCTAAAATATTTTTTTTCTACACATTTGTATCCAAAATATCACAGATTGTATTTTATTTTTCACGTGGACACCTACGTCCACCACGTTTCTCATACTGAGAGCAGTTTTAACCTCAGACTCACTAGCATTATGCTACTCTATTCAACTGAATGGCCATAGACCGCCATTCATTTTGGACTTGCTCGCGCGCTCCCTCTCGTTGCAGTACCGCCGGAAGTAAATCTGAGAGTGATCGTTCTCCCCTTATTAAAATTTCTCTGGTAGGGTCTAGCCTGGGAGTTCCCATGCTCCATTGCGCGCTTATTTCATTTCAAGCTGCAAAGCAGCATGGTGACCATGGCCGATTTTCTCGCCTGCTTTCCGTATCCAATCGCAGACCAAAAAGGGACTAGTATGGCCCTCGATTGCATTTTACGTCACGTGGTGGCTCTGAGCTATGTAAAGACGCTATGATAGACATTGGTAGCACCCAATAAAAGGCTCTGGACAATCGTAAACGATGCTTCCGCTACGAGAGATGCAATAGGTAGGTTCAGACTATCACTTGTGATTTTTAGTTTGGCATTCGCCAGGCTAAGTAGGGTCAAGCTTTTGGTGGTATTCTAAAAGGCTTCAATTATTCTTATTGATTAAGTCTAGCTTTTAATACAACTCTTAAACCATAGGGTAAATAATGTCAGCTTCCCATTAGCTAGTCTTATTAAGGTTTCAATTGTGTTGTAACTTAAATGTTAAGCCGCTTTTGTAAGTGGGAAAAGCATGTATCTTGGTATATAAGCTTAGCAAAAACAAATGTAGCCTCACGTGCACAGGTGGTGGTTGTTATGGACAGGAAGTCAGTTTTAATTGACAACAAAAAGTATACTTTTCATACATAGCAAAAAGCTTTTATTTATTTATTTATTATTATTATTATTTTTCTTTTTTCAAAATAGATTTGATGTAAGAATATGTATCTTTGTGTCCCTCAGAGGTGGTTATCGTTGTGCTCAGTCGTCATTCTTCCCCTTCTTGCCCTTGCCCCTCTTCTTGCGGAACAGACCACGGGCTAGAATGGCCACCATCCGGGAGAACTCGCCAAAGTTCACCTCACCGTCGTGATTCTTGTCCAGCTTGCTCATGGCCTCCTGAATCTGCTCGGGGTCAATCTTGTCCTGTGTGGTGGTGTGAGAGGAGAAGCTCATTAGTCTCACACACACACACCACACACACACACACACACACACACACACACACACACACACACACACACACAAAATCGGATAACACCTCATTTGGATATAGTGATTCCTTTTTTCAAAAGGGCTATTACAAGATGACCCTTAAACTGCGGTGGTGGTTGGATGATTGATTAGGCTAATAGATCGGGTAACCTAAATGTCAAGCAGAGAAGCAGATTACAGAAAATAGTGAACATGGCCTCAAAACTGATAGGGAAGCCACAAAAGCAACTGAGCATAATCTATGAAGAGAAGACCTTCAGTAAAGTCAGGAAAATCATCAATGACCCTGGGTGACCCTGACTGACATCTGGGCTGAACCTCTCTGACATCTCTGAGTGCTTCAGGCTTTGTTTTCACCGGTGTGTGTCTGTGTGTGGGTGTGTCTGTCTGTCTGTCTGTCTGTCTGTGTACAACATAACTGGAAAAGTACTGCACGGATATTGATGAAAATTTCGGACAATGTGTGCATTGGGACGAGTAAGAACTGATTAGATTCTGGTGGCAATCGGTGATCCAGAACACCATCTGTGAGCACATTGTCTTGGCGGAGGTCTGCGCTCTCTGAGCGCTTTTCTACTCTTTCATTTGGTTTATTTATTGTTATTATTATTTTTATTATTATTATTATTAGTAGTAGTAGCAGTAGTAGTAGTAGTAGTAGTAAGTGATTTTCTTGTTTCTTTATTATTTTTAAATGAGAATACCGGAGTGAATTCAAGCATAGCCCTGTTGAAAGAGCTTGCCAAATGCGCTAGTTAGCGACTGGAACCAAATAATTTGGTACAGCATAGACCGAACGCAGAAGTGAACAGGCACTTTACACTGAATCAATGGGACCTGACTCTTGGAAACTGAAAGTAAGATCTGAGGTTACATTGACTCAATGTAAAGTGTTTCGCGTTCGCGTTAGGTCTATGCTGTTCAAAATTCTTTCATTTCATGCGAAATATATTGCTGTTAGAAGGCTCGTGCAACAGGGCTATGCCTAAACTTACTCCGGTATTTTCCTTTAAGCACATTGAATGACTATTGAGTGTGATAATGTGCTCTATAAATAAACTTGAACTAATGGAAATTTGAACTGAATTGTAAAGGACAGGTGGACAGGTGAGACTAACACACCTTGAACTCCGGACTGCTCAGCTCCTTCTCAAAGAGCTCGGCCAGCTCCTTCTGGCTCAGCTGGTGCTTTTTGTCGTCCCTCCCGGCATACTCCTCGTATACCTCCACCAGAGACACGATGGCCTGTTCCAGCTTCGACATGTCTGACAGATAGAGAGCAAAGACAGGAATCAGCATGATTATAATTACTGATGCTTGGTTTCCATTGAAAGCTACAGTAGTTCCACATCCGTATGCCAAGGCCTTGAAGCGGAAAATGAATTGGAGGACGAGTTTTACATTAGAGTGAAAAATTATTTAATGCTTCCAATTTCTGTGTTGTTAACATACAAGGAATATACAAGCATGCCTCTGCCATTTTCGTAGACTTTAAGTAGTAGATTTACACATTCCGCACATACAATAACAAACACCAATGTTTGAGCTTATACTGCATTAGCGTGTCGAGGAATAACTTATCTCTGGCCTCTATAACCACTGTGTAACTCTGTGAGATATGGGATAACTTGCACACCAAAAAGCAGCCCAATCTCATACATGCTATAGTTCAAGTTTCTGGCTGATATTGAATCTATGAACGATAGTGATTTTGAACACACATCACAGCACTTTGTGTGAAAGAGATTGGCATCATTGAGAAATACAGCATCCCACCAAAACAGGGCAAACCTGCACAGATTGCTGTGGCATAACTACAGGCCCCTAGGCCTAAACCACAAAGTCAAATTAAAACCAGAAGAATGCATTGCATTGTTAAATTGCACAACCTTGTAGGCCTCTGGTTATGGACCTGCTCAGTGAATATCACACATTTCCCACTTGCGCATGTAATAGATGCAAAGTCGTTGCTGACGCAAATGTAAAATGTTTGTTCCAAATGTGTTTGTATATAGAGCTTTAACAAAGTGAAAACTCACCTCAGCACAGTCAGATTTCTCCCCAGTAGCAGTAATAGAGAAAAGAAGAGGGAATGAACGGCTTAGTCAGAGGGAACCCTCTATTTAAGGACAGGGGCGACGCCAGTGAATCTCACACACACACACACACACATACACACACACACACACACACACACACGGGCAGGGGTGTTGCCTCTGACTTGTGTGTGCCTGCTTCTGCACACCCAGACCTGTTCAACCAGCTCAAGGTCAATGAATTAGTAAAGAGAATCTCAGCATCACTGATCCCATTCAATCATTTTTGTCTCTGTGTGTGTGTAAATGACATACACAAACACACACACGCCTAATTCTTTGTGTTTGTGTATGTCATTTACACACACACAGAGACAAAAATGATTGAATGGGATCAGTGTATGTGTGTGTGTGTGTGTGTGTGTGTGTGTGTGTGTGTGTGAGAGAGAGAGAGAGAGCATGTGCTAAACATTGGCGTTCCAGAGCGCACTAAAAATGGGTAGTTTGAGTCACACAGGCTGGTTGTTGTTTCATATTACGGCCTATCCTCTCCAGTGCATAAGCACCGGCCCAGTCTTATATAAGTGAGCTCTATTTTCCGTCTCCCTCCCTCTGGGTGCCCCCCCCCCCCCCACACACACACACACCACCACCACCACCACCACCAGGCTCTTTCCCTCCGCCCTTCATCCCTGGTGGGTCAAGTTACAACACATGGGTTTGCCACAGAGAATGAGCTGATTTTTAATGCCATGGGCTCCATTTGCATATGTCTTCTTCACTCATATTTTATCGTATATTTCATTCATATTTTACTGTGATATATTTTTTGTTATATTTTACAATATTGAAGTTCTCTCTTTTAATAAATAGATAAAAAGTAGCAGTAAGTTAAGTTAGAGTAAATTATAAGTGTGATTTGGTTTTTATTGTTTATTTATTTTTCTTGTTTTGCACTCTGTAAATTAAATAAAATAAAGGTGGTACAAAGTTAAGTTTTGCTAGGTTTTAGATTGCAGTCTTCTAAATAAAATAACTTACTTTCACTTCCATTTTTTGTTTTCTTTTTTTTTAAATGGTATTAAATGTATAAAAAGTAGTATTACCGTAAATTAGTATTAAAGTAAATAGTAAGTTATATTGAGTTTAATTTTTGTCTATTTTTTGCATTTATTTTTGTCTGTTTAATTTTACAGCACTTTGGTCAAAGTTAATGTATAAACTGGTCTATGAATAAAATGACAATGACATTGACATTGATTCATTCACATGTCATTCATTCCTTTTGTGTGTTTCTCTGTCTGTGTGTGGGGAGGTGGGGCTGCAGGTGTGTCTTTCAAATTTCTGTGTGTGTGTATGTGTGCGTGTGTTTGTATGTGTGTGTGTGTGTGTGTGTGTGTGTGTGTGTGTGTGTGTGTGTGTGTGTGTGTGTGTGTGCTCGTTTGATGCTTGTGGTTGCTTGGTGATCGGTGGAGTGCGTAGATAATTGCTGTTTGAATGTCATGTGGTGTGGACACTGGTTGTTGTTCAGGTGTTTCTTAATAACAGCATATATGCTAGGCTACTCCCACAGGTAAACCCCTAGTTTTATGAGCCTGCATAACTAGAATAGTGAGCACACCTTCTCTCTGACTCATGGAACCATTAGAGTCAAGTCTTGGAGTGACAAACATCCCTCAGATTCCATTGATGCAAATATCCTATAGATCTTTTCTTATTTATTTAAACAGTCTATGTTTAAGATGTGTTTGAGGGGTTATGCTCGCTTGTTAGCTTTAGATTTTAAGTTGGGGGATCGGTAGTTGTGGAGAGGGACCCTATCATCAATCTGGTTTTAGACCCAATTATTCCACCACTACTACTCTTACAAAATTTACTAACGATGTTACATCCTCCCTGGACAGTAATATGTCCACTGGTGCAATATTTATAGATCTTACCAAGGCATTTGATCTGGTTGATCATTATTTACTCCTCGATAAGTTACATAGTATTGGTCTTTCTGAACAGGCTATCTTATGGTTTAACTCTTATTTGCATTATAGACGTCAATGTGTATTTTTTAATGGTGCTCTCTCCAAGTTTATGATCATGGAAAAGGGGATTCCCCAAGGTTCTTGTCTGGGACCTCTTTTGTTCTCTATTTTTATTAATGACCTCCCACAAATCTGCTCTGATTGTCAAACCTTACTGTATGCTGATGATACAGTTATTTACTGTTCTAATAGTAACTTTAATTTGATTCAGTCCTCACTACAATATGATTTCAACACCATTCAAAAGTGGTTTTCTAATAATGGACTTATAGTGAATAAAAGAAAGTCGTATAGTATGCTATTTACCATTAGGTCAGCTAGGCATAATCAAGGCCATTCTTTAGCAATTTCTTTTTTGGATGGTACGGCTATGGAGAATGTGAGTGAATTTAAATATTTGGGCCTCTGGCTCGACACACATCTTTCCTTTAAGCCACACATAGACTCTATTGTGAAGAAAATTAATTCAAACTTGAGGCTCTTATACCGATCAATTAGTTGCTTCACACAACAGATACGTTTCAGAATTGTCACACAACTTTTATTTCCTATTATTGATTATGCTGATATTGTTTATATGAATGCAACGGAATCACATCTCAAATCTTTAAATGTAGCTTATAACAGTCTTTGCCGATTTGTGTTGAGGTGTCCTTTCATAACCCATCATTGCCATATGTACAGTCAACTGAATCTTTTTTCACCTAAAATCAGACGTCAGTTACACTGGTTACTGTTTATTTTCAAATGTTTTTCTTTTAGTTATCCTTCCTATTTGAAACAACATTTGATCCCATATAGGTCATCCTATGCCCTCAGACATCACGATCATCTTTTCTTTTCTGTTCCTAATATCTCTAAAGAAATTGGTAGGCGTGCCTTCCAATTCAAAGCTCCTTCAGACTGGAACAGTTTACCTTCTTTTTTAAGAGCAATTTCTTATTTTCCTTACTTTAAATCATCCCTTTTGTCTTATTTGCAGTCTTGTGACCAATGCAATTGCTTTTCTAGCATATGATTTTCTTTTATTCTGTGCGTATAGGCACGTATGTGTATGTAATGAACATGTATGTTCTTTTGGTTATCTTATTATTTGTAAGCAGTATTCTGTATTCTGCTTACCTATCTATAGGAGAGATAAGTTGGGGTAGTGAGTGGTGAAGAGCTTTGTATGTGTGTGTGTGTGTGTGTGTACATGTTTTGTGTTTTATGGGACCACCTTGAAAATGAGATGTCCCATCTCAAGGTATCATCCCAATAAAGACAATTAATTAATTGATACAACATGGAGCAATTGCAATTGTGTGTACTATCTACAGAATTTGTTGTTTAGTTAGCTTACTGTAAAACTCACAAAACTAATCAAATTCAATTTCATCCGACACTTGTAACTATGATGCAAATTGAAAATGGGGTGAAAGTAAAAGTGTTCCGGCTATAGAGACACGATTGCTGGAAGTGTTTAAATTCGAAAATGTTGGATCAGCTTTTGACTGATAGCCTACAGTATCTGCATTCTCCGATTGCATTCACCGATTGAACAGGACGGGATGCATCCTGAGCTAATGAGGCCAATAGAGAATTGAGCAGAATTGCGTTGGAAGAAAAGGGCCCGGCTATAGTTTAGTAAAAGTTGGCCGATTCTTTAAACGCGCCCTATGTAAATCTGGTTGTGCCATCCATTCGGCACAAACAAAGCCAAACAAACAGCCAAAGAAACCGGTTATAATGTGTTTCTGTCAATAATCCTCCATGCAGTACAAATAACATTGTAATTCAGACAGCAAGCTTCAGCTAAGTCACATGAGCTAGCTTGCTTAGCAAAACAAACAAGGTTGGACACTCCCAGTGATATTGCAAATGTGATATCTATGGGTAGGAGACATGGACGAGCTCACAAAAGGGCACAATTACTCCGGAACATGTTGTTCATCAATCCCATTGAGCTCTAGGTGATATAAAGATTATAAAGGTTTCAATAGGAAATGTTGAAATTTGACATTTAACATCTCAGGTAAAGTAAGGAGCATGTAGTTTATACTGTAGGCGGCGGCCCATAGTGAGTGAGGCTTCCCCTCACATTGCATGGGTGACTAACACCAATGAAGACACTTCCTCCGCCCTGTCTGTTTAAACACACACACACACACACACACACACACACACACACACACACACACACACACACACACACACACTCACGCACACATACACACACACACACACACACACACACACACACACACACACACACACACACACACATACATACACACACACACACACACGCGTACAGTCTCTCTCTCTCTCTCTCACACACACACACACACACACACACATGCATGCACACACGCATACAGTCTCTCACACAAACACTCACACACATACACACAGCAAGTAGCAAGGTCTGTGAAAGGTGATAGGGAGCCTGTGAAACAGCAGACAGTCACTGCCTGGGTTTCTAGCTAAGGTGCGGTGCACTGCACACATACAGTGAGACAAAACTTGTCTGCGTGTACCACATGATATTTCAGAAGAGACAGTTTATCCCTGTGTGTGTGTGTGTGTGTGTGTGTGTGTGTGTGTGTGTGTGTGCGTGCGCACTGGTGCAGGTGTAAACTAGAGGCTGTAAGGGGTGTGGATTAAAGAAAATTAAGACAATCAACATAGGGATTACTAAAATATGTAGACCAGTTCCTGCAAAATAACACACACACACACACACACACACACACACACACACACACACACACACACACACACACACACACACACACACACACACACACACACACACACACACACACACACACAGTCACACCTATATCACATGCCCGCACATGTCTGTTTTTTTTTTTTTTTTTTTTTACTGTCCAACGTGTAGCAACATGTAGCTATAAGTCCTCACTGTTTGACACTATAAACACACTGCATATCTTATATGTGTAACTTACATGGAACATAATAAATGATAATTCTATGTGTGCTCCCCAAGTCCAAGCCCTGCCAAAATCTCACTCCAAGATGATTCTGAGTACCGAAAAAGTCTACTGCCATCTGCTGGTGAGATGAGAGAACTGAAGAGACACTCCACTGTGACTGACGGTACAGAACTACTTTGTCACACTTGGCTGACTGCATCTCCACACAAAAGCACACCTGTATTCAAACTAACAAATGTGAAAGGGTGTGTGTGTGTGTGTGTGTGTGTGTGTGTGTGTGTGTGTGTGTGTGTGTGTGTGTGCGTGTGTGTTTGTGTGATAAAGGCATACCTTTGCAAGGGAAATACATCTGCACTGTGAATCTGATCCTCCCATCCTTACACCACCCTGTACTTAGCAACCACATTATTTACAAACATACCAGCTTCCAGCTTTACAGTGGACTGCATACACACAAAGAACCAGTTATTATACATAACGTAAGTATTATATTGTACATGTGTTCTTGTACATATATTGAGATGCACAAGATACATGTTTATATTTAGAAATGTAGGCTAATACTGCATGCTTTCTGTATATTGCAGACTACACTGAGGTATAGAGAGGTTTCTGCACATCCTCCTTGTCATAGTGTTTTGACTGACACTGGAGTCTTGATAAGCGCATGTTACGGTAGTTCTGCAGATGCAGTCTTCAGACGGTTGAAATAACACTTCTTCACATGAAAACAAATGCTGCCCTCTTGTGGTGTTTAAGTGAAACTGAAATACTGGGTGATGCACCCAGGCCAGTAGCCTTGATAGCCTAGTAGCCCTGATAAAGAGATAGATAGATAGATAGATAGATAGATAGATAGATAGATAGATAGATAGATAGAAATGCTTGTCTGCATTGTGGCATTATCTTAAGCCGTCTGAAACAAACAGACAAAATAACAAGAGTTAAAGATGCCAATGAAGGAAGAGAAAGGTTTTGTGCTCTGCTCTCTTTGAGCACATAAACAGATACTGTACTTGGATGTATCCATGAGTTTGACAACTAGGCCTACATAGTAAAGGAACATTAACAGTTTTTCCTGGGCATGACTGCATAATCAAACTTACTGTAAAAACCTCAGTCAAGAGCCACACCCGTGGGTTACTAGGCAACCTCTTTAGATACAAACATTCCAGAATAAGTCACATGCTTCAGTTCAGCGAGTCTGTGTTAAAAGTACTTCCTCTTCCTCATCCAACGAGAGAATAGAGAATGCTCAGATCCGGCCCATTCAGCTATCAGCCAATCATCAAGTAGATACAAACCTAGGCCCTGACATCTGGCGGGGAAGAACCAATGAGAGAAGGGAAAAGGAGCTTATTATATGAAATACATGAGCAGACTTGACTTAAAAGCAAACATGTAGGCTATGCTTTGCAGTCTTATGTGATGTACAATGCATTGCATCATGTATAATGGTGTGAATGCTTGTCCTTAAAGTGTTAATCAGTACCACGTGCAGGGGCGCCGCTAGGGGGGGAAAGGTTAGGATGATTCTAAGGGCCTGGTACTAACAGGGGGGCCCAGAGAAAATTTTAATATTAAAATCAATATTTGAGGGGCCCAAAATTATTTTTTGTCATAGGGCCCAAAATTTCTAGCAGCGCCCCTGACCAGGTGAAGGCAGATTATTTAAGACAATAATTGAATGTATTGCAAGTGTTCTCAGATACTTTGTATACAATATAATGTAGATGAGCCATTACTTATTGAAGTTTGCATAGGATACATTTTAGGCCATTGGCTAGGGGGATTTGCTGTGTACCTGTACCAACCAAACAACAACTGTCAGTCTGGCTTTGCTGAAAATGAAATTAAAAAGTTTACATGGACAGTTTTGGGATACACTACTGTATCACAGTCCCATGGGTGTTTGATGCAATGCAAATACTATAGGGAAATGCATTGAACAAGATGTGGAATAGAGTGGAACTTATACCAGTGCACATATTCATAACTGTTTACAGTACAAACACTGGCTTATATGCATGATGTCACACCATACCGACAACAGTTACCAGGACAACCTGCTGGCTAATTCCAGCCATTCCAGGAGCAACATAGAAGCTCTACATACACTGGTTCCATATAGTTTTATTATAAACAACTATGGTGTTATGCCTCTAAATCCTACTCAACATCTATGTTTGATTTCTTTTTTCAATATATTAATTTGAGGTATTGTTTTGTTCTTATTGTATATATGGACAGCATTGAGTGTAGTGGGGAGAATGGTATCTGACATCAGACCTGTTGGTTTATTTATATCATGGTGTATGTACTGAATGTGGTGCATGTACACTAGCGTGTATGTGTGTTTGAAAGTCCAAGACTTTTACAGTATAGCAATTCCTCTACTAAGAGAGAGAGAGAGAGAGAGACAGAGAGAGAGTTTGCAACTATACTCTGGGATTTATGACTCATAAATTCACGTAGAAGATGGAGTTCAGGCATTCTCTTACCAGCATCAGGAATGTCCCAGATAGCGGTTGAATCTGAGATCATGACTCCCACTTCTCGATGTACTCCACAGCAACAAACACACGCATGCACGCACACACACTCCTTCACTCACCCACTTTCTCTCTCACTCTCACACACACAGAGTGTTTCTCAAAGTCGAGAATGCTTCCTAGGTAGCACACTTGCCTTGAAGTACACTTGAAGTAGTACACTTCAAAAACGAGGTTCCATCAGTGCATTCTTAAAAAATCTATGAACAAAGGCCTCTGTCCTTTCTAGAAGAAGGATCCTTGACATTGGAACAGTACTTGGCAACAGACATCGACGTGGACTGCTCGAAAAAGCAGCCTTTGAGAAACACTCCCTGTCACTCAGGTATTCATGTAGCCTACAAAACTTCCCTGGCTGTATAGGTTTATACATTGGCATGACACTTGTGCATAGAGACAGAGTTGTATGTAGTATGAGTAACCATTATCTCCTGAGTCTGAAATCCTGACATATTCCAAAATGGCTCCCTAATTTACAGTAACATATTCCGAAACTTACCCAACTGAAATATATACCGACACGCATTCAGTAAAAAGCCAGTGTTTTATTGAAACTCACATAAAAAAAAGATTTGGTACAAAAAAGGAAATGCTTCTCCATTTTTTCTCTGCCCTCCACAATTCCTGCTCACTTCTTTCCCTTCTTCATGTGGAGCTGGTAGCACTGCTCACAGGCGATGGAGAGACCCACCACCAGAGACACAAACTCCTCAAAGTTCACCTGGCCGTCCCCGTTGGTGTCCAGGTCCTTCATGATGCGGTCCACGGCGCCAGGGTCTTTCTGAGACTGTGGTGGGAGGGGGAGGGGGGAGAGACACACAAGAGGGAAGATGTTTAGAACCACAACTAGATAATGGACCAGCATGTGATTCCTGTTGCTGAGGCCAGGCGAACTTAGCCTAGAACTCTAGACGTACTCCAGACGTACACTGACTGGTTGTAGCCAACTTACCCACGGGTCTATCACTTGAGGTCTGACTATACATTATGTGATAGTCTGGCTTGTCAGGCTAAGACAAACTAATGCACACATTAGATTTAAGGAGGAGAATTATTAAAAAATTAGCAGAGTTAGAATGTGGAGCGTTAGAATATGTGAGTATGCTATATGGGGTTGGAGTTGGAGGTTGTATGCACTGTGAGTGTGCACGTGAGTGAGTGGCACCTTAAGAAATCCAGCCAATTCTGCCTCCATCAATTGTTTCAGTTCCTTGCGGCTAAGCGTGCCCGTGTCGCCGTCCCTTGAGGCGTACTTGTGGAACACCTTGATCAGCGTCTCCATTGATGTTTCCAGGTCAGATGGCATGATTGCTGGAGAGAGAGAGACGGAGAGAGAGAGAGAGAGAGAGAGAGAGACTATAAGTTAATAATAATACAAAGGAGTACTTCCAACATACAATCAACAACTTGTCTTTGGAGAACATACAGCATGGAGAGAGAGAGAGAGAGAGAGAGAGAGAGAGAGAGAGAGAGAGAGAGAGAGAGAGATCATCAATCAGACACACACTTGATATCCTGGGTAGGAAGAACCAATGAGTGAAGGGACAAGGAGCTTATTATATGAAATACATGAGAAGACTGACTTAAGTAAACAGAGAGTTTTAAGGAGCAGTGCATCACACAGACAGACAATGCTGTGCAGTGGAGTGGGAAGGGCTTGGTTGATTTTGGCTTTGAAACAAATTCCTGGTAGAAGGCGTACTCTGCTTTTCACAAAGAACCTGACACTCACATGAATGCTCTAGCCAAAATAGAAAGATAGAAAAATAGAAAGCTACATAGATTAATAGATAGATAGATGGAGAAAGAGAGAGAGAGAGAGAGACAGAGAGACAGAGAGAGAGGTTTGACATTATCAGGAAGTTTGGAAAATTACCTAAACGCACCACTGTGCGTAAACTACACTACAGCAAGTTTCACTTTAAGCATGAAGTTTATATGCAGATTAAAATTGAACTTAGTGAGTCTGTTCTTTCTTTTGTTAGGCGTAAAACTGACTAAATCCAAAATCAGTCATCGTTATTTCAAAACACTCAACCTTTGACACGGACATTGGAATACATTAAAGGTCTAAAAATACTCGAAGACAAACATAAATGTAGGCTACGCAACTTATACGTTGTCTTTAGCCGTAGACAACCACAAATGACCAACTGAACATTTCTATCAAGACAAAATACCGTTATTTGTCATGACCAAATTCGGTAGAATTGAAAATTCCAGAGGATAGCCTACCGCTTTAGAGGACGTTATAAGCCGACTTCCAGAGGTGTGTTGCGCAGGAGGAGCTGAGGAAAAAGTTGGAGCGAGAATTTATATGTCGACACCGCCCATGCCACCGTTTCTCCCACTCATGCTCTTCCCCTGCGCGGATGCTGTAAAGTTTAGAGACACATGGCGTTCATCTCAATAATAGGGTCGTGTTCGGTTGTGGTCGTCCCCGGGGAGGATTGAGAAAGTATTTTGCAGTGTAGGGATAACTCAATGTCAGTGTAGAGAGAATGCAAAAAGTTATTTCGACATAACTTCTCTCTGCCCCTGAAACCCCCGCACCCCTCCTCACCCTTTTCCAAGTCCGTGACTCATGGGTCTAAAAATGTAGGCTGCAGCAGCAACTAATGTGTATTAGTGTGGCCCAGACTGAGAGGCTAGCTAGCGAAAGAATTTTATCTGTAACATTATGACCTTATGGTTTTTCTGCTTCACATTCCTAAACCAATATGTGGCTGCTGGGACAAAAATGTTCCATTAGGTCTTCCTCCCCACCCACTGCAACATCACTAACAGACTAACTCTTGCTTGGCCTCCCAGATTATAGGCTACACATGCTTTGAATCAGCTTGACCAGGTAGAAATGATCTCTCATTGCATGCTAATTATTCCTCTGAGCCAATTCCCTCTGTAGGTCATTGGGTCAATATCAATTCAAATCAACTGAGATTTGATAAGCAGTTTGGTTTGTCCAAGCATTTAACATGCTGCATTTATTTGTCATTTGTGGAGGAATCTTATCACATCTCATCAGAAGTGATGTTATGTTATCTTTACAGTCTGGCAGTGGTCTATGTCATCAGCGTCTGAATCTCATCAGGCAGTAGGATCGACTAGGAATGTTTGCAAGAGGCAGAGGTGTGTGTGTGTGTGTGTGTGTGTGTGTGCGCGCGTGCTTATTACACATCTTGGTGAGTGTGTGGACTCTGGATTAAGCAAGTCCAGCTCAACGTTCACTTTACACAGGGTGTGTCCCCTGTTACCATAGTGACCAGTGTACGCTTTCCTGCAGTGTGTCCTTTGTGAGGTTATTTTACGTCACGTGTTTGCATTCTTACACTCTTATACACACATCAGCTACCTGTTGGGGCGTGTGTGTGTGTGTGTCTTCATTCATGTGTGTCTCTGTGCGAATGCCCTCTGTGTATTTAAAGCCACAAATACAGACCATTGTTGGTCAGATAAGGACTAAATATCATATATCCTCCTCCTCCTCCTCTTTCCATTCCATACACCATTGATTAGATGAATTTGAGGGAGTGGATGAATGAGCCAATTACAATGGGGGATGATTGGGGGGCCAGATTGGGTTTTACTGTATTAGTCTAAGCGAATTAGCCCAAAAAAGGGTCAAAGGTGGAAGTAAATATAGCCAAAGCATATTTTGTATCATTTGAAGCAGAATTTTCTGTAGATTAAGAATTTGGGGTGCCTGCAGCACCAATTTGTACCGGGAAAAAATTATAGGGCTTTGAATAGGCCATGGTATAATGATTATTATATAGGTCTGAATAGGGCTATTTTTTTCCTTTGGTCCTATCAAAATAAAACTTTATATAATGAAAGTACCCATGTAAAGTAGCATTTTTTGTATTACAAGTTTTCCTGAAAAATAATTTTAATATGCTAATGAGCGATACGCTAGTCAAATTAGCCCCAAATGCACCCTTATACATGGATAGTGAAGATATTAAGAGGGTGGGACCTGTCTCAATTCACTTTAAATGACACACTGTGCATGTAAGCTTTCGGAAAAGGTATAGCATAAAGGGTAGAATAGCTTTCTCTCAACGCCTCAGCTCCAAATACATTGGCTATACACCAAAATCACCAATACCCGCTGACCTATAAATGGGTATCAAGGGGAGGAAGGAGGTGGAACCTGTTTAAATTTATGTTTACTGAGATCCTAAAGCTCCCTGCTTTCAAGAAAAGTATTACTTGTCAAGGTTTATTACTTTCTAATATATTCCATAGGCACTTTTGTCCAAGAAATGGCCATATTTTTTAATATTCCACCAAAATAGGCATAAGCTTTAAAATAATAAAGGGGGTAGGATGTGGAAAAGATTTTGCAGGTGGAATCCTGGGCATATAAGCTTTCAGAAAATATATAGTTTATGGGGTCTAATATGTTTCCCCTACATGCCACTGGCCTAAATGTCACCAAAAATGGCCAATTTTTCAAATGCCAAATTTCTTAATTTTTGGGATTTATTGTAATGAGTTAGCCTGGCGAATGCCAAACTAAAATCACAAGTGATATTTAGTCTGGGGACCTACCTATTGCATTTCTCGTAGCGGAAGCATCGTTTACAATTGTCCATAGCCGTTTATTGGGCGCTACGAATGTCTATCATAGCGTCTGTACATACCTTGGAGCCAATACCAGAGCCACCACGTGACGTAAAATGCGATTGAGGGCCGTACAAATCGCTTTTTGTTCTGCGATTGGATACCGAAAGCAGGCGAGAAAAACGGCCATGGTCTCCATGCTCCTCTGCAGAGTGAAATGAAATAAGCATGCAAAGGAGCATGGGAATTCCCAGGCTAGTAATGAGTAGGGTGGAGCATACCTCAATGGCAAACATATCATGCTATGTAATATCCTGAAGGTGTTTGCTTTCAGAAAATGTATAGGATGTATGGTGAAATTAGTCCTCTCTTCATGCTTCAGGCCAAAATGTAGTAGTAGTACAAAATCCACCCGAATCCCATTCATTTGGACTAATGGTCCACTCAAAGCTCAATAACTTTTTTCTGGAAAAACTTGGCTCTGCAGGCACCTGATATCCTAAATCTACATAAAATTGCGGTTCAATTGATACCAAATATGCTTTGGCTATATTTACTTCCACCTTCAACCCTAATTCGCTCAGACTATATGTCTAATACAATACATGAACCGTGCAGCTTGTTGTAACTCAGTGGTATTGCACTCCAGCAACATACATAGCTCAAGGACTTTATGAAACACTGACAGTCTAGAGCACTGGTCCCCAAATGGCGGCCCGTGGGCCAGATCCGGCCCGCAAGAACCAAATGAGTGGCCCACAGCACCATCTGACTCATCAGTTATTTTCCATAAATGTGCTTACAGACCCAATCAGTAGGTCTACAAGTAGCCATACTATATATGAAGTTCATTAAGGTGTATTAAAGAAAACAAACTTTCAACGCATAGCTTTTTAAAGTTTGCAGGGTTGGGCCCTTGGCTTGGTATGCTTGACAAAATCCGGCCCTTGAGGAAAAATAGTTGGGGACCACTGGTCTAGAGCATTGGTTGGGGTCCGCGGCACGTTGCCAGGGGGTCCGTGAAAAAGTTTGCTACAAAAAATAACTAGTCTTATAGGGATAGAAATACTACTAAACACTTTTCTTGGGCATTTTTAAAACAGTAGGCCTACAAAAAAAAAACTATTGCATCTGAAATAACAAATAGCTATGCTTTTTTTGTGATTAAGAGGGGTCCTTGAGGATCCATGAGGGTCCATTTTTGTCTCCATAAGGAGTCCCCGGCCCAAGAAATTTTGAGAATCACTGGTATAGAATGTATGCTCACCGTGTCTATGTTTGTTGCTTGTTATTATGTTACTGTCTACTGTTAGTGATATCTCTTATCATGCTTGATATCTGATACCAATAGCACTTTATGTTCTAGTGAGATGCGATGTCTTAATACAGTTATATATCTTACTTGTATGTTCTAGTGAGATGCGATGTCTTAATACAGTTATATATCTTACTTGTATGTTCTAGTGAGATGCGATGTCTTAATACAGTTATATATCTTACTTGTATGTTCTAGTGAGATGTGATGTCTTAATACAGTTATATATCTTAGCTGTATGTTCTAGTGAGATGTGATGTCTTAATACAGTTATATATCTTAGCTGTATGTCAATTTTTAATTTGTTGCACATTAAGAGTTTGGATAAATGCAATTTCAGTTTCCTTGTAATGTACTGTTGCAGAGTTTGATTGGCAATAAAGTTCGCTTTGCCTTTGAAGATCCCTCACATATCTAATAACCACACAGAAAAAAATAGATGACTGACACCACACACACACTGCACTTCACCTTATTCATAATTTTAGTCCATAATCACCTGTAGTGAAGGTGTGTAAGGGGAATCCATGTCATTACTGGGAAAAATCATAAAATAAGATATTTAAAAAATAAAGAATAAAACCACAATGAAATAAATCTGCTTGAAGCACCTTCCTAATAACATACAGTACACATTACTATAGTATGATATGAACATGTAAATCCATGCAGCGTTAATTTTATACAAACCCCTAAAACCATGTGTGCAGCATAGAAAAGGATAGGGCTTTGAAAGGCTTGTCTGGAGGGTTGTTCTGGACCAGAACACCATCTGTGACCACATTGCCTTTTCTAGTTATTTAATTTTTCAGGGACCAAAGGCGTATAATTAAATGAGACTAGGAATCTCTACAAACGGCTTTTTAGGTGCCCTCTCCCCCACCACAACTGAAATTTCTGGCAAAGGATTTCTGGCGCCTTCATTGGTAGTTATAGTTACTCTATGCTTTTAAGACATTTGATTCTTATTTGGTGCCAATCTATATTGTCTTTTGCAGTTTGTTTGCATGCCAAACATATTGCTCTTTTGTTAATTGTTTGTCAGGTGTCCTGGGTAACTCGGGGGTCGTTAAGTGCCATGAGGTAAGTTAGGGGGTAATTATGTACTGTGCTTCTGTTACTGACACACACACACACACACACACACACAGAGGCTGTTGCCTAGGATACCAGGCCTCATGACAAGGAGACCCGTGGGTTATATGGTCTAAAAAGCAAAGAGAAACTCAATATGACTATTGTACTGTAGAACTAATGGAGTTTGCACAACTAAGAACTGAACGGGGGCAGTGGGTTGAACTGGATATTATAATGTAGGATTAAGTTCATCCACAAGTTACCATCTTTTCATATACTTCAAAGAGAGGTTACTGGCTTTACCTAGATAAGTCTGCAAATAATATCTGATCCCAAAGATCATCATTCTTATGACGCATCATGCTTTGAGTTGTTACTCATTAACTTACTTAAACTACCTGACCTAACTTTGTATTGTGTCCCTCAAAATACGTCCGCTTCAGTGTCAGCCCTTCCCCCCAAAATAATATCACAGTCCAATTAAATTTTTCAGTGTTTTAATTACAAATCCGCTCCATGAGTAAACAAAAACAATCTCATAACTAAACATAAACCCAAACATCTCAGCAACATATTCAAGGCGACCTTGTTGGAGTTTTCACATGTCAGATGTCCCTGCTCTGAACACTGGAATGTAGTTGTCACTTACGACATGATGTTGGGGCCAGATTGGGGGGGGGGGTCATCTGTCTACAGTCACAGGTGGGGACTACAGTCGGTATTCTCCCAGGTGCTTAAGTCCAAAAAAAAGGGCTCAGCTCCATGCATTTCAGCCTGCACTGAGAACTTTTTTGGTTTTAAGCACCTGGGAGAATACCATCCTAAATGCTGATTGAATGATCGGTTGATGATGTCAGTGCTTTAGTTCTTCCTCTTGCCCTTGCTGCCGGTGACTTTGGCGGGAGTTGTCGTGGGAACGGCAGCCTGGTAGAGAGCGGCTGAGACTTTGTTGATGTAATACAGCGAGAAGAGCGAGAAGATCAGGCTGCAGAGAGAGAGAGAGAGAGAGAGAGAGAGAGAGAGAGAGAGAGAGAGAGAGAGAGAGGGAGAGAGAGAGAGAGGGAAACAAACTCCAATGGTTAATCAATCGAGACAAATGAACCACAGAACAAAACATTAGGACTGCTCCACAGAACATCAGGTGATCAAACAGACAACCTCACCTCAAGTACAGAATATTTTTTTGGGCAAAAGTGAAAAGAACTTAAAAAAAAAACTGAAAAATCTGATGATGGCTTATACTGAGGCATGGTGTGTTTGTGGACATGGCTTAATAGACAAAAACACGACGGCGAGATTTCTGTTTGTTCTAAATGGTAAAATAAGACAAGGCTGTGAAGAATGTGGCAACAGTAGCAAACACACACAGACACCCTTGTTGTGTGAAGCATGTGACCCTTGTTTTGAAGCTCTTAAAATATCCTTAGAAGTACCCATTTCGTGCAGATTCAACAACTGTCAGTGTTAGTTTTTGTAGAAAAGAGTCACCATCACATCAGCTCACGAACTGGAGTCGCCAAAGAGGATATGACTGAGAATGTGAAGGTAAGGGGTTGACGTAAACAGGCTTAGACACTAATCTAAGAGCTCTTGCATTTAAGTTTTTTCAGACAGATGACGCTACGGTAGCTAATCTCCCATTGCCGGCAACTTCTAACCTCACTCATCTGCATGCATCAATCTGAGAGTGACCCATTGGAGAGTTGCTTCAAAAGGGAAACATCCTGGCATATGACTGGATAAACAACTTTGTCCAAGGGCGTCAGTTTGGTTTCTGAAGTGCTGGGGACAAAAACACTGATATACAGCTTGGTTCCAAAGTGCTGGGGATAGAAATTTCTTAATGTTTCTTTTATGCTTCTGTCTATACAAAATTGCAACATGTAAGCCTATCTTCTCGCAAAAAAAAACTATTAGGCCTATCTAGGTGATACCGGAGGAATTTATGTTTGGACAGCTTTGCGCACGCGAGTAGAGCTTGCAATCTGCTGCGCTCTCTCGGCAGATCTCAGACCTAGGCTATAACGTAAAATAAAGCTTGTAATGTGATGGAAAAATAATTAACATGATCCCAGTCCAGTGGAAAGCATATAGAAACAGAATGTTTGTTTGTTGACAGTAAAAACATGTTGCTTCGTTGGTCTGGGAACCGAAAGTGAAAGTGGATACATTTGGATAAATACGGTGTATGGGAGAAGGGCGATTAGGCCTTTTGCGTTTAGGCAAGAGTCGTTTAGGCCCCCTGCCATCGTTTAGGCCAACAGGGAGCAGGAGTTTAGCCACAGGGAGCAGTCGTTTAGGCCAGGCCACAGCAGCTGAAATCTTTGCATCTCCACTTTTTATTGGACAATTATTGTACATTCGTTATTATAAGACATAAATCAGCTCTACTGGTCTGTCTGAGTAGCCTACATATCGATGGTAAATTATTTAATAACGAACTTAAGTGTGGAAACGTTTTTTTTTTTTTTTTTAAATGGTGATTTATAAATTCATAAAATTGTGGAAATAATCATCCGCATTGCGTTAGATTCGCGCGGTTTGTGAGAATTAAAATACATTTATAAAATAAGCATCGCATTGTCATCGAAAGGGTGACTGATCTGAAACCACCACATTCTCCCTTAGGCCTACAATTGAACCATCCAGTCCATTGTCCATATCTTGCGCACACGTGAGCGCAATGGAAGGTGAAGGGAACAAGAGGCTATGCTCTAAATTAAATTCCCTTCGCAGATTTCCTTCCTTTGAGGTGATGTCATCTTTGTTCACGATTGAACCAAGCATATCACTTGACCTAGAACAGGCTAGACTTAACGGTTGACGGCGACTTTACTTGCTGTGAAATAATTCTTGGGACGTTTTGCGTTGTTTCAAAAGTGTCGGTATACATTGCATTGCTTAATGTGCAAGGAGATCGCTAAAATGTTTACCGTTAATGCGCTGAAAGTTATTCATAGGCTTACTGAAAACTGATCGTGCTGCAAGTCTCTCACTCTTGTTCCCATCAAGCCAAACCTTTCCAAAGAATAAGAATAGGCAGAAAATGTACGGGACTAATTCAAAAGAAAAATAGCTGCCCCGGCCAGTGATGCAGAATGACGCTGCGAAAGTTATGCTTTTAAAAGTCATTAAACGTCTCGAAAACAAACTCAATGGTTCATATGAACTAACTGCTCTATTAGTCCCAATGTAAATGATTGTAACCACACAGTTCGATAGCAATTTAAGACTCAAACAAAACGTTAATCTCTTGGTCATCAAACGTCGGGCTGAACGGTTAAAAGACTTCCCCAGCTGATGCGTCTTCAAACAAAAGTTTGCGGTAAGTTCCTAGAGATTTTCTGTTCATGACATGTTATTTTAAATTGTCAATAGTGATGGGGACAAAATCTGTCATAACAAAAAGTCCCTGGGACATATCCCCGGCGTCCCCGGCTAAAATGACGCGCTTGACTATGTCATCTATGTCATCTATGTCTTGATATAGTCCTACTACTTCAACCACTCACATCAAAACCAACCAATGTCGCCAAAGATCATGGAATACTGATGATGCTGGTCGAGCGTTACACAGGGAAAACCGGAAGCCAAAACAGGATAGTGGTCCTGATTGTTTTGTCCGTTTCATTTTCGTCCTGAAATCCTTCCAAATAATATTGCTCTCAGATGGATGTGTGAAGATGCTTGCGTTGAGATTAGACAACTTCTACACACACTGAAATGTAATTTAGTCCTATCCAATCACAGCTGCTTGTTCATCAATGGGGAGGGCTTTACATGACAAGAGATGCGTCATGGGCGGTTGGCACTATTTTTGCACACAACTAATGGTTACACTATGACACAAGCATATTCTAAATTTGCTTTGGAATTCAGTTAATACCAGTAAACCATTGTTATTACCAGTAAACCATTGCCATAAAGACAGACAAGATTCAAAGACCGTTTCAATTAAAACTCCATTTTCTTTTGTTGCTGGTTTAATAATGCTGTAGTTGCACCTTTTGTTGCACAAAAATGAAATATGAGGGTGGGAGAGAGCGGAGGCAGAGAGAGCAAACTCACCATGTGGTCACACACACACGGTGAACCAGTGCAGAGGCAAACAGTGCCAGAGACAGGCACACGAGAACTGTTGAATCAAGAAAGAGAGAGAGAGAGGTTAGCATTTTATTAATTAGCTCTTAACATAAAATAATGAGGAGAAGCTCAATTCAGACTGAAGATCCGCGACGAGACGAAACGGTTTTAGAGAGTAGTTGCGGCGATGTGAATCAATCGCCGCAGGTTGTTGCAGGCAGTTGCAAGCCGTCGCAAAATATTTAACATGTCAAATCGCAGCTTCAGAGTTTTAGAACGTCCAGGTCGTCTCGTCTCGTATCTTTGGTCTGTAGGCACCTTTAGTTTGACAAATAGGTCAACAAAATGGCAAAGTCAAATTTCATGGCATAGCGCAAACCCATACCCTCCAAGATGATATTCACTCTTTACCATCAACTTCTCACGTGTTTGTTTTGACCTGTGTGTCAAACCTTGTTTGTTTTGATCTGTGTTGTGATTGGTGTTTAAATGGTGTTTAAATGGTGTTTAAACTGGACTTTCTCTTTGTGCTGTGCTGTAAGTGAACTACACTGGCTTTGAATGAGAATCTGGGCCTTATTCAGTAGCCTAATCATTATCATCAATCTTGCAAACAAAAAGAAACAACAGGTTGGAAAAGGTGTGTGCTGGGAGGAGGAGCCTGTAGAGTGGGGTGTGTAGTGTGACAGAGGTCTATCTAGAAGCTGGATAGTTGACTAGAAAAAATAAAATAAAATAAAATAAAATAATGAACACTCACTTTCTGGGAAGATCTTGGCCTGGAAGCCCTTTCCAAAGACCAGGTTCTCCAGATTATTGAAAGCCTGGGAGTAAAAGGTTAAGAAACAACATTCTCTGACGGCAATTTGTTTGACAAGTAACGCACAACTATCAGATAGTGTGGTGGTACATTTGCAAAAAAAAAAAAAAGCATACAGTATAAATCTCCAGCTCGCTCTACATTTGCCTTTGATTACCAGTATTTTCAGGTGTCAGCATAATTATCTATTACCTTGATTATGTTGAGGAGTAATGCAACGATGTTAACACTTTATGAATAACATAAATGTCTCTCTCTCTCTCTCTCTCTCTCTCTCTCTCTCTCTGTGTGTGTGTGTGTGTGTGTGTGTGTGTGTGTGTGAAGGATACAGTGAGGGAGCAGACGAAAAGCACAGAGCCGAGGAATCCGCCGAGGATGGTCAACCACTCTGTGGAGCCCAGCTGACGACTGAACATCTGCATGCCAGCGAATACCAGCACCGATAGTAGACTGGACAGTACCAGTGATGTGCCCGTGTTCACTGCTACAACATAACATGGGAAAAATAACCAAAGTTATCTCTAGGACAATGGATATAAATTAAAATTATCATGAGAAAGTCACACATGAGTCATTGGTTGCCGCCTACTGGTGCATTTCTCTTTCTAAACGATAGGGACACGTCAGTGTACGACTTCGAAAAAGAACCGTGTAGAAACATAATGCTACAGAGCTACCGGCGACATATAAAATATACACCGGCGGCTGACAAAAAGATCTCCCAAGGGTAGCGTAGTTCCAAAGAGTGAAATACTAATGTTACATCGAATGCAAA
>JAODXP020000023.1:10412367-10417367 GCA_027497455.2 Sardinella longiceps | reverse complement strand
GCTCCCTTCATCCCTCTCTTCCTCCCTTCTTCTCTCCTCTTTCTCCCTCTAACCCTCCTTCTCTCCCCCTCCCTCCCTCTCTCTCCCTCTCTCCCCCTCTCCCCCTCTCCTTCTCCCTCCCTCTCTCCGTAGGTACAGGCAGTCAGTGAGTGTGGGTATACTGGCCATCATGTGTCAGTTCTGTAAGCCCCCCCAGCCACTAGAGGCCAGTAAAGGCTGCGCCGACTGCAAGGCCAACTTCTGCAACGAGTGTTTCAAGCTCTACCACCCCTGGGGCACGCCACGCGCAACACACGAACACATACTGCCCACACACAACTTCAGGCCTAAGGTGAGGATACACACACACACACACACACACACACACACACACACACACACACACACACACACACACTGTGGGGCACGCCACGCGCAACACACGAACACATACTGCCCACACACAACTTCAGGCCTAAGGTGAGGATACACACACACACACACACACACACACACACACACACACACACACACACACACACACACACACACACCTGTGGGGCACGCCACGCGCAACACACAAACACATACTGCCCACACACAACTTCAGGCCTAAGGTGAGCATACACACACACACACACAAACACTCACACACACACACACACACACACACACACACACACACACACACACACACACACACACACACACACACACACACACACACACACACAGATGACCTCTGATGTCCCTTAGGTGCTGGTGTGCCCAGAGCACGAGCAGGAGCGGCTGCAGTTCTACTGCCGTGTGTGTCAGCGCCTCCTGTGTTCACTCTGCAAACTGCGCCGGGTCCACTCTGGACACAAGGTCCTGCCCATCGCTCAGGCCTACCAGACATTAAAGGTACAGTACACACACTCCAGACCTTAAAGGTACAGTACACACACTCTGGACACAAGGTCCTGCCCATCGCTCAGGCCTACCAGACATTAAAGGTACAGTACACACACTCTGGACTTACAAGATACAGTCCTGCCCATCGCTCAGGCCTACCAGACATTAAAGGTACAGTACACACACTCTGGACACAAGGTCCTGCCCATCGCTCAGGCCTACCAGACCTTAAAGGTACAGTACACACACTCCAGACCTTAAAGGCACTGTACACACACTCTAAACCTTAAATGTACAGTACAGACACACCCTCGTGATGAGGGTTCTCAAACTCAAAGACACTGTGGGACGATTTATGAAAGAAACTGGGTTCAATTCGAGGGTTGGACATATTCAGTATTATGAACTTAAGTTTACACTTATTTCATTTGAAAGCTTTGGCCTATTAGCAATTCTATTATTGCAATAATATCTACCTATTTAGCAACCGGAAACAGAGTAGGCTAGTACATGTAGCACTTGTGGGCTAGTAAAGGCACTTCAAGTGACCATGAATAACAGCTGTATACAGTAAGTGTGTCTATGTACTGTATGTGTGTTTGTATTGAATGATAATCACAACTCACACTAACAGTGTGTGTCTCATCATTATGACCTCACAGGAGAAGATCACCAAGGAGATGAACTTTGTCCTGGCCAATCAGGAAACTGTTCAGGCGCAGATCGGCCAATTGGAAGGAGCCATCACCCAGATGGAGGTAACCTCTCTGGTCAAGGCAATCAGCTAATGGTGTCTCTTCTCTTCTCTCCCTCCCTTCTCCTTTCATTCTTCTTTCTCTTCGCTACCATTTTTTTTTGATCTCTCCATCACTGTCTGCAAAATGTTTTGCTCCTGAATCTCTCTCATGAAAAATGAATGAGAACATGAGAAAATATTACCTACTATTATTCTATATTAGCATATATGTACATCAAATGTATGCCTCTGATCTCTAATACCTTTCTCTTTCTATGTGTGTGTGTGTGTGTGTGTGTGTGTGTGTGTGTGTGTGTGTGTGTGTGTGTGTGTGTGTGTGTGTGTGTGTGTGTGTGTGTGTTGTGTGTGTGCGCATGTGTTGTGTGTGTGTGGTGTGCGCGCGCACTGTGTGTTGTGTGCGTGCGCATGTGTTGTGTGTGCCCGAACTGTGTGTGTGTGTGTGTGTGTGTGTGTGCAGCTGAACAGCAGCGTGGCTCAGGAGAAGGTTCTAGCGTGCGTAGAGCAGCTGCGTGCGGCGCTGTCGGAGCGTCAGGCGTCGCTGGTGGCGGCGCTGGAGGGGACGAGAGCGCGGCGGGCGGACGTTCTGGACGCTCAGCTCCAGGAGAAGCGTAGCCTGCTGGAGGACGCTGGACTGGTCACCTACACACACGAGCTCCTCAAGGAGGCCGACCAGCCGTGCTTTGTCCAGGCCGCTCGCATCACCCACTACAGGTGCACAACACCTTTATAAATACAGCATCACCCACTACAGGTGCACAACACCTTTATAAATACAGCATCACCCACTACAGGTGCACAACACCTTTATAAATACAGCATCACCCACTACAGGTGCACAACACCTTTATAAATACAATATCACCCACTACAGGTGCACAACACCTTTATAAATACAGCATCACCCACTACAGGTGCACAACACCTTTATAAATACAGCATCACCCACTACAGGTGCACAACACCTTTATAAATACAGCATCACCCACTACAGGTGCACAACACCTTTATAAATACAATATCACCCACTACAGGTGCACAACACCTTTATAAATACAATATCACCCACTACAGGTGCACAACACCTTTATAAATACAGCATCACCCACTACAGGTGCACAACACCTTTATAAATACAACATCACCCACTACAGGTGCACAACACCTTTAGAGTCTCATAAGGACCGATGGGCTCACCATGTAGCTATAAACTAGCATCACCCACTGGAGCCAAAATCTTTTGTCTGCAAGTGGGTCTAGCCTCACATCATTCTCCAAATTCAGCCAGAATGCCAGAATCTGGCAAAGCAATCATAACGCAGAGATGGGCTCGCATCACCCACTACAGGTGCTTAGAGAACGACAGAGCGTTATACTGCACAGATATGGTTCGATAGACAACGGGTCGTGCTCATAACAACTCCGATATATCCATTCATTGGGCCAGACTATAGACATCTAACGTACATTTGGATGTCAGAGTCCCATAAGGACAAATGGGCTCACAATGGGCTCCTTGCACAGAAACATTTTTAATAATGCTCACTTATTTCCGTTTGCGCTGGTGGCATAACAATCGTGATAAAAGAAAACTCAAAGTGACAAGTCCGTCAGTCATAGCAAAGTCCTCTCTGGTCATAGTCAAACAAAACGGCTAACTTTAACAGTAGCCATCGTTAATTTAAAATAACGTCTGCATGTTAGAGCCCATTAGATGAAATTGATAGCCTGGCTATTGCCTTCCTACTTAATTCAACTCGATGCTTATCTCTCTTCAGTACTCAGTCTGGGATTCTGGCTATTGGCCTTTTTATCGCTCAGGATACGCTATGTCCCATCCTAGCCAATCAGTGAACTTTGGGAATGAAGCGTAAGAATACGATAAGCAAGACTGGATCAGTCAAGGGCTAATCGAATCTTTTTGACTGTATGTAAATTCCTCCAGCAAGCAATCGTTTCTTAATAGCCGGAAACTCAGACCCTCGTACGTAGCAAATGGTAGACTGAAGGGCTGGTTATAACCAGGCTATTGATGGATAATTGGATATTTCTCATTTCTAATATATGGACAGTTCTGCAGAGCATTTTTTTGTCATATTCTTTTCTTCATCATAAATGGCAACATATTTGTATTATGGGAATTGTTATGTGAAAGGTAGAACACAGTGAGTGTTTCTCAAAGTCGAGGAAGCATGCTTGGAAGGCTGCTTTTTCAAGCATACCATGTAATTGTCAGTCACCAAGTACTGTTCCAAAGTCAAGCATGAACACAGAGGCCTTTGTTCATAGATTTTTCAAGGATGCACTGATGGATCCTTGTTATTGATGTGTACTGCCTCCAAGGCTAGTGTGCTACCTAGGAAGCATTCTCCAGTTTGAGAAACACTCCATTTTTCCTTGTATGTTCTAATCTCCAGGCAAAAATAGCATGTTGGTTTATTGGCGTTTTGTGGGATGTCAGGAAGTGAGTTTTACGTAACACTGTACAGCTGATTTACATTTCAACTTTCTATAATCAATGACTCATTGAACCCGCTGGAGCTTTTTCACACAGTTTTGCAGAGCATTTGTGTGCATGGACGTACATGCCCTGTGTGTGTGTGTGTGTGTGTGTGTGTGTGTGTATTAGAGAGGGAGGGAGGGAGAGAGAGAGAGAGACAGGGAGAGAGAGAGAGAGAGAGTATGTATTTGTGTACGTACCTGTGCTGTATTTGTTCTGTGTGTTTCTTCCGTGAGTGTTGATAGTACTTATGTACAGCATTACCAGCAAGAGATGAGATTTACCCACCCAGCATGAATCATCAAAATATGATATATTTAGAAATAAAAATCATGCCTCACCTCTCTCTCTCTCTCTCTCTCTCTCTCTCTCTCTCTCTCTCTCTCTCTCTCTCCCCCAGGCTGGCTAAGGCCATAGAGCGCCTACAGAATTTCTCTCTCTCTGCTGATCCCTCGTTCAGACACTTCCAGATGGACGGATCTCGGGAGCTCAAGGAGATCACCAGCATGGAATTCATACGAGGTTCATGTCTCAGACAGTAACACACACACACACACACACACACACACACACACACACACACACACACACACACACACACACACACACACACAGCATGGAATTCATACGAGGTTCATGTCTCAGACAGTAACACACACACACACACACACACACACACACACACACACACACACACACACACACACACACACACACACACAGCATGGAATTCATACGAGGTTCATGTCTCAGACAGTAACACACACACACACACACACACACCCCAGCATGGAATTCATACAAGGTTCATGTCTCAGACAGTAGCACACACACACACACACACATACATACACACACACACACACACCAGCA
>JAODXP020000023.1:10394867-10407367 GCA_027497455.2 Sardinella longiceps | reverse complement strand
GTCTGTGTGGTTGAGCTCTTTCTCCATTAGGGGGCGCTGGAGTTCCAGTCTCCACAGCCAGTCTTTGAGCCAGCCACAGTTCCGGCTCATCAGATATAATAATTACATTCACCGGTGTCTGTCTGTGTGTGTTTGTCTGTCTGTGTGTCTGTGTACAACATGACTCGAAAAGTACTGCACGGATTTGGATGAAATCTTTGGACAATGTGTGTTTTGGGACAAGTAACAACTGATTCAATTTTGGTGGTGATCGGCGCTCTCTGTGTTTGATGAAAATGAATCAAATATATAGAGAGGGTTACATGCATACTCTCAGTGTCTTACTCAGTCTCTGCCTGTTTCTGGTTGTGTGGACACACACACACACACACACACACACACACACACACACACACACACACACACACTCACACCCACACACACACCACACACACACAGTGGGAGCAGACATCCCTGTGTACATTGAGGTTACATGCATACTCTCAGTGACTTACTCAGTCTCTGCCTGTTTCTGCTTGTGTGGACACACACACACACACACACACACACACACACACACACACACACACACACACACACACACACACACACACACAGTGGGAGCAGACATCCCTGTGTACATTGAGGTTACATGCATACTCTCAGTGACTTACTCAGTCTCTGCCTGTTTCTGCTTGTGTGGACACACACACACACACACACACACACACACACACACACACACACACACACACACACACACACACAGTTGGAGCAGACATCCCTGTGTACATTGGGGTTACATGCATACTCTCAGTGTCTTACTCAGTCTCTGCCTGTTTCTGGTTGTGTGGACACACACACACACACACACACAGTGAGAGCACCCATCCTCATGTATATTGGGGCTACCTAGTCAGTGCCTTACTGAATCTCTGCCTGTTTGTGGCTGCCTGTCTCCCTGTCTCCCTGTAGGTACGACCCAGACAGCGGGCATGACAGTGGGGCAGAGGACGCCCAGGACTGCCCTCCTCCCTTCTGCTTCCTCACCATGGGCATGGGCAAGATTCTACTGCCCCACCAGGGGGTAACTCACCCGTCTGGCAACCCCCTCACCGCCCCCCTGCCCCCGCGCCTCGGGGTGTGTCTAGATTTCGACAAGAGCCGGGTCACGTTCTACGATGCCCACTCCCTACGTATGCTGTGGGAGGGGCCTGTGGACTGCTCCGCCCCTGTTTGCCCAGCCTTCTGTTTCATTGGTGGAGGGGCCCTGCAGCTCCAGGAGCTCATAGCCAATCGCAGCATTGAGCAGACTCCTCCCAGGAGAGTGACCATCCAATCACGTGCCACCAATCTCTGCAACTGATCTGACGGGTCGCATGTTCAACCAATCAGATGTCAGGATGGCTCCCCCCAGCGTTAAGCACCTTTGAATTACTCTTCGTTCGGATCTATCTTTTCTATTTATTTTGCTTACCAGGTTTATGGTTTAAGTATACATTCTGTACTAACCCAGTTTTGTAACAGTATACTAACTTTGCACTAATGCTATTGGCAGATCTTATGGCTAATTATTTTCTCATGTTGACGCCTGTCACCTGCTCCGTGGAAATTGTAAGCTGTACAAAAAAACGAACAAAACAAAAATATCCTTCGACAGTCAGATGCATGCATAACAGGACACTCTGAATGTGACTAAATTGAACCTCAACGCCTTCTCAAACTCCAGTGTGAAATTAACTGGCCTGTGATCTTCTGAAAACTCATTTGTACAATGTGGTAGTTAAACAAGCCAGATAGACAGGTTTTCAAAGGTTAGAATCTGACCTGGTCAACTTTTGGAATGTTTCCTAGCGATTGATCTGAATACTGACTAGAACTTAGTGTCCGCTCTTTGAATTGGATGAACAGGTTTTAAGACCTGTTTCGAATGGCTAAAATTTGAGGTGACCTTTTGGAATGTTTTGTTACCTGGGAATGTAGGCTACCCACCGGCATTTTCATAATATGTCATTCTTTTTGTCTTTCTCCTCCTATTTGTGTGTGTGTGTGTGTGTGTGTGTGTGTGTGTGTGTGTGTGTGTGTGTGTGTGTGATCTTGCTGTTGTACTTTTGCTAAGTGTCATAAGATTGTTGGTAAAAGCAGTTCCTGTCACCATGTGCAGTAACTGGAAGCTAGTCTGACTAGAGTGAAGAAAACCTTATTCCCAGTAAAGTCAAGGAGAATCCAGTATGTGTTTGCACCAGTGCATGTGTGTGTGTACAGCTTTCAAACAAACACACACACGCACACACATGTACACACACACACACATTTCTGTTCATCAGCGGGATAAATTCTGGTGTGTCATGTCATTGTCTGGAGAAGTGAGACCTTCGCAGAACCGGACCTACTAGACAGAGCATGTCTGTGTCCCATTGTGTTCTCCTGTCAATCACAGTGGAACTTCATGAGGGGAGAGATAAGAGAAGATGAGACAAGAGAAGAGAAGAGAAGATAAGCCTTTATTGTCTCTAGATAGAGAAATTTGTCTAGGGCATGACAGTGTGAAACAGAACACATTAACACAGACAAAACATACAGTACATCTAGACTAATACACCTCCGCTGAAACTAGATCAGTCTAATAAATACCCTTACCCACACACAGACACACACACACACACACACACACACACACACACACACACACACACACACACAACTGCCTTTCACAAAAAACTATTAGTTTAAATTGAGAGTTATCCTGGGAAACCCCAGGCCGATCCACAAGTCTTTTCACTTTACTCCACAGCACATTAAAAGCCTGACTTTTTGCTCCACCATAGAGAGACCACTTCCTCTTAACTCCCCACATTTTCTGTGTAAACTGCTTGTTCGCTTTTGCATTCACATTCGGTATGTTGTTCCAAATTATTTTGTTCCAATCGCTTTTCAAAGAGCTGACCCGCGTATCTGACACGACACGCTCATCCATTCACATTTCTGGATGTTGTTTTCCCACAGATAATACTTTCAGCCTTGGTCTAGAGGCCATCCCAGACACTCATAGAACACTGAAACAAATAATTTTCTAAAAACACCCCGATCCCCTTCAAGGTTTCATGTCATAGATTAAATAGACCCCAGGATCTGTAGAAATCCTAGGAATTGGATGCTCTGATGCTGGTCTCAGGAACGCAAGGCTGGTTCTCCATCACAATGACTGGTGACTGGTGTGATTGATGTGTGTGTGTGTGTGTGTGTGTGTGTGTGTGTGTGTGTGTGTGTGTGTGCTGTACATGCAAAGCAGGCCAGAGCAAATGCCTTAGGCTCCAGTGTCAGTGGTGTGTGTATGTTGTGGACAGACTTGTCTGCCTGTACCTTCTTCTGTGTGTGTTGGCCAAAACCTGTACCTTGGAAGGAAGCATCCGGATTCACACACACACACACACACACACACACACACACACACACACACACACACACACACACACACACACATCATAGTATGGCTTTTGTCCTGACATCTTCAATTTTCATGTTTTTGCTATCATATCATGGTTATATTAATTGGTTGTTTGGTTTGGCAAAAGCCCAATACCGCTTTCCTAAAGAATCTGCTACAATTATTCTTTTAAAAGAAGGATGCTGCTTTAGGCTGTGCAACTGTCAGTCTCAAAATTTAGTTGTATGCAGTTGTGTGTGTATATGTCTATATGAGTGTGTTGTATGTGTGTGTGTGTGTGTGTGTGTGTGTTTCTGTCCTAACCTGCCTGTACGAGTGGATTGACTTCAATCAGTGTATGCATGAGTTTGAGTGCCTGTGAAAACCTGTGTGTGTGTGTGTGTGGTTGATGTATGTCGGTGAATATAGTGTTTATTAGATCATTTGCAATAAAGACTGTACTCGGTTGCACACAGCTCTGGTTTTGGCCTCTGTGTTTGCGTGTTTGTGTGCATTGGTGCATCACATGTACTTGTATTAGTATGAATGTCTGTGAGGTCCCTTTAGTGGATGTCTGCACTGCACTGCACTGTTCTGCTCTGGCCCAAGGCATTGTGGGAAGATGGATGTCTGGTACTCATGGAATTCCAGAATGTCTCAATTCTGAATGTAAGATAACCGGCTAAACTGGTAAAGTGATGAAGGAAAGTAGGCTAATTCCGCTGGACCTGCTGTTACATAACTGGAAGAAAACAGTTATGCACTCTTAAAATTAAAGGATAGGCTACTCAGAGTACTTAAGGTTCCTCACTTTACCACACTAACGGAACCCATAATGGAGCTTTCAGGAACACTTTTAAATAGTACATTAGTTCTCTAAAGATCTTTGAAGGATACTTGAGGCTCTTGTAGAAGTTCCTCATTTTGGATTCCACCAAGAGCCTCAAGTATACCTCGATGATCTTCAGAGAACAAATGTGCTTTTTAAAAGGCTTCCTTCTCCTTCCTTCCTTTTTTCCTTTTGGGTTCTGCCAGTATGGTGAGGTGAGGAACCTTAAAAAGTACTTTGAGTCCTCAACCCTTTAATTGTAAGAGTGTGGGAGAAATCTGAGGCCAATCAATTCAAAGTCCTGTTGTTCCAGGTCACCAAGCGCTGTTTGTAGGAAATAGAACCAGAGAATTTGATACAACATCAAATTAGCCAACTGGCAGCTCACATTAAATTCTTGATAAGAAAATATAAGTGAAAGTGAATAACTCCATTCATGCTCCATTAAGTTAATGTTATCTGCCAGATCACTATTTATGCTGTATCAAACTAATACAATCATTATCTCACAACAGCAGTCAGATGTCTAAAACAATAAGGCTATGGATTGATTCACTCTGAATGTTTTTACATTGTGGAGAGGGAAAAGTAACACCTCATTGAATGGATAAAAAAAAAGATGGCAGAGTTCCTTGTCTGCATGTTGAATGTTCATATTGTTAAATGTATTTTTAAAAACAAAAAAACACACTTTATGTCTAAATATTGCATTCATTCAAATGTATACAGCACATTATGTTTTATTCTTAATGTAAATGTAATGCCCCCAGTAGAACTCCCTGTAGACCACTGGCTCTTATAGTGGGGTCTGGGACACCCAGAGGTGAGCAGCACTTTGCCAAGACGTCCATGAAAAAGTTTGTTATAGTATAAACACTTGTCTTTTGTAGAGGAAGAATTCAGTAAAATCAATACAATTGATGCTAAAATTCTAAAAAAATTATTATTATTTTTTTTTTTTACAAAAATAACATTTTAAAAAACGTTACAAAAAAAAAGAAAGAAAAAGAAGAGGAAGCACTATATGGTTTATAGATTAGGAGTCCAGAGCCATCTTACAGAACATATGGCTATACTTGCGTTGCCATTATAAGGGCTCCTTGGAAAATGCTCAGCTCCATGAGGTGTCCTGCTGGCCTAGTAAAGTTTGAGAAGCTCAGCCCTTAGAATCTGTTAGCGTTATTGCAAGCTCCTGTGCATGTTGCCAAGTTAGCAAGTCAGCCCCAAAGGTTAAGGTGATGGTAGAACCTCCAACCATAGCTCTATTGTCAGTGCCCTGAAGACTGTTGGGAGGGAAAAGAATGAAACTATAAAATAAAGGAGAATGTCCGCACACTTGCTCATATCTTGTGTCTATTCATTTCAACACAAACTTTGTGGTGAAATTAAAAGGCACAAAATGTGAGCATGTGTGCAGACATTCTCCTTCATTTTATAGTCTACTATTTTTTGACCAGCACCCACTTTGGATGTGCGCACCTTCAAATACCTTTTTGCAGGGAAAAGAATGAGAACATTTGGTTGGATAGACTGAATGATGACCAGAGAACATAACTGACTAGGGCTGTGGGAATGCATCTGAGATGTGAACGTAGAGTCCCACTTGTTATTAGATAATGGTTTTGTTGCAGGATTTTGTTGGTATGCTGCACTAAATATACTTGTTCTTCCTAGCGACACAGCACTCAGTCAGCTTGAACAACAGAGCTATGGTTGAAGTATTTTACTCCACAATATCCCTTTAAGACATACCTGGGCAAACTAAGGCCCAGGGGCCAGATGTGGCCCGCGGAGCTATTTAATGCGTCCCGCGGAGCCTTCCCAAAATAAAATAATTTCTCATTTAGTCATGGTGACCTAGGTTATAGGCCTTATTTATCATATGTGTTGTATGATCATGAAAAGCAAATTCCACCCTTTTAAACCTGCATATTAACATGTCCTCTGAAGAAAGTGAGGCTACTGGCTAGAGACTTGCCAATTTATCGACATCAGTTCGTTAACTGTTAACACCCGGTCCTTTAGTCAAAATCTGAAAGCCAATGTGGCCCCTTGGCCAAAATAATTGCCCACCCCTGCTTTAAGATGTACCACTGCTCCACACTGTCCCTGTATATCAACACAGCTTTGGCCCAAGTAAATATGGGTGTCTGGGTAAAAGTTAAGAGACTATTCCAACATTCTCTGCAATTCTCTGATTTTACTGTTTATAGACATGTTTGAGTAAATGTATGTTTTTGTTTTATTCTGTAAAGTCATTCAAACCATCCATTTGCAGAAAATGAGATGGTCAAAATGGTTTAGTTAAACATTAGTACTGTTGTTTCTAAATAATCATAAAGTTGTTTTCTTTGCGTTATTTGAGCTCTGAAAACAAGGCATGTGTTTCTTTATTTTGATCTTTCCTCATTTTCTGCAAATAAAATGCTCTTAATTACATTTTTTTTTAATTGGAATCTGTGAGAAATGTTACTGCATACGTGTTGTATAAAACAAACAAAAATATTAATTTTACTCAAACATACACCTGTAAATAGTAAAATCACAGAGAGTTGTGCTTAGTGCAGAGTGGTATCTCTTTGCCCCAAGCTGCAGCTATGACACTGAGGGCCTCACTGTTGTGCATGAGAGACTTCCTATTTCCTGGTCTTTGGTCAGACCACATGCAATAGCCTTCTGGAGGGGTCAGTCAAAGGAATATTCAACCTTTATTATGAAATTGAGTTGGTTATTCACAGTCTAACCTGGAGTTACATGTGTGGGTAAATGCATTTTGGTCTCAGTGAATGCTTTTTTTTAGTTTTAGATTAGCATACATACTGGAATGCACAGTATGCTGCCAAAGTGTTGCTATCTGGCTACGTTACATTCCAGCGCTTTTGCTGGAAGCTAAGAAAAAGGTAGGCCTAAAGTTTGGGTTGCCAGACTGGGGAAATGCATGCACTGAGACCAAAATGCTCTTACCCACATGCAGTATGTAACTCAAGGGAAGGGGGTGAATGATCCATTTCCATTAAAAGATGGAGTATTCCTCTAAGGGGACCGTTTAAGTGTTCTCAGCATCACATTTTTACTGAGTACTTTGTTGTGAGTTCCTTAAAAAGAAAGTGAGGTTTACTGTTTCTAATAATAAAAGTGTAAAAAATAATAATAAATGTTGCTTTTTGTTCATATTGCTATCGACCTGCTAACATTAAACATCAGGCAAACTCTGTAAACAGTACAACAGCTAGCACTCCTCTGTCACAATGGAACATGGTAGTGTGCAGTGTTGTGGTGTGGTCATCATTATCAGGATGTTTCTCAGCCATATGTCTGCTAAAGACTAATCAAAAGGCCACTTTTCACCAACACACACATCAAACTTGCCAGTAAAAATGATGATTGGCTTACCATCTTAGGCAGTTCCACCTTATGGACGTGATGTACCATGAGCAACAACAAACACATACCCACACAAACACGCACACACACACACACACGCACACACACACACACACACACACACACACACACACACACACGCACGCACACACACACACACACACACAGGCAAACATACACAAGCACACACACACACACACACACACACACACACACACACACACACACACACATTGTTCCGCCAGCTGTGTTACGGTACATGTGGCTTAATAAGTGAAATATAGTAGAAGAGGACATTACCAGTACAGACAAGAAGGCCTGCAGCTGACAGGAAGACTGGATGAATGAATGATGGACAGAAAGTACAGTACGTCTATGGAGTTATGGCTCAGAGTCACATAAACAGGTGCGGGGAAAGTAATTGTTTGTGAGCTTATCAGATACGCACAAACACACACACACACACACACACACACACACACACACACACACACACACACACACACACACACACACACACACACACACAGAGGGAACATGCCCACACACAGTTCATACACACAGACACACCCTCTGTCCCTCCCTCTAATTGTTTATGCTGTTTTGGTTGGGAGAGGAACAAAGGAGAGAGAAGACAGTGGGAGGTATAAATAGACCTCCCTCCTTTATCCTCTATCCCCTCTTTCTGTCTTTATTGACTTTGGCAAGAGAACACAACAAGGCACACCTGAGACAGGTAAGACACCTGAGTTCCTTTCTCCTCCATCTCTTCATCCCCTCCTGTTTTCCTTCTCTCTCTCTCTCTCTCTCTCTCTCTCTCTCTCTCTCTCTCTCTCTCTCTCTCATTCTCTCTCCAGTCTGTTCATCCATGCTGTTTCGTAAACACTAGGCCTTTGTTGTGATTTTCCAGGTAGATCACTGCTTTTGTTTTCTCCTGACTGAGAGAGATGATCCAACACTGATCACTTTTGCACTGTGTGTGAACAAAAAGGTTTTAGACATAATGCAGCTGAAAACGTGTGCTGGTTTGTTCAAGTGTGTGCGTGTGTATGTGTTTGTGTGTCTGTGTGTATGTGTATGTGCGAGAGAGAGAGAGATAGAGGTTTGTTTGTAGAGGTTTGTTCAAGTGTGTGTGTGTGTGTGTGTGTGCGAGAGAGAGAGAGAGTGTAAAGTAGCTGTGGAGTTGGGAGGTAATCTTCACGCTCAGGGATAAATAGACCACATGGCTTGTAAGCGTGTGCCCTTTACTGAACCTCAGTAGTAGTGTTTCTATAATAATAATAATAATAATAATAATAATAATGAAAGTGTTTATGATCTGCCCGATCAGGCAGCCATTAAAAACATTGTGTAGAAACACACTACTGAGATACTGAGAGGATTAACATATATATTACTCTCTACTCAAATTATTAATTTGCCTTTATTTGTGATTTTTGAAATCATTTTTGAAATTACATAATGATTACAAATAATTTGACTGACTCTCAAACTGCACACACTGCATAATGGATGGATTTGAAGAATACCGAAATATGCTTGTGTGTGTGGTAGAGATGCAGAGGGATTGGGTAGTGAATTACCTCACAAAACTGGATATGCGAAAAAAGAATTTGCATTAAAGGACAAAGACAATTGTTCACTTTCAGAATATTGCCACAGGCACAGTGGCAAGTGTCAGAGAGACATGTTGATGAGTGACATGGAAACACACACACACACACACACACACACACACACACACACACACACACACACACACATAGGAGAGAAGCAGGAATGGGCACATTGTTTAAATGTCATATCTATAAATAGGGACCAGAATAAGGTGCAAATAAATCTCAGTGAGCGCGTGAGACATGGCACATGTTGATTCCTCCTTGTTCTTTAACCAAGAAAAACAAACAAAACAGTCATAAGTACGATTTATTAATAACCATGTTTTTGGCAGGTGTGTGAGTTCACAAGAAGTTGCCTGAGACACGCGTGCAATGGCTGGTTCCGGCCCCTGGGTGGCAGCGCTGAGCTTGTTCTGCCTGCTGGCTGCAGTTCAGCTTGAGAAAGGTCAGTCTGAACAACACCTCATCCAGTCTCTCACAGAGGACATTTCACACACCACACCAGTCTGCTTTGCTCAGTGTGTGTGTGTGTGTGTGTGTGTGGGGCGGGGTGGGGGGGTGTATGTTACTGGATTCATGCTGCTTCTACGACATGTGTGAAGTCAGGATAGAATCAGGAACGAAATAAAAAGAATGAAAAGAAAAATATTAATGTGATATGCAATAGATTCCATAAAAAATATAGATATGTGTAGAAGGGGAAACTCCAAATAGGAATTCATAAGTAGCCCAGTTCTCTGATAATTATGCTATATCAATCCTGTTGCTTTCTACAACTCATACCATTTACAGAGACTTCTAGAGTCGGCTACTTTAGACTCTCCCTGCAAGAACACAACTGGTCACACATATCCTATAGAACTAGTGCTGAACTAGTAAACAACTACTAGCACAGGTGGCATAGTAAGCAGGCAGTGCAGAATGCAACAGTCAAACATAGCCTACACCCTACAGAACCAGTTCTACGCGCTCAATGGTGTTTTTTGCCCCCAACAGCACCTTCCAGGCAGCACAGCCTAATAGGCACTACCTTTACCCTATTCCTAACCCTAACCCCCTCAACCCTCATCCTAACCCTAAACTGAGTGGAGTAGTGTCTTAAAGGCAGCGCTGCCTTGAAGGCACGGTTGAGGGCAATAATACCACTAGCTATTAAACTACTAGCACAGGTGCCATAATAGGCAGGCAGTGCAGAATGCAACAGGTCAAACATAACCTACAGAACTAGTGCTGAACTAGTTATAAAACTAGTAAGACGGGTACCATGACAAGCAGGAAGAGCAGAATGCAACAGGTCAAACATAACCTACAGAACTAGTGCTGAACTAGTTATAAAACTAGTAAGACGGGTACCATGACAAGCAGGAAGAGCAGAATGCAACAGGTCAAACATAGGTGAAGATTGTGCACATCCCAAATAGGTGCAAGACAAGGCTGATTGACTGTAAATTGAAGAGTCTGCACACTAAAAATCCTTTTTTGTCTTTATTTTCCCATGGTAACAGGTCAAACATAGCCTACAGAACTAGTTCTGAACTAGTTCTGAAACTAGTAAGACAGGTACCATAACAAGCAGGCAGTGCAGAATGCAACAGGTCAAACATAATCTATAAAGCCATTTCTACACTAGCTATGAAACTACTAGCACAGGTGCCATAACAAGCAGGCAGTGCAGAATGCAACAGGTCAAACATAATCTATAAAGCCATTTCTACACTAGCTATGAAACTACTAGCACAGGTGCCATAACAAGCAGGCAGTGCAGAATGTGCTGATCTTAGATTGGCTCAGCTGTCCAGCGATTCTAGAATGTTGCTCTCAGCTCCGGAACACAGCCTGAGTGAGCACACGAGCCACAGGCGGAATGGGTGGGCAGGTCAAAGGTCAGAGAAAAATGTAGGGGAAGAAACGGTCATAGTTTGAGAGTTGAAAAAGTTTACAAGTTGTCCATTTTAGACCCTCCTTTTTTTGTGGGCTAAGGCAGTGGCTTTTCTGGAAGCTGAACTTTAAAGTATAAGTCCGGAGTAAGTTTAAGAATAGCCCTGCTGCACGAGCCTTCTAACAGCAATATATTTCACATGAAATGAAAGATTTTGGAACAGCATAGACCTAACGCGAACGCAAAACACTTTACATCGAGTCAATGTAACCTCAGATCTTACTTTCGGTTTCCAAGTGTCAGGTCCCATTGATTCAGTGTAAAGTGCCTGTTCGCTTGAATTCACTCCAGTGCTTTCCTTTAAGCTTGGAGAGGTTTGAAAAAGACTCATTTATACAGCTACCAACACAAGAATGATCGCCTGATGGAGAAGGCTGTATGGCGAACAAACATTCACATGAAATAGAGGGGGCCATTCCAGAGAATCCTGGAGAATCACAAAATGGCTCCCTCTGGAGGCTAAACCTATTCACTACATTGCATCCATTTGGCTAACACTGCCTGCGAACCTGAGTGAAACAACTGTCTGCTCGGCTAAAAGAAAATAGTAGATTTTAAGAATATGAATAGCAAAGTAGATAAAGTAATGACTAAACTGTAGGCGGTGGTAGTGTAGTGGTTAAGGACCCTGAGCAAGGCACTTAACCCTAAGTTGCTCTCAGGGAGACTTGCCCTGTAGTAATTGATAGTTGACCAAACGTAAGTCGCTTTGGATAAAAGCGTCTGCTAAATGCATAAATGTAATGTAAATGTAAACTAAAGAGTGTTTTTGTCTCTCTTCCCCAGTGGTGGTTGTTCCACTAGAGGCCAAAGATCCTGCAGTAGACGCCGGACAACTATGTCTCCAGTACTCCAAAGACGGCCAATCCCTGCACATTATGGATCTGTATGACATGATCAACGAGAAACTTGAGCAGTACGCTCAGGTATGTGTGTATGTGTGTGTGTGTGTGTGTGTGTGCGAGCTCGAGGGGTAAAACAACCAATCAGGATGAAGTAGTATAACAGAAAGTGCATGTTTTGTTCAAGTGACAATTTAACGCTATGTTATTGGTGTGATTTTAATGACTAAAAAAAAAAAAGTAGTTAAGCCCGCACATCCGATCTTGCCCTGGGAGCAGGACAATCAAATAAGTCTATAAGAATAAAAAAAAGTCCGCTGCAACCAGGATTTAATGCTCCCACAATTTTTTATTTTACCGTAACGTTTTGGGTATGCACCCTTCTTCAGACGTGATTTTAATGACTGGCAGAAACTTGAGGGTATTCTGTATTCAGTTGTAGACGTACGTTATAAGAAAATGGAGAGAATTTAGAATTTAA
>JAODXP020000023.1:10379867-10389867 GCA_027497455.2 Sardinella longiceps | reverse complement strand
CACACGCGCACGCAAGGTTCTCACACACGCATGCACACGCAAGTTTCTCACACGCATACTGTACACATACACACACACACAGGTCCTTACGCACGCATGCACACGCAAGGTTCTCACACACAAACACACACATGCACACACACACTGTACACATACACACTCAAGGTCCTTACACACACACGCATGCTCACGCAAGGTTCTCACACACACACACACACACACACACGCACGCTCAAGGTTCTCACACACACACACACACACGGTTCACACACAAATCATGGGCTGAAGCCTTTGAGCCTGTCCGGTGCTACCCTTTCATCTCGCTACCTCCCTCCCTCTTCCCAAAACATAACTCAAGAGCCACTCAAAACTGAACAGCATATAAAATTTATTATCCTTTCCAGCACACACATCTCTGCTCATACCCCAAACACATAACAGAGGGCAGCATTACACATCACACATTGTACTTTTATACACTTATAAAAAATACTTTTTAAAAAGTTATTTAATAGTCATTTAGCAATGCCAACAATGTAGATACACATTGTGACAAACACAGTTCAACCTAAATGGGATATGTATGAAACCATGTGGGTTACCCTTAACATACTTGGAGAAGCGAGGATGTGGAGGATGATCTTACACACACACACACACACACACAGTTGAAGCAGCGAGGATGTGGAGGACGACCTTACACACACACACACACAGAGTTGAAAGGGCTACAGCTCAAACACACACACACACAGACTGTCCTGTGAGGTCGGACAATCAGTCCTTTTCACGTGGGAAAGCCGACACTTATTATCTCGCTGGGCTCCTGGTACGGAAACTCCTGCCAAGGGGCAAGGCGATACCTGAGGCTCTGGGCTTCAGAAGGAGCGCAAGCAGGCAAGAGTCAAAGCACAGCAACCCCCCCTTATCATCTCCAACGGCGGCATCAGATGCAAGCACTACCCAGAAGCCCCTAGTGGTGCAGAATGTTCCGACTCGCTCCACAGCCTGGTCACCTCACCTCCGTCTACTGTGGTCCATTACGGCAGACTGGACACAGATAAGAGATAATAGCACCAGCCTGCATGGTGGAGTGGAGTCTGTCTGGCCCTTTGTGTACAAAAGTGAACAAATAACAAAATCTAAACACTCCATCAGGTTTTGAGTAAGAGTGCAGTAATGTGAGGCCATGAGTAATAAGCATAAAAAAAAAACCCTGAATAGCGACCACTGTTATTAAACTGTTATTAAACAGTAATAAAATATACCCGGTCCCTTTTCCTTTAATCAGCAATGGCAGTGATGATTCATTGACCCAACTGTAGCCCTGTTTACATGGACACTTCTAATCTGATTATTTAACCCAATATTCCATTTCAGATGGCATTTATGAATGCATCTCCTTGGATACTGTTCTATAGAATGCACATGGAATCTTTCTAATCAGATTAGAAGTGTCCATGTAAACCTGCCTTGTGTTGACGTGTTGTTGCCATGACCAGCAGTAGTAACAGTGACTTTCCTGTGCTCTCACACATAGATATTATATATAGAATCATTAAAGTAATACTTATATGATATCTGTGCTCTCACAGACTGATTTGCTTCTCTCCCATGAAGGTGCTTCCCTAGCTCACCTCCACACATGAGTTAGCTGTGGGTAGGTGGTATAGCTGGTCCTCTAACATCTTGTCCTAACTGCAACAGACCGGCGGGTTGTCATGTGGCATTGACTATTCACGGTCATAGCGTTTGTTAAATTTGCCGTTCTATTTGGTTAGATTCTCCAGTCAATCTAGCCGAGCAACACGACTTGCGCGACTAAATGGAAACGGACCAAGCGACTAAAATCTTTTTTAAAGATCGTGAAGCAATGCGACTAGTTGCGCTGTTAGGACATTGTAATAGAAAACAAAGTAATAGAATTCTTTTTATCACACATGCAGTTGCATCGCATTCAGTTAGGACACAGTGTAGAAGCATCTGTGTACCGGCTCCAACAAAGTGCAGAGAACTTTTCAATACAACCCCACACACCAGCACTGAACTGCGCCGCCACCACCTGTTGATTGTGATTGAAGTCTATTTTGACGGAGTCGTTTATTAACATTCTACAGGCCACTGTACTATTTGCCTTGCTTATAGTGTGCTGCCGGTGTGCATTGTGAGCACTTTATTATAAACACTATTATAAAAGCACCACTATAAACGAGCATAGTACAGTAGTAGCCTATGGAATCAACAGTGGATGTTCTGAACGGCTCTGCCAAACTTCAATCGTAATTCACAATCAGCGGCGGAGGAGTTTGGTGCTGGTGTTCAGGGTTGCATTGATAACAATGGAACTGAATGTTGGAAGCGGAGTGCTCAGCACTGTGTTGGAGCCGGTGTGCAGAACGCTTTAAGGTAGCTCCAGACCAAAGATCCGCGACGAGACGGGCTGCAACGTTCTATAAACCTGGACGTTCTAAAACTCTGAAACTGCGATTTGACATGCTAAATCTTTTGCGATGGCTTGCAACTGCCTGCAACAACCTGCGACGATTCATTCACACCGCCACAACTCTGTTTTAAAAGCGTTTTGTCTCGTCGCGGACCTTCAGTCTGAATTGCCCTTTAGCCTCCAATCTCTATTTGCTGTAGGAGTCTCCTGGAGCAGACACAACTGGCTCTATCTGTGCGTGCACACACACACACACACACACACACACACACACACGTCCAGTGGCATGTAGGCTAGCTAAGCCTGTACTGAAAGAAAACCCTGCACTCTGGCGTCCACTCTAAAAGACAACTGGGGCTAAACGGGCACAGGGACTCAGGAGCTACACAGGAGAGGGGCCAAGGTCAGATAAAGGTCACAGAGGTTAGAGGTCAGAGGTCAGCCGTCTGGCGATCTCATCACACTGGCTCTGGCTGACTGACTGACTCTATTGGCGTAACACATGGCAGTGCAGGAGCGACGGCTAACGTGCTAGCATCAGCAGTCCCATAGCACACCGCAGCAACAGCAGTCTCAGAGACAAAGAGACCTCTGTGTATGGTGTGGGAGGAATCTGTGACACACACACACACACACACACACACACACACACACACACACACACTGTACAAAAGGCTGACAGAATGGAATGTACAGAGAAAAGAACCTCCATCACACATCACAGATGAGATCTATGCATTGTTAACAGCTGAGAGGTGGCTTCACAAAGACATTCCCAAGGCCAAAACATCCTAAGGCCTCAACCTGACAATATGAATGAGTTTCACATCACTTGTGTCTCTTTGCAGAAGCAATGAAAGGCATGTTGATGAAGCGATAGTCTTCCTAAACATTACAATACTTAGGAAAGGGGACTTGAGATAGAATTCAGTGAAAAATTACAAAGAGGTTGAAATAAAATAAAACAAATATATTTGTCATCTAGATTCATAAAGTAAAATAGTGATATACACAAAGTATGCATGGACAATGGACCTCATACTGCAAACAAGTATGATAAGTCAGAAAAGTAGAAAAATAAATGGTACCTGATAATGACCCCCGATACACCCAGCATTCAGTAACAGACAAGCAGTCATTCTTTGCTTTAAAGTGCGCTGAACTAAAACCTCATAGGCGGACATTTAGGGCACTCAACACGCTTGGCAGCCAATCAGGAAACAGAACGAGCTCGCTCCCTTTTCATGGGCTTAAGGAGTCAAACTCTACTTCTGTTCAAGATGGCTGCCTTACAGCGTACGCCCGACACACCTTTCCAATACTGTCTACTGCATATAGAGCCACCTATAAGGCCCAGCCTGTACTGTACTGTACCAAAGAGTCTGACTTGTGTAAATGAACCTGTCTATTCCAGTCTGAGGCCAGCCGTGGCCCCAAGGAGGAGCTGAGCCCTTAGTGAGGCCCAGAGAAAGGACCAGAGGCTGGGGCACACCAGGGGGAGATCCAGGGTCCAGTTAAGGCATTTGGTGGTGGTGTGGGCGGACGGAGGGCTAAGCCCCCCTCTACATGCCCAGGGGCTTGTAGGAGGTTTTTCCGTATCTCCAGAAGAGGAAGAAGCGGATGAGGCTGGTGATGATGCCTGGTGTGTTGGGGACCTGCGGAACAGACAGAGGGGGAAGAGTTAGAAGGGAGAGAAGGCAAGGATTTAGGGGGAAGGATTTCAAGTGCGCACAACTGAAAGTGCACAGGAAGGGATGGAGAAGATGTAAGAGCTAACAGAACGCAGAGGAATGATTTTACATGCTCAGATTTAAGATTTAAAACACGTTTGAAGGAAAATGTTGTAGCATTTCAAGCCATAACCCTGATACTGGATGTCCCACTGTACAATAACAATAACATTTAGCCAATGCTAGCTAATGCTATTCAGACAAAGTTTTTTTGTTTTTCTTACTAAATATGGCACAGAAAACCACTTTCATTTCAAGGTTTAAAAGCAGGTTTGCTATTCAGTACCAAATGTTTTGTTTTGTTTTTCCTTCTGACCTCAAATACAGAACTATGGGTCCGATCCATTGCTCTAGAATTCCAGAATTTTCCTTGAACTCTCATGAGGGATGGAGTTTTAATGTGCACACATCCAACACTGCAGACGGGAGCAGTTTTTAGGATACACATACTGTACGTATCTCCCCAAGCACAGGACGTGCATTCCCATGTTTATTTCCACAGAAGGACGACAGAAGGAGAATGACCTATCCATCCACACAGCAAATAACACTATTCATGATGCAGACAGATGCACAATGACACAACACACCCTCACGGCACATGTCCCCCCCACTCCACCCCCCCCACAGCACATGTTCCTTCTCTGCTCTGTCATTAAACAGCTCTGAATATTCATGACTGGATCGGTACCTGCTGCTCACGGTCTCAGTGGATCTCAGCTCTCATTCGGGCCAAGGAATTGACAGCTGTTAATAACCCACTGTTATGAAAATGTATTTTTACACATGGGGCCCCAATTTATGGCGCTGAAAAACTGCTGAGTCACCGATTATAATGTGTCACATGTGGCAGAAGAGACGACCACGCTTGCTCTCAGCGGACGCACAACAGAGACGATGGGTAACCCGGCAACCAACCTGCGTTATGCAAACAACTCCTGTGAAACCTCTGAGGACCAATAAAGTTCACAGGAAGTTCTCTTGTGTGACTTAACTTCCAGTCAGAAAAGCAGAGCCAAGGACTACTTGGCCGCGGTGCCGCTGGGAGACATGCAATCGAGCCGAACCCAAGCGCTCCCGGTTAACGACTTCCGACTCCTGCCAGGGAGACGGATTTCTGGTGAGAACCAGAGGCGGGAGAGAGAGGGGAGGGGAGGATTTCAGGTAAAAATATTCATCCACCCTCTCCTCTCACGGAAAATGCCCATTGAAAGAGGGTGACTGTTTTTTTTTCACCGCTGTCCTCAGTGGAAATGCTAAATGACTACAGCGCTTAATGAGCCGTTAGCCAAGCCTGTAAAATTGTTGCTAACATTAACATTAAAGGCAGGCTTAATGTCTGCATCCCAAACAATGGCAGCTTTGAATTATATATATGAAAAAAAATATTAAATAATATTATATATAATAAAAAACAAAATTATAAAAATAATACTACTTAATGACAACAGTCATAAAGGGTAACAAAGCGTCATTAATGTTCATGATACATGTCATATCAGATTAATGACAGGTTCATGTCACTCTTATATAGACACCTTATAGAAAAGTGATATCGAAATGCTGCAGGGGTAGATAACTATAACAGCACTCTTCACTGTAATAATGTTATAACATTTAAAAACATCCTGTCCCTGAAATGTTGAAGGCCACTATTTTATTATCATTTATTATTATTATAAATATTATTATTTATTTATTATTATATAATCAAAAAAATCCTGTCTCTGAAATGTTGAAGGTCATTATTTGTACAGCACATGTTGTACGGAGTTACAGTCCTGGGCCATGCTTGAATTCAGTGACAGTGGCTGAGGCTCTCTGCATCCATCAGAGTGTGCTTGCCCAGAATAAGGACCTCTCTCTCTCTCACTCACTCACTCTCTCACTCTCACTCTCTCACTCTCTCTCTCACTCTCACTCTCTCTCTCTCACTCTCTCACTCTCACTCTCCCTCCCCCCTCTCTCTCTCTCTCTCTCTCTCTCTCTCTCTCTCTCTCTCTCTCTCACTCCTCACCATGATGTATAAGTCTTGCAGCTGCATGCCGTACAGAGACCAGGAGGTGGACGTGAGGAAGGTGGCCACCGTCAGAGGGAACGACAGACACTCCACCGACCGACTGCGGATAATCTCCAGCTGAGAGAGAGAGAGAGAGAGAGAGAGAGAGAGAGAGAGAGAGAGAGAGAGAGAGAAGAGAGAAGACAAAAAAAGAAAGGAGAGAGAAATTAAGATTAATGTTAGCCTATACATATTACTATTGAATAAACACATACTCTACTCCTGCACTGTAAATATAATCTACTTGGAATAAAAATATACAGCATGATTACATAACAGCATAGCACTGTGTAATCAACAGCATGCATAACTTCCTACACAAAACACACAATCTAATCTAAAAAGAAATACAAGATTACGTAACATACTGTATTCACTCAACTTCCTGTACCACACAAGAGTTCCATAAAACTGATTCGGAAAAGAGTTCCACACAGATATACTGTATGTAGCCGTACTATATGCAGCAGTACCATATACAATACATACATGCAGACTGTAACATATGCAGCAGTACCATATACAATACATACATGCAGACTGTAACATATGCAGCAGTACCATATACAATACATCACATGATATATGCATCAGTAGCATATGCAGCAGTACCATATACAATACATACATTAACATACTGTATGCAGCAGTACCATATACAGCACATACATGCATTAACATATGCAGCAGCACCATGTGCAGCAGTACCATATACATACATGCATTAACATATGCAGCAGTACCATATACAGTACATACATGCATTAACATATGCAGCAGTACCATATACAGCACATACATGCATTAACATATGCAGCAGTACCATATACATACATGCATTAACATATGCAGCAGTACCATATACATACATGCATTAACATATGCAGCAGTACCATATACAGCACATACATGCATTAACATATGCAGCAGTACCATATACAGTACATACATGCATTAACATACATGTATGCAGCAGCACCATGTGCAGCAGTACCATATACATACATGCATTAACATATGCAGCAGTACCATATACAGTACATACATGCATTAACATATGCAGCAGTACCATATACAGCACATACATGCATTAACATATGCAGCTAGCCTGATTATCACTTTCAAAGCTCATGCAGCAGCAGCACCATATGCAGCAGTAACACATGCGGCCGCTGTAACATACAGTATGTGGCAGTACAATATGCATACGCAGGAGAGGTGGTACAATGACTAAGATATCAGGCATGGTAATATATGGCAGTAACATATGCATATGCAGGAGAGGTGGTACAATGACTAAGATATCAGGCATGGTAATATATGGCAGTAACATATGCATACGCAGGAGAGGTGGTACAATGACTAAGATATCAGGCATGGTAATATATGGCACTAACATATGCATACGCAGGAGAGGTGGTACAGTACAATGGTGATCATGGTCAGATTGAGGCGCATGAAAACATAGGTGGCAGAGTGAGTGAGTGCCAGTCTCTCTGCTCCCCCAATGCTGCTGGACCCTAACTGTACGTTCAGACCGCCAGCGATAAATTGCCAAGAGTTGCCGAAGACTCCCAAGAAACATCGCTTGAGCACAGCAACCAAAACGGCAAATTTGCCCATGACGTTAGCATTCAAACATTCGGTCCTGCTTCTCTACATGCATCTCACCAGTAAATCGACATTCTGATTGGTAATCGCCCAACCGCATCATAGCTCATTACATAAAGTTAACCGAAGTTTAACTTGATTTTATCGCCCAAGTTTCATCGCCCAAGTCGCCTGCCACCTTTGTCGCCCAAATCGCCTGTCTCCATACAAAGTCAATTACTTCTGTCGCCCATGTCGCCATCGCACACCGGCTCCGACACAGTGCTGAGCACTCCTCTTTCCGAAATTCTATTCCATTGTTTTCAATGCAACCCCGCACACCAGCGACGAACTCTTCCGCCGACGATTATGAATTATGATTCAAGTCTATTTAGTCGGAGCCGCCCATTGACATCCATTGTTAATGTCACAGGCTACTGTGCTAGGTGCTAGGTGAAATTGTCGGATTTGAAAGTGCTCTGTAGAGTGCCTCAAACATCACTGCTCTGGAGCTCATACCTAATGCCAATATCATAGACTATTTTATGATTGAGTTTTACATAACAGCTCCCAGATCACTCTCTGTGTAAACCCCATCTGCATACACACACATACACACACGGCCGAGTGTGTGTGTGTGTGTGTGTGTGTGTGTGTCTGTGTGTGTGTGTGTGTGTGTGTGTGTGTGTGAGAGAGAGAAAGAGCATTTGATAAGAAACAACAAACACAAGAGAATGTGTGTTATGCAAATAGAAAGAGTGGGAGAGAGAGGGAGGGACAGAGGGCGGGAGAGAGAGAGAGAGAGAGAGAGAGAGAGAGAGAGAGAGAGAGAGAGAGAGAGAGAGAGATAAACACAACACACAAACAAAAGAGTTATTTGTCACCTCAGTGAGTTCTCGTAATGACTATCAGATACAGACACACAAACAGGAACAACAACTGTGTGTGTGTGTGTGTGTGTGTGTGTGTGTGTGTGTGTGTGTGAGAAACAGAGAGAGGAAACATGCTTCAGGTCAGAAACACTCACACACACACACACACAAAGGGGCAGCTGTGACGCGAGGAGCAGAGAAGGATTGGATGGAGGGATGGAGGGATGGAGGGAGGGAGGGAGAGAGAGAGAGAGACAGAAGGAGAGACAGCAAGAATGCACACAGGACACAAACAGGAAGACGAGAGACGGAGTGGAGGAAGAGAAGCCAGACGGATGGATAAGAGTGGACCTTAGCAACGCGACACACACACACACACACACACACACACACACACACACACACACACACACACATACACACGCCGGTGCTTTAACACGGGGCACACACACACACACACACACACACACACACACACACACACAGCGGTGATGTGACGGATGGATAAGACTGGACCTCAGCAACGCGACACACACACACACACACACACACAGCACTGACAGACGCCGGTGCTTTAACACGGGGCACATAGCATAAGAGATAAACAGGAAAAGAGGCAGTGAGGGAACGCAGGCAGCTTTAGTCTGATAACTCTGCCATGCCGACCACTCAGGAAATGTTTACTGTAGTCTATAGTGACGGAGCCCAGATTTAGCCTGATAATCATGCTGACGACGTTGGAACTATTTATTGTAGTTTGCAGTAAAGTAGCAATGCTATAGTCTGACAACTCTGCCATGCTGACGACTTAGGAACTATTTAGCTTGCAGTGAGGTAGCAATGCTATAGTCTGATAACTCTGCCATGCTGATGACTTAGGAACTATTTAGCTTGCAGTGAGGTAGTACGGTGATAACTCTGCCATAATGAGGACTTAGGAACTCTTTAGTCTGCAGTGAGGTAGTACAGTGTAGTGTGTGTGTGTGTGTGTGTGTGTGTGTGTGTGTGTGTGTGTGTGTGTGTGTGTGTGTGTGTGCCAGAGACAAGCGAATTCTGCCATGCTGACGACTCAGGAACTGTTTACTGTAGTCTATAGTGACACAGTGTAGCTGCAGCATGATAACCCTGCAGTACTGAGGACTTAGGAACTCTTTAGCCTGCGGTGAGGTAGCGCAGTGTAGTGTATGTGTGTGTGTGTGTGTGTGTGTGTGTGTGTGTGTTCCAGAGACCAGCGAACTCTGCCATGCTGACGACTTAGGAACTATTTATTGTAGTTTGCAGTGAGGGAACCCAGCTATAGTCTGAT
>JAODXP020000023.1:10357367-10377367 GCA_027497455.2 Sardinella longiceps | reverse complement strand
AAGATTAGAAGTAAGATTATAAGTTCTATTGACTCAATATAAACTGCTTGTTCGCTTTTGCGTTTGGCCTACAGTACGTTGCTCCAAATTCTCCCATTCCTCTCGCTGTCTTGTACAGTCAGCAGGCTTGTGCAACTGGGCAATGTTTGAATGACACCAGGCCATTGCTTTAACTTACCTGGACTTGCTACCTAGCAACCCTCTATCAACTAACTACCTGTCTCTTGATCTATTTGATACTGTTTGGTTTGAATACTCACTCTCTCTTTGGTGTAATAACAGTAGGATAGGATGTAGACAATCTGTAGGAAGGCCCCGATTGTGTTCACGATGATCAATGTGCCATCTTTCTTCAGAATACCATAGTACAGCCATCCAAGGTTGCTGACAAATACACACACAGACAGAGAATGAATGAATGAATGAATGAATAAATGAATGAACCGATGGATACATAACAGATACACATCTTCCTCTTGTAAATAAAGACATTCAATGATTACTTAGAGTAATGAGTTAATTACTCGTAATAAAGAGATGTAGTGTTATTTTATATATGGCACTCCTTGTGTAAACATGACTTGAACCTAGAGCCTGCACTAGTGCCTGATTAAAACAAATATGAGTAGATAAGAGGCTTTGTTTCCTAGCAGGTCATGGTGTACGCAAATAAAAAATATTTGTTTTCTTTCAGTGTCCTTCCCAATGCTGCAATTCCATCGTGTGCCCATACAGGAAACTCCTTCCATGCCACGTTATGAGTCTAAACAATCCCTGGTGACCTTTAACATTATATTATGACATTCTTATTATGGATAGTGTGTTCCTTGTCTGTATATTCACAAACAAGCTACAGCCTTGAATGATGATAACTGGCAGCAAAGGCAAATGCTTGACTTATTTATTATTTATTATTAACGATACTTACTTTAGACAAGTAGTAAGGAAAGGGAGGAACTGGATTTTATCGGCACTTTGTGTAGACCTCATCTTTTTCAGATCGGTCCTGCAGACAACATAAGGCAACATGACATTTTGGACTTAAAGGCAGTTTGAGGTGGCATTTGTGGAGATGTTAGAACAATTAGGGTCAGATAAAAGATAAAATGACTGTTCATGTACAACTTTCTTGTTCTACTGGCCTTGTAAGAATGGAAGAGGCAATCAGACAAGAAACTCTACTGTAGGCTACTGTGCTGATTTAAGTGCCATTCACTTATAGTCTTCTGCCAGTTTGCCAGGTGCCCCATGCCACTTGCTTACTGCCCTGGCCCCTGCAATACTGATCCATGCAACTTCCGAGCTGCCACAACTCCCCTAACCCACGGAGCAAGTGGCAGTGGTACTATGACTTTATCTACTGTATGGTGGGGACGGGGCAACAGGACAGGGCAGGCAGAACAGGGCAGTGGTTGGTAGGCTATATGATACATACAGTAGCCTATGTCCATGCCTATTTTAGGCTACAGGCAAGTAGCATGACAGCGGCATGCACCAAAAACATTAATAGCCTACAGCAAGGTTTTTCTTCCCGTGGTAAAGTTAGTGAGCTTGAACATTTCGGCTTGCTAACAAGACTCCTAATGATGACTACTACGGTAGTTATATACAGTAGAGTTAACGTTACTCATCGCCCAAGGTTGAAAATGCATTTGCAGATATGACAAAAATAGAATGAATTGCACCCTATGATGTACATAACATGTTTAGCGTGGTGGTGTAGACATATACTCACAATCCAGTCGAGAACATCCCGACTGTAAACACGATGCATGCACATGATAGAAGCTGCAAAAACTCCATAGAATGAATAACGAATTAAGTTAATCTACTATTTAGATTATTTCTACAATGTAAGAATCGCCTTTAAAAAGGAGAAAACAACAACAACGCGTGGTAAGGATTCAAGGGATAAAAAAAAGTACAGTGCTGACGTTTACACCTTCCCTACTCTATTTCCGTGTTTGTAATCTGCAACTCCGAAAAACCGACTGATCTGATTGGTTCTCGTGATCATCCAGTGAACAGAATTCTAACCAATCACAGTTTTCAGCGCGCGGTGGATATTTATCTCTCATAAATGATGTAACCCAGTGCACTATCCGGATTAAACTCATGCAATTTGGCTGAAAGGGTTGCACACAGATTCATTCAAGATTTTATAGGAAATCTCGATGTGCACACACACTAACGGGGTAGGCATGCAACGAGCTCTATAGCCTATCCCTTGTTCGCTAAGTGGGCGAACCATTTCAGTCCATAGGAATTAGCCTAGTAGCCTACAAACTTGGTCCAGAATAGCCTACATTCCATGGTCTGTGGGACTAACATTATAAAACCAAAATAATTAAATTAATATTTTATTTTTATTTTTAAAATATATTTATGAAGGTTAAGTTAGAGTTAGACAGCACAAGGATTTGTGAGGCATGCCATGTGATTTGTTTTGTAGCAACTAGACAGCCTAAACAATAAAAACAATTTGGGAAATATTGGCCTGATAAATAAATAACCTATATTAATAAATAATTTAAAACACAGGGGATAGGGAGGGGGAAAAATCTACTGCAAAATAGCTTACTTTTCACTTCAAGCAAGCAGATTCTTGCGGCAGTCAATCCCCAGTAGACACACATTCACCCAAATTTGGCACAGTCAGTTCGTTTTGACACAAGGGCACTTGGATGGCAAACAGCAGGCAGGCTAATAGCGTGTCTCATCATCACAGGCTTAAGCCGGCTGCACACCGGTTCCGACAGCATTGCGGAGCAATTTCGTATCCGACAATTTTGCCTAGCCCCTAGCACAGTAGCCGGTGAAATTAACATTCGATGTCAATGGACGGCTCCGACAAAATAGACTTCAATCGTAATTCACAACCGACGGCGGAAGACTTCGGCGCTGGTGTGTGTGGGGTTGCATTGAAAACAATGGAATAGATAGAACGTTAGAAGCAGAGTGCTCCGCAGACTAGACTGCATCACAGCCCGACAACCCCAGGGCCCGTTCTATATGTAACGGAGGCCAGCTAGCTGGGCTAGTTTGGCGGTAGTACGTGTAAAACCTCATCACCCAATTCCATGGGCGCTTCTAACACGCTGATTTAGAAGCTCGGGCTTTTAACTCAGTTGGTTAGAGCGTTCCACACCCACGTCGGGAGTTTGTAGCTTGCGGGGTGGCGGGTTCGAGACCCGTGTGCGGTGCGGACGGCCACCGGTTACACATAGACGAACCAGGCGGTCGCCTAGTGCACCGAAAATCAGGGGGACATCACAATACCTTTCTTACTTTTTTTTCTTCAGTTTTTCACTTATATTTTTAGAAAAGGGAGGGCAAGACTCAAATTTGGTTTAGGGCACCAAAAAGGCTACAACCGGCTCTGCCCCAGTGCCCACTCCTGCCTCTGCGAAGGTTAGGCTACTGTAATACCATAGGTTCTCAAAGTGTGGCCCGGGGACCAATGGCGGGCCGCGAAAATATCTGATAATATCTAAAACTGGTAAAACTGTATTGCTTTGAAAGAATGAATTTACATTTCGTGGTGTTTATCGACATCTAGGCCCACAGGAATTTATTTATTGCAATGAATATAAATTGTAGAGATACAACATGGCCATTAAAAAGATTACAAAGATTAAAAAAAATATTTATTTATTTTTTTCTCCCTTTGAGAACTTTGAGAACCTCTGCTTCAAACAAACAGTAGAGGTAAATGTGGCACCCGGCTGCCTAGAGTCTGCAGCCTGTTCACAGAGAGAGAGAGGCTGTTTAATTTGTTTAGTCACAGTGCAGTGCAGCATGGACTTGTGGGTGCCGCCGTTGGTGTGTGTGTGTGTGTGTGTGTGTGTGTGTGTGTGTGTGTGTGTGTGTGTGACTGACCAAACACCCCTGCGCTGCTGCTCGATGCTAACAGATGTCAAAGGTTTTTCTCTGGGGAAAGAGGGAGCGTCAGTGAGAGGAGGCAAGAGGGGGAGTGAGGGTGCAAGAGAGATAGAGAGAGAGATAGAGAGGGAGATACAGAGAGATAGAGAGAGATAGATAGAGAGAGTGCGAGAGAGAGAGAGAGGAAGGGGGTGAGTGCAAGCGCTGCAGTGACATCCTCACACTAGAGTGAGAGGTTTACTCTCACTTCCCCCCCAAAAAACACACTGCTCCCCTCTTCCCCTGCTACCCCCTCTCTGTTATGCTCTCTCTCTCTCTCTCTCTCTCTCTCCCTCTTTGAGATGTTTGGCCAGGCACTGTGAACTTAGCAGAGGATGAAAGAACAGGAGGATGATGGAAGGGCTGGGGGGGAGGGGTGACGGAGGAGTTGAGAGAGGTGGAAAAACAAAAAACAAAAAAAGAGAGAGAAGGAGGCTGTTGTTGTAGGCCTGATTAACCCAGAGTGTGTTGATGTTGTTTCTCCTGCGGTGTTGGAGGCCCCAGCAGCAAGGGCCACAGTAGCAGCAGCAGCAGCAGCAGCACCCCACCACTGCCATGTTGTTTTGGTGAAGCAACCCCACCTCACCTACAGCTCAGTGTAGCCGGTGGCAGTCCGCACCGCATACGGGTCTAGAACGCGCCACCCTGCAAGCTACAAACTCCCGGCGTGGGAGTGGGACGCTCTAACCAACTGAGCTAAAAGCCCGAGCTTCTAACTCAGCCGTTAGAGGCGCCCAAGGAATTGGGTGATGAGGATTTACACGTACTACCGCCGAGCTAGCTGGCCTCCATTACATCAGCAGCACCCCACCTCTGCCATGTTGTTTTGGTGAACCAACCCCACCTCATGAGCAGCACCCCACCTCTGCCATGTTGTTTTGGTGAACCAACCCCACCTCAGCAGCACCCCACCTCCGCCATGTTGTTTTGGTGAACCAACCAAGCCCACCTCAGACCAGCGCAGAAGCTGCTGCCTGCCTGCTGCTTCAGTTTGGCCTTTCAAGTGGTAATCAATGAAGTCTGAGAATGATGTGGGATCCAGTCCCCAGATGGGCAAAAGCCCCTTCCTTATCTTTCATCTTGTCTCATTAAGACCATTAATCTCCGCTCACAGGAATGGATTAAGGATAATCCCTCAGACACCTGGGGGGCAGGCAGGCAGGCAGGCAGGAGAGATTTACTCTTTCACAGGCTCTTTTGACCATTTACCAGTTTAAACTGGGCTGGGGCTGGGAGTGGGCTGGGGGTGATGGTGGGGAGTGTTTCTCTGAAGTGATCTTTTTGTTCATACTTTACTGTGTAGACTATACTGTATTCATCCTGTACATACTTTATTGTTTAGGCTATACTGTATTTAACCTGTACATACTTTACTGTGTAGACTATACTGTATTCAACCTGTACATACTTTATTGTTTAGGCTATACTGTATTTAACCTGTACATACTTTACTGTGTAGACTATACTGTATTCATCCTGTACATACTTTATTGTTTAGGCTATACTGTATTTAACCTGTACATACTTTACTGTGTAGACTATACTGTATTCATCCTGTTGACTCATCTCAGTGAGTTCATACCATTGTCATGGTCTTGTAAGTATGTAAGTCAGTCAGTCAGTAAGTAAGTCGGTAAGTAAGTGAGTGCATTGAAAACCTTGTACATAATGTCAAAAGGATGACGTGTACATAAAGCTCAGAGAGTTTGTTTCCATTGTGGTCCTTGGCAGATGTCTTTTTAAAATATTCATATCATTTGTAAATTTGAAATAAAGTTATAGCATATACAGTAACTGTAAGATAAACAGGAATTGCACATTCGTTTATTTTGTCAACAATTTTTGCTTTTTATTTCACGTTCTTTTTTCACATTATCAATATTTAACAAATAAGCATATGTCTTAGAATCTTTAATATTTACAAAACTTACAATATATACAAATGGATGAAAAAAAAATACAAGTAAACAAAAAAACAGACTCTGTACTTGTCAAATGCTTCAGCGTCATCTACCCCTCACTTCATCCCAGCCGTCACCTCTACATTGGCATACTGAGGAGTGTGTATGTGGGACACGTAAAGAAAAACAATTGTACCGGCCAATGTGTGAAGTGAACGTCTTATGGTAAAAAGACCAGCTCCTTACCCAAGACTGTATGTGTGTGTGTGTGTGTGTGTGTGTGTGTGTGTGTGTGTGGGTGTGTTTTCTTTACAGAGATTGGGCTGAAAAACTGTAGTCTTCCAATGAAAAGATGCAGTTACATGACGCAAGAGACAAGCACGACCCAGAGAACTGAACAAATGCTACACATGGATGAGAGTGCAGTCTGAGGGACACACTAGTGTAGAGATCACTGGCCATACCATAATACTCCAATACCAAGGTGATACAATAACACATATGACTTCAACTGTGGCCTTTGACTCAAGAGGTACACCATTGATATTATTTTTACACCTGGATACATGTTATCGGTATGTTAATGTCATGTTCGAACAATTTTAGTGTTTTTCACTTCATTTTGTTTTTCATTAGAAGTCAAGTAGACGCCTGGATAGGCATCTTTGCTTGTTGTCCGTTTCATGATTGATCAAATCAAATAAAACAAGAGGAGGAAATGAGGTGAATCCTTGAAAAAAAAGAGGGAAAATCCTTCAAAAATACTTTTGCTTTCTTAGGATCACACCATTCACTGCCACACACACGCAGGCACACACACACACACACACACACACACACACACAAAACAACAATAAACTTCAATCAAGCGGCAAACACCTCGTCTCTCAGGCAACACACTGCCTTTATATTAAAAAAAAGCTTCATTATAAAAAAAAATTTTAGTTTTTTTTTTGTTGTTCTCAGCGTCCTGCGCTTTCTTCAGTCTTTCAGTATTGTGTGCAGTTCCAAGTTTAAAACCAGTTTGAAACTGGTTTCAAAAGCATTTCCAAAGGACTGCAGATAAAGTCAGTTTGTTTTGAGTGTTTTCTCTTGTTTGCAGGGCAGGCAGGCAGGCAGTCGGTCGGTCGGTCAGTCTCAGTGTAGCAGGAGGGTGAGGAGAGTGAGGAGGGACATCAGGACGAATGAGAGGGAGGAGAGCGACGCCGACGCCGCTGAGCTGCCAACACTCCTCTGGACCTCAGGGATCATGGCCACGGGGTCGTCTGGAAGAGGGCGAGAAAGAGAGAGAGAGAGAAACTGTGAGTTTGGGCTTCTTGGTACTGGCATGAGATAAGTAAACACACACAAACACACACACTCTTCAGGCCTGAGCTTGAACTACCCCAATGAAGTCAACTGCAGACTAAAACTGACTGTTTTTTTTATCTCAATAAGGAAGTTATTGTTAAAAAGTAAAAACTGAATATCTAATCTTGTGTTCAGGAGGGTTTTCTTTCACTGTGGCTTCACTGTAAAAATGTTCCTTCTGCTACCCCCTCAGAAGATGCATCAGAACACATTACAATGTTAAACCCTGCTTGTGCCATATTCCCCTCCACTCCCTGTCAGCACAGCACAGCACAGCACAGCACATACAGTATGTGAAAGCACAGAGCACAGAGGCTTCTAGAATGACTCTGCGTATGTGAGAGATGTGCGTCAGTGATGTGATGAGGCAGACGGAACACGTGTATTGTCACTCACCAGCTGGGAGTCTGTTGGACGGGTTGTGCACTCCTCCAGCTGCCCCCGACACAACGTTCTTCTCATCCACCCCCTTCTTCTCTGTCTCCTTCTCTGTCTGCTTCTTGTGGTGCTTAGAGCCTGTGGGGAGAGCAGAGAGAGTTTGGTGGTTAAAACACAACACTGGATATGAAATGCAGATGAAGATGACACTGTTAAATCCTTGAATGACCCATGAATTAACTTCTGACTGGTTTGTGTGTCAGAGTGAAGTCTTTGAGACTTGTTCAGAAATTAGGGTCAGGTGGGATGTAGCAAAATAATAAACTTTAGCCTAAGTGTTTTATGTTAGCGGTTAGCTGAATAGCTGTTAGCGGGAAACTTACCATGATGTCCGTGGTGGCTAACAACATCCACCTTCAGGCGCATGCACTCCTGTCCATGATGGTGCAGAGGCTTGGCTGTGGGAAAGAGACAAATGCAAATTTAACCTCAACTCACAAACAAGCAAAAGCAAACATGAAGGCTAACTTACAGATGTAGTTGTAAACAAGAGCAAACATGACCGCTAGCTAACTTACAGGTGTAGCAATAAACAAAGGCAAACATGACGCCTAACTCTCAGATAAAGTAAACAAAAGCGTGTTAGCTAGCTAACTTACAGATATAGTAGTAGCTCTCTCCCACACGGAACTCCTTGCCCAGCGTGAAGGGGGTGAAGCGCTGGAACTTCTCGGAGAACTTCTCGGGAGCGTGTGCGGCGAACGGGCGTGAGCACTCCCAGCGGAGCTGGTCGAAGGACTGGGGCTTGCACGCCTCGTAGTCCTCGAGTTCCACCATGTACAGCACGTAGCGTTCGGCCTCCTGGGATGGGATCTCGCCACGGGTGTAGTGCGGGCAAACAATGTCCAGGTAGTCGTTGATGCTCACCGAAACCGTGTAGTCATCCCAGATAAAACTGTAAGAGGGAGAGAGAAAGAAGAGACAAAATAAATGATTAGTTATGTTTTTGTATTTTTCGCTTTATAATCCACCCCTTCAGGAGTGTGCTAAACAGAACAGGTGTGCACCACACACCTGGACAGACACACACACAACACACACACACACACACACACACATTTTACTCACACACCCATGTCAGTGCACCTGACAGGCTCAATCATGTCAGAACCAAAAACAGCGTTACACCCTTATTTTCCACACCATGATTTATTGTGCTTGCGTGCAGTCGTGTGTGTGTGTGTGTGTGTGTGTGTGTGTGTGTGTGTGTGTGAGTGTGTGTGTAGTGTAGTCACGTGTTGTGTTCTGTTTGTCAGAGAAAAAACTGTGCCGTCACCAAGTCACTCAAGTTTTGAAGTGACAGGGACATATGAGCGTGTTTGTATCTCTGTATGTGTTTCTTGGTGTGTGTGTGTGTGTGTGTGTGTCCAGCCGGACTGGATTCGCAAGCACACATTCAGACAGGCCCGGACTGGAGCCGTCAACACGCCCTGTCTTTTTCACCGACTCTCCCTCCTCTTGTCTGCCTGTCCTCTCCCATCCCTGTCTCTCTCTCAGTATGTGTGTGTGTGTGTGTGTGTGTGTGTGTGTGTGTGTGTGTGTGTGTGTGTGTGTGTGTGTCTGGGCTTTCCAGCTCTATTGTTTCAAAGGTTACGGATGTCACTAGAACTTGAGTGCTTGGCCTATTCCTGCTCTTTATCTATGTCTCTCCCTCTCTCTCTCTCTCTCTCTCTCTCTCTCTCCCTCTTTCTCCAGTGGAGACAGTGCGACTCCCTTCTTTATCCTTTGTCTCCCAAGTGTGTGTGTGTGTGTGTGTGTGTGTGTGTGTGTGTGTGTGTGTGTGTGTGTGTGTGTGTGTGTGTGTTTTATGACTTAGCCCTCTCCTCTCCTGGCTTGTGAAGGGCTTTTAAATGTCTGTCCGTCTCCAGCCCCTCTCCCCCCGTCTTCCTCAATCTGCCTCCCTCATCTGAGAAGCTAAGCTCTCACTCTCCCTCTCCCTCGGCCTGCCTGCTGCCTCAGGTATGACCCACTATGGGCTCGCTTTATGGCTGACTCCAGGATGTCTGGGAGTGTGTGTGTGTGTGTGTGTGTGTGTGTGTATGTGTCTGTGTGTGTTTGTGTGTGTATGCGTGTGTAAGTGAGTGAGAGAGAGAGAGAGACTAACACCTCCTCCCTGTATAGCTACATTCCCGCTGTTGTTGATTTTGTTGTCACTGAGCTATGTACCCCAACACGTACACTCATTCATTCTCTCTCTCTCTCTCTCTCTCTCTCTCTCTCTCTCTCTCTCTCTCTCTCTCTCTCTCTCTCTCTCTCGCTCTCTTTGCTTCATGCTTCATTTTCTCTTTAGTTGGCATTAGCTGTTTTTCAAAGCTAATCAAAGCCCATTCACACGAAGAGACACACACACACACACACACACACACACACACACACACACACACGCTCTAACATGCACAAACAGACAAACACTCGTGCACAGAGGCCACAGTTCTTGTTAGCACAGGATAATGCCAGGCTTAGGCTATTGTCTAGGGTGATGTATAATCAATGCCGCGTTCAAACGCTCGCAAGTGTACACTGCTAAGCCAGTAGCATTACTGTGTGTGGGAAAGGGAGGTGTGTGTGTGTGTGTGTGTGTGTGTGTGTGTGTGTGTGTGTGTGTGTGGGAGTGTGTGTGAGTGTGTCCAACATGGCTCAGTCTGCACAAACTCACAGTGGAGGGCATCATTAAAGGCCATTAGGTGCAAACAAGTTATCTAACACACACACACACACACACACACACACACACACACACACACACACACACACACACACACACACACACACACACAATGTGACCACAAAGATAAACAGTGGAAGTGCAGAGCCAAGTCCCCCCGGCATGAACTCTGCCACTCTGATCAGAGAGGGAAGGACCAATTTTTCGCTCTTTTTCTCTTTTCTTTGCTTCTCTTTCTCTCCCTCTTTCTTCTCCCTGCTACGGAAAAGCTGTTTGTCTCTGGTCTCAATGTGTTTGGCAGAGGAGTTAAATTAGCCGTCATTAACCACCCCCTCCTCTTTCTTTTGTCCTCCTCTCAACCCCCCTGTCTCTCTCTCCATCCCCTCCCCCTCTCTCTCCCTCTCTCTCTCTCTCTCTCTCTCTCTCTCTCTCTCTCTCTCTCTCTCTCTCTCTCTCTCTCTCTCTCTCTTCCCCTCCCTTCCTTCCCTGGGTCACTGGCACCACTGTGAGAGTTGTATGAAGATGATGTCAACGCCAAACTTCTGTTCTTTCACTATTAATCACTTCCTCCCTCACGCAGGTGTGTGTGTGTGTGTGTGTGTGTGTGTGTGTGTGTGTGTGTGTGTGTGTGTGTGTGTGTGTGTGTGTGTGTGTGTGTGTGTGTGTGTGTGGGAGAGAGAGAGAGAGAGAATATGAGGAGGGGATGAATCGCTTTTTCTGTAAGGATAATATACATAATAATGTGTGTGTGTATGTGTGTGTCTGTGTGTGTGTGTGTGTGTGTGTGTGTGTGTGAGTTTCAGTAGCACTGTATGTGTGAGGTTCAGGAGCTTATGTGGAAAACACTCAGGAATTTATTTGGTTGAGCTCTCCTACACTTCAGCGTGTGTGTGTGTGTGTGTGTGTGTGTGTGTGTGTGTGTGTGTGTGTGTGTGTGTGTGTGTGTGTGTGTGTGTGTGTGTGTGTGTGTGTGTGTGTGTGTATGTGTGTGTGTGTTTGTCATTCACTATTCACTGCAGTAGTCTCTCTCTCCCCCTGAGGAATGTCCCAAGCTGTCAGGCAGGTCATTAGAGTCAAAGATCAGGGTCAGAACTCTCTCTCTCTCACACACACACACACACACACACACACACACACACACACACACACACACACTCCCCCCGACTCAGCATGAAACACACACACACACACACACACACACACACGCTGCCAGTCAGCACTCTGCACATCAAAACAGATGTACACTAACTCAACTGTTGTCAGTCAGCAGTCAGCACATGTACACAAACACACACACACACACACACACACACACACACCTCGAGGGCAGAGGGCTGAGTTTCCAAAAAAATCGTTAACAAAGTGCAAGCGTGTCTTGACAAGTGCTGCAATCTTATTTTGGAAAAAGTGCCCTCCCATCCCAAATTGTGTGCTCAGAAACCAACACACAGTCAGAAAACTAATGACATGTTTCCACTGTAAACTATAGGGACAAGTGCAAGCTCTAACTCCGAACTTTCCCTGTTTTCTTGTCTTGTTTTATCATCGAGTCTGTGCCTCTGTCTCTCTCTCTCTCACACACACACACACACACACACACACACACACACACACACACAATTGACTGCCACCAGACCCTATCTAACACAGTGAATTACAAGCATAGGGAGACAGAGGGATGGACAGACTGAGAGAGAAAGGCAGAAAGAAAGGGATGCATGGCTGGATAAAAAAAGACTAAAGAAGAAGAAGAAGGGGGTTGGGGGTTGCTGCCAAGATAATTGGTTTAAAAGACACATTGGGGGGATGGCAATTTAGCATATGGTAAGATTTGGGCTGCAAAGGGCTGTGTGTGTGTGTGTGTGTGTGTGTGTGTGTGTGTGTGTGTGTGTGTGTGTGTGTGTGTGTGTGTGTGTGTGTGTGTGAGTGTGTGTGTGTGTGTGAGAGAGATAGAGAATATTTGTCATTTTATACATTGCATATAAAAATCCTTTCTCCATTTCCCCTGATGGGAACATGGCCTTTCACACTAAATGTTTAGTGTCTATTGCCTCTGATAACTTTCTCTTTCGCTCCCAGATTTCACTTCTGCCTGCAATCCATCTTTGTCGTTTATCAACCCCCCCCCCCCCACACACACACACACCAACGTCTGTCCATCCTTTATCTGTCTACAAATGGATCCCATCCCCCTCTTCTGTGAATCTCCTCCTCTTCTCTTTCTCTCTGCAATCTTTATCATCTCATTATAGACCATAGGACTGTTCATTTGGGGCCTTTTTGGGGAGAAAAGCTCTTTCTGTGGCCCTGCCCTCGCTTAACCCCCCCCAGGCCCCCCTCCCCAGACCCCCTTACTCCCTCTCTCATTCTCTACCTCCTCCTCCCCCCTCCCTCTCTCTCGGCACATCCATCCATCCCAAACACAGCCTGAGCCATCTCTAGCTTTTCCAAACCAACTAAAAAGGGAAAGCACACACACACACACACACACACACACACACACAGAGTTATTTTACCACCTGTGTGGACTTGTGTGTGTGTGTGCTTCCAGGCTGTGCTCTGTTAAAAGGAGTCCTGCTGCTGCTGTTAGGCTGCTCCTCCACAGGGGGCAGTGTTGTGCCATCAGCAAGCTCACAGCTCCGAGGGCAACAGTTGTTAAAGCCCAGTGTTCATCAGAATATAATCAGCCACAGAAAACTCTTTTGCTTTCTCTTATTTCTTCTGTCAGTCTTGTGCACACACACACACACACACACACACACACACACACACACACACACACACATACGTACGCACACGATACAGCCATTACCAAAACAATGACAGGGGAAAGGCTAGCTCATTATTACTGTAGATGTAATCACAGCGATGGTAATCTCTCTCTCTCTCTCTCACACACACACACACACACACACACACACACACACACACACACCAACCCTGACTCTGCCTTCAGCTTGTGTGGAAAAGTCCATAAGTGGAGCAGAAACACAGAGAGAAAGAGAGAGAGAAAAACACGGAATGATGACAAAGAGAGAGAGGAAGTCTGGGATACCGATAAGGAGGAGAGGAAGAGCTCTGACACGGAGTGTGTGTGTGTGTGTGTGTGTGTGTGTGTGTGTGTGTGTGTGTTTGGGGAGGGGGGCTTCTTACTCAAAACAGCACCATAGTCACAAACACAAGGCGATGAAAAGGGTGAACGTGAATTTGTTTGGTTGAATGATAAAAGGAAGACAAACCCAACTTCAGTAGTACTCCCTATATTGTACATACACACACACACACACACACACACACACACACACACACACACACACACACACAGTGAAATATTTTTGCTCTCTCTCTGTTTTTGTGTTTTTCCATACATTACTATAATCTCCACGGCAGAAAAAGCGAGATTAGACTCTAATCTTACTCATTTGTGCGGAAATTATAACACACATAGACTTAGACTGGTGCCTGGTAATCTACACTTCCGACATACACCCCCGAAGTGTCCCCACGTCCAGTCATATACTGGGATTATAGTCAGGATTAGACCACTTCTGTTCTATCTATAGCCTTAACCCGGATGGTCTCTCTCCGGATCTCAAGATCCCAGATTAACCATCAATCCCGGCGTGGGCAAATGTGCCCCCCCACCCCGCCCCTGAATGTGTGTCTGTAGTACAGGAAGTATAAGGCTCACCAACTGGCATAAAATGAATCTTAGTGTTCTATAAAAAAACACTGTATGTTTGGTGTGGTGACCATTACACAAATAGATGATTAAAATGACGTAAAGTGTTGCTTGGACAAGCAGGATAAAACTGTGGAGGTTTATTCCTGGGAGAGACAGACAGACAGACAGACAGACAGGAAGGCAGACAGACAGACAGACAGACAGACAAGCAAACCGGCAGCTGAATTTCACTGAGTACAGAGGCAGAGATTTAGAGTTACACCACACCAGAGGAGATAGACAGAGAGAGAGAGAGAGAGAGAGAGAGAGAGAGAGAGAGAGAGAGAGAGAATATGAGGGAGGGGGCATGACTGACAGGATAGGTGAAGAGAAAGAATGTGAAAGAGAGTGGAGACTGGAAGAGAAGAGAGTGAGAATGATAACTCTGAACCATAACAGGAGCTAAGACATACCAGCTGTGGGGAGAGAGAGAGAGAGAGAGAGAGAGAGAGAGAGAGAGAGAGAGAGAGAGAGAGAGAGAGAGTGTTATGTAGGAGGAGGATGAGGAGCAAGGCACACGGAGGCACAGAGATAGCAGGAAGCAATAGGGGGATGAAGGGCAGAAATGAAGAAGTAAGGGTGGAGAAGAGCAAAGAGCAGGGGACTGGAGAGAGGCAATAGAAAAGAGAGAGAGAGAGAGAGAGAGAGGGAGGGAGGGAGAGAGAGAGAGAGAGAGGGAGGGGGCAGAGGACAGCTGAAGAGGTTGAGTATAGCAACATGTCGCCTGGCAAGGCATGCGGCTACTAATAATACCCAAATCACACATTCTCCATATGCCATGACTTAGAGGGAAGAGAGTGTGTGAGAGTGTGTGTGTGAGTATGTGTGAGGGAGTGTGTGTGTGTGTGTGTGTGTGTATGTGGTAGTGTGTGTTTGCATAAGCATAGGTATGTGAAAGGGAGGGAGAAAGTCTAAACATTAACCAACCAATACTGCATCATGACAATTAAACAAACGTTCTAAAACATTTGAGAAGCCTACACATAAGCACAAACTACACACACACACACACACACACATACACACACACACACACACACACACACACATACTGTACACACCCGTAGCAAGCACAGGCACGCAGTATAAAAAAAGCCTGGTTAAAAACAAGCCTGGCCAGGTCCTTACGTCAAAGACCAGACAGCTCTTAGACAGTAACTCACGCACACACACACACACACACACACACACACACACACACACACACACACACACACACACACACACCTGTGTAACACCTTTCAACTTTGCCACAAACACAATAAACCTTTCAATGAACTGTGATACGAGCACACGCTATGGATTAAACCACTGTTACAATACACATGCGCATGGACAAGCACATGCATGCTTTTACGTGTGTGTGTGTGTGTGTGTGTGTGAGACACCTGTGTGTGTGTGTGTGTGTGTGTCTGCACTGGGGGAGTGCATGACAGGAGTGCCAAGACATTACTGGCCATCTGCTCCTGGGCAGTTAACCTCGATGGCTAATCAAGGCCCGTTTCATCACCAGTGCAGCGGCACTCTGACATGGGCATATTCAGCTCTTCCTAATCCAATCTGAGATTGATTAAAGCGTGACCTGATAGACAAAAGACTGCCTCACTGTGTGTGTGTGTGTGTGTGTGTGTTTTAAAGAGGGAAAAATGAAGTCAGGAGAAGCAAGCCAAGAGACATCTGGGGAATAAAAAATCCACCAGAATGAATGAACATAAGGGCGATGATGAAGATGAAGGCTTTGCAGACAGAAAAAAAGTTAACAAACTGTCGTTGGCTTATTTTCTTCCTATTCTGGGAAAGGCAGATTAAGGGAACAGAGGAATTGAGAGAAAGAGGAGGATTTAAATATGAAAGGCGGTAAAAATAACCAGACGCACATCTTCAGATTACAGTTCAGTTCCCTGCAGATGGGATTATCACTCACAGTTACAGATGTGCTTGTGTGTGTGTGTGTGTGTGTGTGTGTGTGTGTGTGTGTGTGTGTGTGTGAGAGACAACTTCATAGATATGCAGATGGGAGCAAAACTTCGTTTACAGAGATCAGTCAAAGACTTCTGGGAATTGTGACAGAGACAGGATTCAAGAGGGAATGTGTGTGTGTGTGTGTGTGTGTGTGTGTGTGTGTGTGTGTGTGTGTGTGTGTGTGTGGGAGAGAGAGAGAGAGAGAGAGAGAGAGAGAGAGAGAGAGAGAGAGAGAAATAGAGTGTATGTCTAACACTGCTTCTTTTTCTCTCTTACACCTTACATAAGCACCATTTCATACCAAGCTCTGTGAATGAGTGTGTGTGTGTGTGTGTGTGTGTGTGTGTGGTTGTATATCCAAGTCTATTCATGTGTCTGAGAGCTGCACTAAATTTAGCAGTCATGAGGGGGATTATTGTTAACATTATGATTTTTCTTGTTATGATTATGCAAGCTGACTTTCTGACCAAATGTGAACCATGTCGGGATTAAAATAAACAAGTTCAGTGTCTGTGCCACTCCGCTGCCCAACACACACACACACTCCTCCATATTCATGTTTATGTTACACTTGTCAGTCCTCGTAGTTACTCATACTATATTCAGACAGATTATTCTCCTCTCAAATGTCCCTCCATCATGCGCTGGCCCATTTTCCATATCTTGACTCACAGGCTACTCATCCGTGAGCTCCGTCTATAGGTAACATGATCTTCTTGCTCAATATCGGACAGCCGAATTCTGATATTGCTCAAGATCTGATTGGTGACTCATCATACACGCGGTCATTACTGACTCACCTCACACGCGCACCTTACAACCTGCATAATACTTCACGAGATAATAAACAAGTAACGTCACTTGTGCTCGTGAAGGGAGGGTACCTTGAACCTTGAAGTGCCTACGTGATTCAATGTTCCCTTGAAATTACCGGGAAACGAGAAGGAGCGAAAAGTTGTAAACAGGTGCGCGTGTCTTTGACCTTGTCAGATCAGATTGTCAACTCGACCGGAGAAACTATTCCAGGCAATTATGTCTTCTGACGTTCCAGCTTCGCTTTTGGAGTCTCACGTTCTTCGTTTTCCTTTTTTTTCCTCGAAAAACTCTTTCTTTAGTTTCGCCCTCCCTAAAAGCTCAATAAATCCGGATATCTTGTGTCCGTCATGTGCATCGATCTCATCTAAGTGCTCCTTTTTCCAAGACGTCCTCAAAACACACAAGCTTAGAATTTGTCTCTGTCGCTCGCTCTCTAAATTTCATTCAACAGGCTTTCTGCCATTGCTGTGGTAATGTCCAGGTAGCAGATCATTTGCGCTAATTAAAATGAATAAGTGCGCATTTTCTCGCCCTCTCTCTCTCTCTCTCTCTCTCTCTCTCTCTCTCTCTCTCTCTCTCTCTCTCACACACACACACACACACACACACACACACACACACACACACACACACACACACACCACATTTGCAGAATACTTAGTTGCCATGACACAGAGAAGTTCGGTGTAGCTTGGCAGCTGCCTACGCAGGGATACCCAGTCTTTACCAACCCACACAGCTAACGCAGATTTCCTCTGTCCAAAATCTCCAGACTGCACTGACATACCATTTTCACATTTGATAGGCTTTGGCCACGCAGGTCTTATTATTATCGAGATCAACTGCACTTGACCGTGTCTATTTTGTTTTCTCCACTGACTGTCTATTTAGTCAATCGCTCTTGGCTGTCCTTCCAAGCATGGGTATCTGTTTACGTACTATGTGCGCAACGCAATAATTACAATCTCGTTAGCGACTTTAACGAGTTAAACAAAGACACAAAGAGATAGAAGAATAGCCTACGTCATGGTTGGCAACTGTTGTATAACAAAAATGGACAAAGACAACAAGTAGAGAGTAGGCTATGCTCACTGTAACTTGCAGAGAGTGCAACAATTTAACTTGCATGGTTCTTGCGCCTAGCGCGCCCAATAGTCCACTGCATTCTGTAATGTTTTGCACAGGTCAGACAAGTCCTGTGTTCTAGAATGCTGTCTTGTCAAATGTCAGATAACACCAAGATTGCACCAGATAACACCGCACTAAATGACCCAGCATTGATAAGACTGAGCTATGAAACATTCACAATTATTATCACTGACTGCATCGAAACAACGCGCACGCACACGCACACACACACGCACACACACACACACACACACACACACACATAAATAAGGCCATGCATGTTACTCACTTGGGATTCGTGCTATTCCAGAATACACTGTGTCGTTCCGCGGACACACACCAGGCGCACAGAGTCAAGGAGAAACTCATGAACCACAAAAAATCCATCGCTGATTTACGCAGATGAGCACAAAAATAAATGAGTCCCGGCGTAAAACAAAGTCTGCTACGCTGGAAAAGCTATGCTCAGCTGTAAAACTGAATAACAATGAAAATAGAATAAGCAATGCGAATGTAAACAATGAGATAAGACCAGTTGTTTGGTTTGATTAGGCTATACTTTAGCAAACTTCACGGCCGCGTCTAACCACGAAAGGAACACGCTGTTTGTGAAGACAGTCACTACGCGCGCACTCAGTTTTGAGGAATGACCTCTGGACGAAAGCACGCCCACTGGCGCCGCAGGCAAATCACACTCCACGGGCAGCGGTTTAGAGGCCGCCCATTAACGCGAGGCGTCCAATCGTGGGGGCGATATGCAAAGACACTTCACCCTATTTACAACACATTGCTCTTATTTTGTGGCCAATGTAAAGACAATAGATACGATTTCAGACATGTGCGTGCAGGCGTGTGTCTGCATTTGGAGACAAATAGACACTATAATGGATGCTCCACCCGAATCGCCATAGTTTCCGCTCCACACAAATACAAAGGTCTGACATGTAAACAGAAGTGAATGATCTGTATGTGTATGAGCATTTTCATTGGACACCACTAAATCTTCTATGAGATGTTTAACTGTTCTTTGGTGAGTGTTGTATACAGTAACTACAGTAGTCTCATACACAGCACTGAAATCTGCGGAAGAAATCTCACTAGTTCAGATCTGAGTGATCTGTGCGGGATTCAAGGAGTTTAGAGTTTGTTCACGTCCCTCTGATATTTCACCACAGGCATGGGCTACATTTCTCTCTAAAGAAACACGTTTAAAAAAACAAAAAACAAAACAAACAAACAAACAAACAAAACAGTAGAGCACATTAACTCTCATGACAGCAATGTGGCTGATTTGGATTCTTGTGGGTTCCATGGGATAAGCTTTTGTTGTTATCAATGATAACATCTCACTGTCAGAATGACTCCTGTAGAATAATGATAAATATGGCTATTGTTAATTAATGTTTCTCACCTATGATATATCATGTTCCTTGGCCCACATGTCATTCTAAAGACATTATTTCTCATAATTACTGAAATAACCACAGCCGCTAAATTGGAGGTGTTGATATCACACTGTGTGCTGTTTGTTGTTTTCCTGTTTGGTGGTTAATGATAACATAAATACTCTGAGTCAGTGTGTGCCTGTTTTTGTCCTCTTAACTATTTAGTGAGAAGTCTGGCTTGGAAATCCTGCCTGGCTAAAACAAGTGTGTGTGTGTGTGTGTGTGTGTGTGTGTGTGTGTGTGTGTGTGTGTGTGTGTGTGTGTGTGTGTGTGTGTGTGTGTGTGTGTGTGTGTGTGTGTGTGTGTGTGTGTGTGTGTGTGTGTGTGTGTGTGTGTGTGTGTGTGTGTGTGTGTGTGTGTGTGTGTGTGGTTATCACACAAGAGCAGATATAGAGTGGGCTCAGTGACTCACAAGTACAGAAAACAGACCAAAACATTTCCATCAAGGTTCAGATTAAGGCTGTTTATTCACTGTATAAAGATACCATAACTCTAATTCCTCTTGTATTGAGTTTCTAGACACACACACACACACACACACACACACACACACACACACACACACACACACACACACACAAATGGGAATCTAAATCTAAATGGGATCCCATCTGATTTGAGAATTGAAGGTATTCAACTGCCTATTCAAG
>JAODXP020000023.1:10347367-10349867 GCA_027497455.2 Sardinella longiceps | reverse complement strand
AAAAGGTCATTAGTTAAACAGAAATGCATAACCACTAACGGCTTCCACTCTTACACATATCACACTGAGTTCCAAGACACACACACACACACACACACAGATCATAGCGGCACACTTCGGCAAGCTGTTGCCTTTTAGGAGTGAACAAAGGCATGCTGCTCCAACATTTGCATACAGGTGCCTTCTGTTGTCTTGGGCTGCATGGGCCACACTTCTGTCTGTTCTGTCTTTTACTTTCTTCACTCTCTCTCTCTCTCTCTCTCTCTCTCTCTCTCTCTCTCTCTCTCTCTCTCTCTCTCTGTGTGGTGTCTTCATTAGCCTCCAGCACACACACACACACACACACACACACACACACACACACACACACACACACCCACACACACGCTCAGGACAAGTGTCCTTTGTTAACCTGAGGAATCATTAACAGTGTCATTCTGTCGGGCCATCGGAGGACATCTTGCTCCTCTTTTGAAAACCATTAGTTGTATTTGTCGTTCTCCATTAGTACTATCTGTCGTTCTCTCCCCAGGAGTGTCTTCTTTCTCTTTCTTTTCTTTCTTCATCTCTTCCCAACCCCTTTCATTCACACTCATTCTCTCTTTTTCTTTCTGGTTTCTTTCTTTCTTTTGTTCCTCCTTCTGTCTTTCTCTCAGAGCTCTGTATTCTCTTTAACTGCAAATGATTATAAGGTGCTGTTTCGTTATTTGCCAAATATCTCTCTCTCTCTCTCTCTCTCTCTCTCTCTCTCTCTCTCTCTCTCTCTCTCTCTCTCTCCCAGATGGACTGACATGACATGCAGTGTGCTGTGTGTGGGCGAAGAAGAGTGTTTACTGCCAGTGTGTGTGTTTGTGAGTACTTTCAATCTGACCTCACTATATTTGACTGTTATTTGTGTTTGTGTGTGTGTGTGTGTGTGTGTGTGTGTGTGTGTGTGTGTGTGTGTGTGTGTGTGTGTGTGTTCTTTGCCAGTGTGTTTTAGTTGTTTGTTTGTATGCTGTTTCTTTCACAATTTGATGAATGTACTGCACTGTATGTTGTCCAGTTTTATTGTGTGCCAAAGGTGTGAGGGTTATTGCACTTATGCCACTTTATGACAGCGATAAAAGCTGGCATACATTTATACAGATTTATATTACAATATTCTTGAAATATTAACTTTTATGCCTCAGGCAAACATTTACGTGCAAATATACACACACACACACACATGTGCACGCACGCACATACACACACACACACACACACACACACTAGCGCACGCACACACACTCACACACACACACACACACACACTAGCGTGCACACACACACACACACACACACACACACACACACACACACACACACACACACACACACACACACACATAGACTATATACAATGGGAGTAGGGGAAAGAGACATAGACGGATGTGCCATTCCCCTGGCTGGAGTGTGCCTATTGTTTCAAACAAGACACACACATCTGACTCAGACACAAAAAACACACACACATACACACACACACAGACAGACTCTTACACACAGACACACGCTGACCCGGTAACAGACACACACTCATTCATTTGAGCACATTTACCGACAGTGGACCTCTCCGTTAGTGAATCACGACAGAAATAGCAGTGACCCTGCCATAGAGGCCCACACTACCAGTAAGCGCTCTCTCTCTCTCTCTCTCTCTCTCTCTCTCTCTCTCTCTCTCTCTCTCTCTCTCTCTCTCACACAGCATCATATATTGCATTCCAAAAAAAAGTGTGATGTTGGGCATGTCCCATTTGTGTCCTTCGAGGTCCGACTTCAACAGTTAGTTAGTGTTTTATCATTGATGAGTTTCTGTCTGTGGGCTCTGCCATTCTTGTGTGAGGTCATTACACTGCATCACTGTGAAGTCGGGGTACATCGGTTTACCCCCATTTACCTCACAACTACAATCTCTCACTTAAAGTCTCATTCCAGTGCACTTTTCACAGTCCAAAACCCCTGACCTCCCAGCATTGGGAATGCAGCAATAGAATCCTACACACACAATCACACACACACACACACACACACACACACACACACACACACACACACACACACACACACACAGACATGTGTACACACACATAAAACACACGCACAGTACACACAAGCATGTGCACACACACACTCACACACACACACACACACACACACACACACACACACACACACACACTCACACACACATACACACACACTCACACTCACACACACTTACACATGTGTACACACACATAAAACACACACATAAAATACACACAAGCATGCGCGCACACACACACACACACACACACACACACACACACACACACACACACACACACCCATTGCCAGTGGTGACAAGTACCCCGGGGTTAGGCAGCAGAGACAGTGGTTTGGCAGAAGGGAGAGATGGAACCCAAAGGAGATTGCCATGTCTCTGACACATCCACCACTGCCCCCCCCCCCCACACACACACACACAAATACACAC
>JAODXP020000023.1:10339867-10342367 GCA_027497455.2 Sardinella longiceps | reverse complement strand
CACACACACACACACACACACACACACACACACATTTAGATTAGGTTTTAGGGAAAAGATGCATTGATGGACAGGTGATTCAGTGCAATGCAAAAGTGCAAAAACAAAGGCAAAGGATGCACATGTTCTAAATTTCTCCCTCGCTCACCTCTCCCTGACCCCCCCCCACACACCCCCACACACACACACACACACTCACACACACACACACACACACACACACACACACACAGACACACACCTTTCTCCCTCTCTCTGTCTCCTATACTCACCCCCTACATCTCTCTGTCTCTATACTCTCTCTCTCTCTCTCTCTCTCTCTCTCCCTCTCCCTCTCCACCCTCCTCTCTCCCTCTCCTCTCTCCTCACTCCCTAATGTTGGTTTTCATCCCTCTGCTCCTTCCTGTTTCCCTCATGGGTGGGACATAATTACAGCATTGGGCCAGGCTGTGGTTCTGGACGGAACTACAACTTCAGCCATCTCTCTCTCTCTCTCTCTCTCTCTCTCTCTCTCTCTCTCTCTCTCTCTCTCTCTCTCTCTCTCTCTCTCTCTCTCTCTCTCTCTCTCTCTCTTTCCATCTCTCTGTCTCTCTCTCGCTTTCTCTCTCTGCCGTCCTCTCTCGCGCGCACGCTTTCTCCCTCTTTCCCTCTTTGCCCTCCTTCTCTCTCTCTCCCTCCCTCACTTTCTTACTCCTTCTTCTCTCTATCACTCTTTCCATCTCTCTCTCTCTCTTTCTCTCTCTCGTTCTTTTCTCTTTCACTCTCTCCATCTTTCCTCGTCCTACTTTGTCACTCGATCAGTCATCTTTGAATCCCTCGCTTCTTGAGCAAGTAGCCGATCAGGGATTGGTAAAATAAGAGGAGGGTGAACCATGGATTTTGGGATCAATGCAAAGTGGGCTGTAGTATGCAGAATCAGATGCTTGCCGTAAAGTAAAAGCTCAGTGTCATTCAAGCATAGCGAGTGGAACAAAAGAATTTGGAATAATATACACAAAAACACGAACGCAAATGCGATCGAGCACTTAACATCAAGTCAATGGAACACACTACACTGGAAACCAAAAGTAAGATTGTGTGCTCCATTGACTCGATGTAAACCGCTTGTTCGCTTTTGCTTTTGTGTTGGCGTTCGGTCTACATGTATGTTGTTCTTCTTTCATCCCACTCGCTATGTAATGCAGTCAGCAGGCTTGTGCAACCGGGCTATTCTTGAATTACTCTGACCTTTTGCTTTAAAAAGACATGCAGAACATAATGGAAAATGATTGCTGGTATTACTATTTTAAATTGAATTAGGATAATGCAGTGGGATTTGGTGATGTTAAAAGTTGTATTTGGTGTGTAAACTCTATAACGGTAGCTCCAGACCAAAGATCCGCAACGAGACGGGCTCCGACGTTCTATAAACCTGGACGTTCTAAAACTCTGAAACTGTGATTTGACATGTTAAATCTTTTGCGACGGCTTGCAACTGCCTGCAACAACCTGCGACGATTGTGTGTGTGTGTGTGTGTGTGTGTGTGTGTGTGTGTTTGTGTGGCAGATGGTGTGTTGGGCCAGCCTGTGCTCTCCCTGTCACTGCCTAATGATTCTCTCATCTCCACTGTCCTGCCACCGCAGAGAGGCGGCTAACACACACACACACACACACACACACACACACACACACACACACACACACACAGAGAGGCGGCTAAGCTTTCATGAGCTACGCTCTCACTCTGGGACACCACCACAAACACCAACACTCAACCCATACATACACACACACATACACACACACACACACACACACTCATCAGACGGATAAACATTCATGATGAGCCACATTCTCACTCTGGGTCACTCTGCTTTAACTGAAGATTGGCTTTAGGATCACGTTTGCCCTGGCCGACTTTCTTTTCTCTTCTTTCTCACTCTCTCTCTCTCTCTCTCTCTCTAACTATTATTTTGTCACAGCAGGCCTTTGTGTACAAAATACAACATAAAATTATTTTTCTGATATAAAGTCCACCAGTTGGCCATATTATGGCATCGTGATACATATCAACATATATTTACGTTTCAGAATGACTGTTGTCATTAAGTGTATTAGTTTTGTAATGCAAAGTCAACGCTGTTTGTCACATGTTCATGATGCATATTTTGTCATGTTTACGGCCGTTTCATGTCGCTCTTATGATGAATACCTCAAGTGAAGTGTAACCCATTTGATCCTGTTGTTTAACAGTGATGTACTGTATTTGTACACAAACGTTCTCATTGGGTCAGTCAGTCTAAGCAGTAAAAACATAAGTCCTGGGCCCAGGTTCTTCACACACAGAGTCAGACGCCCAATCACTTTACACTCTAGTCATCCTCCCGGAGCCTCAGCCAATGGGGGTGCTGCTGCGAGGAAGCCGGGTGGGTGTCAGCGAGCGATGACTCTCCGCTGGGTGTGATGGGTGCTCTGAGCTCGTGACACGGCCTCGTGTCAGGATCATCCAGCAGACGCAGG
>JAODXP020000023.1:10317367-10327367 GCA_027497455.2 Sardinella longiceps | reverse complement strand
GTAGGCCTATATGTGTGTCTGTGCTTGTGTGTATGTGTGTGTGTGTGTTTGTGTGCGTGTGTATGTGTTTGTGTCTGTGTGTGTGTGTAAGTGTGTGTGTCTGTCAGAATGTGTCAGATACATGTCCTCACTCATCTTGGTTGACTCGGCCATAATGTGTGTGTGTGTGTGTGTGTGTGTGTGTGTGTGTGTGTGTGTGTGTGTGTCAGGATGTATCAGGTGCATGTCCTCACTCATCTTGGTTGACTCGGCCATAATGTGTGTGTGTGTGTGTGTGAGTCAGAATGTGTCAGATGCATGTCCTCACTCATCTTGGTTGACTTGGCTATAATCTTATCTCAGAGCATCCTCACGTTTGTGTTTGGGTCTGTATCTGTGTGTGTGTGTGTGTGTGTGTGAGTCAGGACGTATCAGGTGCATGTCCTCACTCATCTTGGTCGACCCGGGCGTAATCTTGTCACGGAGCATGCTCACTACCCACTGCGGAGAGAATGTAGTCCATTATAAATCCTCTTTCGGGGACATTTGAACTGGACAGTGTGCTAGTCTGGCCTGTTGGGTCATGAAGAGAGAGAGAGACACACACACACACACACACACACACACACAGACACATACACACACACACACACACACACACACACAGACGCTGGCTCCCTAGTCCAGCCGGTCAGTGCACATCCTCTAATGTGTGTCAGGTCCGCTGGGAGCTCCTAAGCACACACACACACACACACACACACTAAGCCGGCTGTTGCCCGTGTCGTGTCGCCCCGTCTTTGTTTCTGGATGCTCTTTTCTTCTGGAGACATGGCAAAGACAAATGGAGAACAATGGCGGCGACTGCGTGCTGCTGGAGCGGGGACTCGGGCAGTGCCAAGAGCAGAGCACACACACACACACACACACACACACACACACACACACACACACAGTCTGCAGAATACACAATGTGCCAATGTGTTATACGCTCCTCTACTTCAATCCCATTTAGTTTCATTCAGTATGATACAATAGAATATAATACTACACAACACAAGACAATTCAGTCTAAGTTGTAGGTTTAGGCTTAGAGATGGCTGCAGACTGAAGGCAATTTCTTTAATGGTTTGACATTAAGGCTGGGAGTGGGAATGATGCTAACGAGATGGCAGGAGTGGTAGAAATGAGCCAGAGGAAGAAGAGGAAGAAGAAGAAGAACTTATCCCTGCATCCTCCTCGCCCCCTCACTGTGCAGCCGCTGGTGGCAGTCCATGCGAGACAAAAGACAGCTTGAGTTTTAAATCCAGACTCCAGACACACAAACAGAAAAACAAATACAATCACTCCACCAACTGTTCAACGCCGCATCAGGGTAAAGCGGAAAGTGGGACGTACTCAGGACATCACCCGATAAAACACCCTTGTGTGTGTGTGTGTGTGTGTGTGTGTGTGTGTGTGTGTGTGTGTGTGTATGTGTGTGAAGTCTGCATCAACTTGGGGTTGGATGATCACTTCCAAATAGTCTGAATGAGGGACAATAAACACCATTATTTGGAACAAAGTGGGACAGACGTGGTATAAGTTTATTTGGTAACACTTTCTATGAACCCAGTATTCATAGAGCATTATAAATGCATTCATAAAGGGTTATGATGCATTCATAAAGGCTTACAACTACTGACATTAGAATTCATAACTGATTATGTTCTCATGACTGTACTCATAAGGCATTATAATGTCATCATATAAACCTTTATAACTTGACGTATCAAAAAGCATAATAGAGAAGACAGCTTTTATACGATATGCGTCTTTTCAATGACCAGAAAATGACACCGAACAAACGTGGTTTCAAAAAAACAAAGATTCTGAAAAGACCACTTCAATAAGATGTCTTTTCGACGACCTGAAAAAGATGCTGGCCAGACGTGGCTCCAACCAAATGTAGATGCTGAAAAGACGGCTTTCAAAGGGATGTCTTTTCAATGACCAGCAAAAGACGTTGGACAAACATGGCTTCAACTAACTGAAAAAGACACTGGACAGACGTGGCTTCAACCAAATGTAGATGCTGAAAGGTCGGCTTTTGAGGGACATCTTTTAAACAAGCAGAAAAAGTTGTTGTATAACCTTTCACTTTTCAACCAAAATGGAATGTTGTATAGATGACATGACAAGACGTCTTTTCAACGACCAGAAAAAGACGTCATATAACCTTTCACTTTTCAACCAAAATGGAACATTGGTTAGAAGACAAGAAAATGCATCTTTTCAACTACCAGAAAAGCCGGTCAAAAGTCTTTCACTTTTCAATCAAAATGGAATGTTATTTAGATGTAATGGAAAGATGCCTTTTCAATGTCTTTTCAACCACATTTTGCTGGGGGGGAATGCCCTAGCCAATAGGAGACCAGATTAGACAAAATACACAGAGAAGTTACAGCATTAAAAGTTGGTACACAGCCCATACCGAGGGTATGAGCGTGTTTAAAATGCGCACAGTATTCATTCTGACTGAATGGCACTGGTTTATTTTGGCAAAGGACCTAATCCTTGCTCATGTCAAAACTTATTCAGAAACTTTCCAAAAATGTATGACATAATGACTAACGTTTCGATGTGTGTTACATCTTCATTAGATGATAAACGTTAGTAATTATGTTTTGCACCATTAAATAAAAGTAAAAAGTTAAAAAGTCATCTGTGTTGCACCGACGCTCTCTCCTTCATAGTAATTCATCCTGCTCTGGTTGCACCATGGTTATGTCTGGTTATGCTTGACCACTAAATGAAGTAAAAGCTAAAGAACATGTCTCTCCTTCATAGTAATTCATCCTGCTCTAGTTGCACCAGATTTGACTACTATAAAGTGCGAAGAATATTTCCTTGTTCCAAAATAAGGAGAAGTCCAAATGGTTAGACTGGATGACTAGTATCAGCGTGTTCAGCTTGTTCAAATGACAATGATGAAAAAGTGGGACTTTTAGAGTAATATGTGGGATGTGGCTCAAATCGTTGTACAGTACAACGCAAAGTGGGACAGGTGGTCACTCTAACTTGGAGATACTCTCATGATTGACTTAAATGTGATTCCATGTTATTGATGATGATGATGATGATGATGTAGCACAAATCGATAGCTGTTGTTTAGAAGAGAAGAAGAGGCATGAATATGCTGGTTTAAGGACACTATTACTACACACACACACACACACACACACACACACACACACTTTATAAAGGTTGCTGCTGTGTGTTGGACCTCATCACTCTGTGTGTTGGACACACACACACACACACACTTTATAAAGGTTGCTGCTGCTGTGTTGGACCTCATCACTCACGATGAGGTACACAACACACACACACACACACACACACACACACACACACACACACACACACACACACACATGCTTTATGAGCGATGAGATCCAGTTTTCCTGTTCATGAATAGCCTGCTGTGCCTTCACACCACAAACACCTGGCTTAGTAGTTCAACACAGTTCAAAATTCAGGCCGCCCATTTTTAGCCAAACGGATGCTTCTCAATAATAATATGAGCACAGAATATAAACAAAATCCTGTAAATTATCACAAAATGTTTTGTTTATTTGTCATTATAAATTATTTTGTGCGTGGGAGGGAGAATTAGTCGCATTAGTCTTAATTACACCGCTCTTTGTATCCCCTGCCGGCATATGGTGTTTTTTGCCCTCAACTGCCCCTTCCAGACTGGCATTCCTTCAGGGCACTATGCCCCCAAACAGGGTTAAGGTGAGGGATAGGTCTAATGGAGTTAGGGTTAGAGTTAGGGTTAGGGTTAAGATAGTGCCTTGCAGGCAGTGCTACTTGGAAGGTGCCGTTGAACACCATTAAGCATCTGTGTCCTATGGCTGTTCTCCAATCTTGAGTAGGCCAGGTCAAAACTTATGGACAGTCACCCAGACCTAGCCTGACATAGCCCGCCCATAATACGAATGTTCATCCGTATCCATGGTCTAGGAACGGTCTTCATGGGCGGGTTTACATCGGTAGAGAGACTACCGGCCAATAAGCGAAGCTGATTAGACGAGCTGTCCAATCGTTTCAAACCAGAAGGGAATGACCTCCTCCCCGCAGAATAATCGTGTCAGGTTAAAGAACCTCCAGACCATGAATACGGATGAACAGCAGTATTATGGTCGGCTATGTCAGGTTAAAGAACCTCCAGACCATGAATACGGATGAACAGCAGTATTATGGTCGGGCTATGTCAGGCTAACCCAGACCCAGCTCAAGCTACAGATAGAGAAACACTGCCCTGTGTTACGGACCAAAGGAATGTGTGTAGCCTAGCCTAGCCTAGCCTAGCCTAGCCTACTGTAAGGGGATTTGGGATGCTCCCTTTGGATGGAGGATTGTCCCACATTCTTTGTTTTGTGCAGCTGGGACACAAAAAGGCCCCATAGTCTGGCCAACTGGTCTGTGATGAAATGACTGGAAATATGCCCTAGTTCAGAGTTGGGTGTTTCGTGCTGATTGTATAATATAATATAAGGGGGCTTTGATTTACTGCACTGTCCTCCCTATTGGATCACATTGGAATAACTGAACCTGAGAGCTAATTACTAATCAGAGTTTTTTTTTTTTTTTTACTTGAGAATTAGTAAATCTCAACCATGACCCATCACATACCCATCCAAACAGACACACAGACACAGCACACACACTCACACACATTTTGTTTTGGTTAAGAAGTTATATGCTATTTCAGGATAGTGTCTTGTGACGTGTGTGTGTGTGTGTGTGTGTGTGTGTGTGTGTGTGTGTGTGTGTGTGTGTGTGTGTGTGTGCGCGCGTGTGTGTGTGTGTGTGTGTGTATGTGTTGGATTGAAAATAGGTCCAGATGTTCTTAGATTAGAATAGTTGCTGTCCCAGTGACTGACTGCTCTTCATCCTTAATCCATGTGGCCCTCCCTCTCCCTCCCCTCTCTCTCCTTCCCTCCCTCTATTTCTCTCTCCTACTCCTCTTCCCTCCCTCTTTCTGTCTCTTCTGACCATTTCTCCTGCCCCTCACACACACACACACACACACACACACACACACACACACACACACACGACACACGAGAGAGAGAGAGAGAGAGAGAGAGAGAGAGAGAGAGAGAGCACACACACACACACACACACACACACACACACACACACACACACACACACACACACACACACACACACACACACTAATGCAGAACCCTGAGTGAGTATAGAGTGTGTGTATTTTTGTCCATGTTGTTGTAGTGGGCAGTAGATATGTATTTTTAGGCAGTGCATAATGCAGGGGCTTAAATGGGTCATTATAGTACATGGCCAAGCCATTAGATTGAACCAGGTCACAGTCTTTTAGTGGAGATCAAAGCTCCCAGGAGATCCACAGATAGATGAATGAATGCCTGTGTGTGTGTGTGTGTGTGTGTGTGTGTGTGTGTGTGTGTGTGTGTGAGGAGAGAGATTATGTTTTATTTTCATGTTATGATTTAGTTTTCTCTCTAAGTTATTTTAAGTTTGAGTAAACAAAAATGAGAGACTAAATCAGATCTGAATGTCTCTTCAAAGGCAGTAATATCAGGAAATTGTGTTACTGTTACGAAACAATCTTTCATAAGGTAAATGTGTCAACATTAAAAATGTCCTTATATAATGAGGCTAAACTTCTCTTCTTCTCATCAATATGCTTTTTATAGCATATGGGCTCAAAGCAAAGCTGCAAAGATGAAAAATATTACATAACTGGAATTTACCTGATTTGCCCGCAAGTTTTACTTTTTGTTTTATAACGTATATCAGTACACACTACTGCACTGAAACATGTTACAGTGCAAACATTTGTAATGAAAATGTCTTGATCAATAGACAGTACTGACAGTAAAGACAATTAAATGAAAAAAAAGCATTCATTTTGAACCTTAACCTGCCGTTAGTATATGTTTTAAAAAAACAACAAAAATGCTTCATTGATCTTTATGAGTGATCAGTTCAGTTCAAATCATCAGTTCATCTTGCCGTGACAACAACAAGGTAGTTTTTTTGTGGGTATGTTTTGTTGAGTTGGCATACGCAATGCCCTTGTGGTTTTCAATTAAGTTGCTTCTATGGAAATTTTGTGTGTCAGAATGATATTTAGACGGATGGTAACATTTTGACACAGTCCAAAACAAACAAACAACAAAAAAAACACTCTCTAAAAAAGCAAAAACACAGATTTCTCTGGTCTGGTAGTGTAGTAGCTGGAGCTAGAGGCGCTACATAAAATAACGGCGTGGCATCCGAAGTAGGCTGTTCTTGACTTTGAGTGAGTGATCTGTTCTGCTGTCCTGACAAGTTAGTTGTCTTGACAACAAGTACTGTTGACAACAGCATTGTGGTTTAGGGAGGTTGTTGTAGGAAAGTTGTGTAGTAATGCTGGCTCATTAGGCAAGGTTGTGGCTTTTTGATGTGGAAATTTAGCCGATTTGATTTCGACTGCTGATAGTAGGCCTGTTTTAATGGTAGGCCGATACACTAAACAGCACAAACTCACTGCACTCTGTAGCACTTTTACTGACTTCCAATAGAAGATGGTGAGTAAGGGAAAACAACCTCCATCTTCCAACCATCTACACAAGTCTACAGCAGTGTAATGTTCCTTGGAGTTTTTCAAAAGTTTTTATTTTTACCGGCGAAATGACACCCTAAGCACTGCCATTTTAACGCTTTCATGTATAAAATCACAAAAAAACACAAACTTTCTCAAATACATCTAATTGACATAATTGTGCTACAGCTCAATGTCTGAACCCTCAGTCAAACTGTTGTGTTAATGGCAGGGTGCAGGCGGTAGGGAAAAGAGTGAAAACCAAGTGGCAATCCCCAATGCCAAGAACAAAATGATGGCCATTGGGGACATGGAAACATCAGTTTCAGTTGACCTCATTGGATATCCTCAGTTGTTGGTTCACTATTTGGTCATGTTGTACCAAAGTGTCCTGTTCTTTCTCCTACCCACAGACCTTGGTGACCTCCAACAATGGGGCAAGGGGTATAAATGGGCTCCTCCAACACTATAGAATTTAGATGTTGGTACAGACCAAAGATCCGCGACGAGACAGGCTGTGACCTTCCAAAAACCAGCGTCGTTCACAAACTCTGAGTCTGAAACAGCGATTTGACATGTTCAATATTTTGCGACGGCTTGTCACTGCTTGCAACAACCTGCGACGATTTATTCACACTGCCGCAACTCCTCTCTAAAACCCTCTCATTTCGTTGATCTTCAGTCTGAATCGGCCTTTACTTGCTGTCATACTACTGTGGTATTGTTTCAATTGTTTCTTTAGGCTTATTTAAAGTAAGAACACAAGTTCAATGGGTCAGTGGAGTACATCAGTGGAGAGTGTATACTACTCTCAGTGTACTTATTGAGAACATTCAGTCCCACATATACAGTTCATGTACACAGACAGACAGAGAGAAAGAGAGAGAGAGAGAGGGAGAGCGAGCACAAAGGGGCAAACTAGATCACCGAGTCCTGAGCGGTTTTGAGCAGGACCCAAGAACATGGAACTAAATCCCCCTCCGATTAAAAAATGATAATAATAATAAAAAGGCACATTGTTTCAAAGCCGATAGATAGGCCTACAAATTGCACAGACTAAAGCTACTTTCTATGTTATACAGAAATGGGGGGAACTGGGGAGAAGAATCAGGGGCTCTGTGTAAATCCAGCGGCAGAATAACAACAGATTACACATGACTTTCCCCCTCAGTCCTGACCTTCTCTGATCACTTTCTCTTACTCTAGACGGATAAGTGTGTCGCCCTCTCGGTCACCAGACAGCACACTTAGCCTACAAAGAAAGACAAGGACCGTGAAGTGAAAAGGAGAGAAAAAGTTGAGGTCAGATCGAAACATCAATATCTCTGAAAACTAAAAAAAAAAAGTTATATTGCAGTTTTTATCCAATCTCTCTTGTATGATGTGGGTATTACACAGAAATACGCGAAACATCCACAGTTTTGCATTTGCATGATACTGTCGTGTACAAAAATATAATTTTGAAAAAAGTGATAACAGAAAGTGTTTGCTTTTGCAAGCAAATTGGGTGAAAGTTTTTGTGATTTGTGTGAAGAGTTTTGAAAAAATAACCAAAGGTTTAAAAAATTGCACTTAATTAATACCAAAAAAAGCCTGTGTGTGTATGTGTCCTCACACTGCCTGCAATAGCAGTATGTGTGTATCAGTAGCCTATGTGTGTGTGAAGCTCTGTCTGTCGGTCCTCAGATAACTCTGTGATCCAGTCCGTGTTGCTTTGCCTTCATCGACCCCATTAATTCACCAGTGATTGGGGCCATATGGGGACATCGGGAACATGGAGTAAATCAATCAGTGTTACATGCTATGGCATCAATGCGTTTGCAGGACGGATGTTTGGATTTGCATTAGCGCTGTTACTGTAATGAGTATTAATACACACATCGAGGGTCACATGATGTTAGCTCTCCTAAATGTGTGTGTATTTATGGCTTACACAACCCACTGTATGTGTGTGTGTGCGTGGGTGTGTTGATGTTGCTGAGCGGACGGGATATGATCCACACACAGTAGAATACAAGACAGAGGCGTTGCTCTATCATTCCCTGTCCAGCTGATGGCTTAGAGACAGAGAGCGTCCCCTCATATGACACCATTTAGGCCTCTAGCCTATTAAGATCTCAACTGACCTAAGAACAGATTTAAAATGTTGTTATGTTTATAAAAAGGAGAAAGTGCCATCATCAGCAATGATTATGTGCAGCGGTAATGTTGTGGTCAGAAAGGGACAGGGATTTGTAGCATGTCATTGCAGGACACATACTACACGCACGCACACACACACACACAGATACACACGGAGGCATGTCCCTGCCAAGGAGATCCCTTGGATCACCATCAGCCATTACATGGGCATGACTGCAACAAGGCTCAAGCCCATCATTTTACAGACTAATAAATAAAGACTGAGTGAGAGAGAGAGAGACAGATAGAGAGAGAGAGAGAGGGAGAGAGAGAGAGGGAAGAAGATGAGTAGAAGAGTTGTGTAATAGTCCCATTTGACCTCAAAGCTGTGGCCACACCTAAAATGAGTGAGAAATAGATAGATAGATAGATAGATAGATAGATAGATAGATAGATAGATAGATAGATAGATAGATAGACTGAGAGAGGGCAAATGAGGACAGAGAGGGTATGAAGGCAACTGAGGATAGACTATCTGCACCACTTAGTCAACATCCTCAGGGTTATGGAACGTTTCAACCAGATTAATGACAAAAGAAGGTTTGGTGCTTCGTTGAGCAAAGGCGCTGGGTTGGAATTGAGCAAGATTCGTGCGGCTCGAGGGTGGGGGACAGAGGTGGCGACACAGGTTGGGTCAGTTCGGGAGAGAAGAGCGTCAGGAGAGCGATGTTTTCCTCCCTCCCTCCCTCTAACCGTCTCGGCGACTGTTGACATTGCATAAGTGAGTGACATTTAATTGATAGCCTGAGCTGACTGACAGAAGGCAAGACGGAGCCAGTCGAGTAAACACAAGCGGCACGCTAGCTAGCTTCTACACCCTGGCTGCGGCTGGAAGACCACGCCAAACAGTAGGTGCACAAACACAAACAAACCAGCAGAATTGCAGGAATTACACACACCCACATAGAAAAAAAATCCATGCATAACTTGCTTCACACAAACGTCACCCTATGCATTCACACACAGTTTTTTTCTTTGAATGCATGCTTAAAGACTGACACTGATTCTTTTGCCACAATTTCTGAATCTACTGTATTACTGCAGCACTTGTAGCAAATCTATTCCCAGAGTCTGCCAAACTAGAATTTTGTAACACAGTTTTTGCAAAGCTGCAAACACAACTCACTGCATAAGACTCAATAGTTAATAGTTTGCAATTAGAAAGCAAGCAGTACAAATGCAAAAGCTACAATAAGAGATTACCATACATTACTATGCAGT
>JAODXP020000023.1:10294867-10312367 GCA_027497455.2 Sardinella longiceps | reverse complement strand
TCAGCGCCACTAGTCTTGCACATTCAATTTCTACACCTAGAGGAGCTAGAGCGACGCGAAACAGTCATCAATCGACCTAAAAACTGTTGTAGAATCATCAAAATGACTCTTAAGCAGCTTAATAAAGGTAAATTCAACTAAAAAATGTTGCATAGTTCCCTTTTAAATCTTCACTGCATACAGTATACTGTAAAAACAGGCAGGCATCTGTCAGCTATGACTACGGTAGGCAGATGGCGTGCTAATAGTATTTAGAGTTTTGAAAATGAAGCTGAAGAGCAGATAAAAGCTTGTTAGCGATTGAAATATATTTCTGGATGCCCTGGATCTGCTTCGTTCTAAGATGACCCTTAGAGTTACACAATATCCTTAGATTATATAGAGTAGTTTTCAATTTGATTATTTTCAATGTAAGTATATTATGTGCTTAGCTCCATAATAGACTCATTACTTTTCTCATAATATTGCCAGAAGGGAGGCAAGATTCAGTTATATCGTTCATATTTAGAAATTACATAACATTGTGATATAAGATTAGATCAAATTAAGTTGTTTGAATGTGTGTGGCTGTATGTATGTGTGTGTGTGTGTGTGTGTGTGTGTGTGTGTGTGTGTGTGTGTGTGTGTGTGTGTGTGTGTGTGTGTGTGCGTGTGTGTGTGGTGTGGGGGCCAGTCTTGCACATGTACAGTGCAATATCACAATGACGCCATTCATCATATGGTGCAGGCCTGGCAGGTCGGTGGTCTGGGTGAGTCGATGTGAGGCAGACAGGGAACAGTGATGAGTGTGTGTGTGTCTGTGTGTGTGTGTGTATTGGTGGTTGTGGTGAGTGATGGGGTGTGATGCAGACAATGAGGGCTGATGTGTGTGTGTCTGTGTGTGGAAAGTCTGGTGAGCTGTCTAAAAAGAGAGGCATTCGATGGAATGGGGGCGTTTAGAGCATGGGGCATTCTTATGGGAGAGGGCAGTAGAACCATCAGATGGGGGGGGGGCAAATAGAGCATGAGGCATTCTTCTTGGGGGGGGGGGCAGTATTCTAAGAACTATCTGTAAAGAGGCCCATTGGAATGCAGAGCTCAGGGCATTCTACTCTGAGAGGAACAGAACGCCGTGGGCAAGGTCAGCTGACACATTGCTGACCTCACAGAAGCCGTGGGAGCTTTAGCCCACTCCTCATCTGCCATTGGGGACAATAATAATAAACTAGAACATGCCCACTAGAATAAATATGGCTCTCAATATGGCAGGACAATGCTGGGACGCATGAAACTCATCTATAAGCATTTAGCAGCTGTCTGTGTCTCTATGACTGTCTGTGTGTCTATGAGTGTCTGTGTGTCTATGAGTGTCTGTGTGTCTATGAGTGTCTGTGTCTCTATGAGTGTCTGTGTGTCTATGAGTGTCTGTGTGTCTATGAGTGTCTGTGTCTCTATGACTGTCTGTGTGTCTATGAGTGTCTGTGTGTCTATGAGTGTCTGTGTGTCTATGAGTGTCTGTGTGTCTATGAGTGTCTGTGTGTCTATCAACTGTCTGTGTCTCTATAAACTGTCTGTGTCTCTATGAGTGTCTGTGTGTCTATGAGTGTCTGTGTGTCTATGAGTGTCTGTGTCTCTATAAACTGTCTGTGTGTCTATGAGTGTCTGTGTGTCTATGAACTGTGTGTGTCTCTATGTATGTGTCTATGAGTGTCTGAGTGTCTGTGCCCAGAGGAGCTTCCCTCTGTGTTGCCATATGACGCACGTGCTTGTGTGCCCGTGACAAGCTGCCACACCACATGCCCCACTCCCAAATCATCACTGTCCCATCCCCACACACACACACACACACACACACACACACACACACACACACACACACACACACACACACACACACACACACACACACACACACACACACACATCCCCTCTCTCAACAAGCTCCCTGTTTAATAATTAGGGCTTTGAATACAGCCAGCTTTAAATGAACAAACTTCCACCCGCTACACGCGTCCACTCATCCGTCTGAGAAAGTGAGCCGATTAGTCCTCCTCCCTGCCCCCAGGGGGGGCCGAATCAAATCAACATTAGCTGACTGGTGAGCCCTGACTGCTGCTGTGTGCTGTGCTGCTTGGCTTGGCTTGGCTTAGCTTGCAGGGCCGGTTCTAGCCTTTTTTTTGCTGCCTTAGGCTAGATTTGAATTTGGCTCCCTCTTTTCTGGAAATACAAGAGAAAACTGAAGAAAAACTTAAACTAATTTATTGTGGGGCCCCTTGATTATTTGGTGCCCTAGGCGATCGTCTAGTATGTTTGTCTATGCCGCGAACCAGCCCCGTTGGCTTGGCTTGGGTTCACTCTACCTGCTGTGTGCTGTGTGCTGCTGGGGTGAGTCTAGACTCCTGTGACCTTGAGGGCAGGTCACTGCAATTAGAGCCTGTAGTCACTATCAGTCAGATCCCATCAGATGGACATGGAGAGGAGAGGGGAGGAGAGAGAGGAGAGGAGAGGAGAGGAGAGGAGAAGAGGGGAGGAGAGAAGTAAAGAGAAGAGAAGAGGAAAGGAGGGAGAGGAGAGGAGAGGAGAAGAGAGGAAAGGAGGGGAGGGGAGAGGAAAAGAGAGGAGAGGACCCTATACTACTGATGCCATTAGGCCGGCCAGCCATCAGATCCAGCTCTAAAAGCTCCACTAAATCACCTGCAATTGGACAGCACCAGATAGAGAGAGAGAGGAGGGGGGGGGGGCAATATATAGGGGGTCTATAGGGGTGAGATAGAAGGGTCACGAAGAAAGGGGATGGGGAGAAAAGGAGGAAGAAAGTGATTGTGGCTGTGGGGTGTGTGTGTGGGTGTGTGTGTGTGTGTGGGGGGGGTAATGTGTGTGTGTGTGTTGGGGGCTGAGAAGATGGATATGGGTTAAGATAATGTACCATGTGTGTGTGTGTGTGTGTGTGTGTGTGTCTCGGGGGCTGAGAAGATGGATATGGGTTAAGATAATGTACCATGTGTGTGTGTGTGTGTGTGTGTGTGTGTGTGTGTGTGTGTGTGTGTGTGTGTGTGTGTGTCTCGGGGGCTGAGAAGATGGATATGGGTTAAGATAATGTACCATATGTGCCACAGACAGACAGACAGACAGACAGACAGACAGACAGACAGTATCTCCTTACAAAGAGAGCCAGACATTTACTGAGATTTGCATCCTGTAGGATGAGTGAGGAAGCAGGGGGTGGGGGTGGGGGTAGGGGGAGGAGTTGATTTAAGATTCATTACAATGGTCTTGGGTTTCAAGCTCTAAGTGGGTTGAAGGGTCTACCATTATTAATAATAGATTAACATAAATAAATAAATAAATAAATAAATAAATGAGATGAAATAAATGAAAATAACTGTATTTGATGTTAATGTGATGACTACTGTATGTGTGCTATCTGGCTCTAGTGTATGTATGCTGTTAGCTGTTAGCGGTTCTGGGCCTCATCAATGAGCTTCACTAACAGCTAAAGGAGAGGAACTCCATTATGTGGTGGATACACACACACACACACACACACACACACACACACACACACACACGCCTGCTATCGATTCAACCACTCCTGTCAGTGTGTGTGTGTCAGGTTCATGAGGTTTAGAGTGTGGACTTGGAAGCACACACACACACACACGCACACTACACACGTATGCTCACTCATACACACACACATACACACGCACGCGCTCACTTGCACACACACATGCTCAGTCACACACAGACTCTCGGATACACATATACACGCACACGCTCACTTGCACGCACACACACACATACGCGCATAGACATGTACTATAAAATCAAATTACTGTAAGTGTTTCCGCCTCATCAGCATCCAGTGTGTGGTGTGTGTGTGTGTGTGTGTGTGTGTACAGTGTGTGTTTCATAATAAGGGCTATAAGATCATCACCTGTAGTGATCACATTGGATTAGGCGAGTGAGCAGGTCAGCAGGTCACCTCGCTTCCGCTTGATGACGTCTGTGTGACCTCATGACATCACTCCTCTCCCCTCCCCCACCCCGCTCCACATGCGTCAATCACGCTGGATTTGTGGGCTACAGTACATGTGTGTGTAATGCTTTGGTGTACGTGGGGGTATGTGTTCCTGTCAATCTGCTGGTGTGTGTGTGTGTGTGCACTGTGTGTGTGTGTGTGATTCTGTCCATGAGTTTACGTGTGTGGATGCTCTTTCCTGTCCTTGTATGTATGAATGTGTGTGTGTGTGTGTGTTTATGGGTGCGCACGTGTGTGTGTCGCTGTGATTGAGTGTCTGTGTGTGTGTATGTTGTGGGTGTTTGTCCCTGTGATTGTGTGTGTGTCTGTGTTTGTGTGTGTGTGTGTGTGTGTGTGTGTGTGTCTGTGCGCTGGTGTGTCCCTGTGATTGAGTGTCTCTCTGTCGTGTGTGTGTGTGTGTGTGTGTGTGTGTGTGTGTGTGCTGACCTGACCTAAAGGTTTTGTCTGGGTCGGGTTTCAGCTAAGCCTCCCGCTGTAATGAGACTAATGAATCAATTAGTGTGGTACATCTGATCTCCGTAGTAACATCAACTCACACACACACACACACACACACACACACACACACACACACACACACACACACACACACACACACAATCACAGGGACACACACACAGACATTCAATCACAGGCACACACACACACACACACACACACACACACACATACATATTTATTATTAGCTTAGATAATTAAAAAAAAAACCGAAACATTTCTTGTGTGGTTGCAATTGTTTTTAATTCATTTTAGAGAAATTTGTTAATGGTGTATTTCAGCCTCCAAACATAAATACAAAGCCCAGGAGATTTTAATGATTTTTACAAGAGGGTAGTGTGTAGCCTTGGTATGATAATGTGTCTTAAACTAGCCTCAGTTTGTTACGTTTTGTTGATGTATATGTTTTTCAATATGCATGCACTGTGTGTCTCTGTGTGTGTACATATACAGTATGTGTGTGTGTGTGTGTGTGTGTGTGTGTGTGTGTGTGTGAGATAGAGGGAGTGCAGACAGAGTGCATTTTAAATATAAGCCCCATCTGTTGAGTGCTGTGCAGATGCAGGCACAGAAATAGAGGATTATGGCTAAACATAGCGGATAGCAGAGGGCAAGATATGGCAGAGGGACGAGGGGTGGGCGTGGAAGGACAGACAGAGAGAGGGAGAGGGAGAGAGAGAGAGAGAGAGAGAGAGAGAGAGAGAGAGAGAGAGAGGAATAACGTTGGTGGAGTGGCAGAGTGTCGTCCAGGGCAGAAATAGAGAGAGAGAGAGAGAGAGAGAGAGAGAGAGAGAGAGAGAGAGAGAGAGAGAGATAACATTCAATGCATATTATGGTGGTAGAATGTCAGACCGGGGCAGAAATAAAGAGAGGAGGAAGAGAGAGAGAGAGAGAGAGAGAGAGAGAGAGAGAGATTGCATACTAGGGTGGCATAGTGTCGGTCGGGCTGGGGCAGAAATAAAGAGAGGAAGAGAGAGAGAGAGAGAGAGATTGCATACTAGGGTGGCATAGTGTCGGTCGGGCTGGGGCAGAAATAAAGAGAGAGAGGTAGAGGGTGTCGGACAGAATAGGCAGTCACCCAAGAGTCAGAAAGGGAAGGAGAGAGACACACATTCACAGACAGCTAGAAGGGGCAGCCGGCCAGTGGTCTTCTTTTACCACCCACCTGTCTCGTCACACCACTGTTCTAGATTGTTCTTTTCTTTCTTTTATTCCTCCTAGTCTGGTCTCTATCGAGAGAGAGAGAGAGAGAGAGAGAGAAAGAGAGAGAGAGAGAGAGTCAGTTGGCTCCTTTCTGCAGTCCTTTGTTGGTCTCTCAGTAACATTAACAGCAAAGTGCCAACCAACCCCAGTCAGCCAATCAGCCATTCAGCCAGCCAGGACCTCAGGAAGGTCAATCACTCTTTGTGGCTGTGTTCAAGTGGCTGAAAAGAGGTTGTCAAGTGGAGGTGTGTGTTACGTAACATTCTAGAATGTTTCCTTAGCACGCAATGATAAGAGGGTTTTAGCCATGGTGGAAAAGATGTAGTTACAGTAGGCTAATAGTCCAAAGAATTGCATATCTCTTTAAGACGTGTAACAGTTACAAGTATAAACAGAGGAGAATTAATATAACATAATAATAATAAAAAAAAAACATTGTCAGCTCATAGTATAACTAATCTCTGAGGTCTGAACGACGTAATTCAGATTGCTGAGATATTGCTATTACAGTAACATAGTGGTCACACCACCTGACTTAATGCTGGTGAGAGATAGACAGAGAGAGAGAGAGAGAGACTGATAAAGTGAGTGATGTGTATGTATGAGTCAGAAGGAGTGCAGGCTTTGTTGGGCCCTGTGTGTGTGTGTGTGTGCATGTGATGTGGTGTGATGTGGTGGGGTCGATGTCTCTACTGTATTTTTAGTTCTGACTGGAAATGGCTGCCCAGGCAGGACAAGTCAAGATGATGTTAGCGGCCAGAAATATCAAGACCCTCCGCTGCCAATAAAAGTGATTGGCCCGTTATTAATATCATTAGTGGCCGATTAGTGTGCTGAGTTACCGCCTTGTCAAATGCTCCTCCTCAGAGAATCGCCACAGGCTGGGGTGTCGCCATGCCACCAGGACTATATGCTTGAGGACAAATCTTTATGACTGTAAAACATGCATTATCCACGGAAGCTAATGTTTTGGAAAATAAATTGGTGGTTATGGCGGTTAAGGAACCTGGCTAGCATGCTTCTAGCCTGTAAATTGTGGGTCCGAATCCATGCTGCCACCACTGTGCTCTTGAGCTACTGTAGGCTCTTACAGGGCCGTTTCAAGGTACTTAGGGGGCCCCAAGCAAATAGGATATGGGGGCCCTTCACCTCCCATAAATTCCTACGTAAACCACATTGTTATAATCTTCAAGCAACTTTCATTAATATAATTATTTGTGTTGAACTTGCAATTGTCAAACTCTGTCATTTAATTGAATGAACGTCGCCAACTAAACTACTAAAATGATTAAAAAGTCATTCTTGAGGGCCCCTTTCAGCCTGGGGCTCTTGTTGCGACGGCCCTGGGCTCTTAACCCTAAACTGCTCCAGGGTAACCACCCCTGATGTTATTGATAGTTGGCAAAAAAGTATCTGCTAAATGCAAAATGTAAATTGAAATTAAAGTCTGTCGAAACTTGAAACCTCTGTGGTCATGTGTGAGAAAATCAAATGTTCAAATGGGTTTGTGCTACAGACTTCCTGTTGCCTGTGCTCAGGCTTGTGTAGTGATCTAACCTGAGGCCCTCCAGATGATCGTCTGTCTGGGCTTTCCTCCCTCCGTGGGCATGAGCGGATCTGGGCTCGTTAAAAATGCAATTATGTAAATGAGCGCAAAGTGTGATGAGATTTATGAGTGGCCCATATGGGTGAGTGGGCGGCTCTTATTCCAATTCACATAACAGATTCTCTGGTGTTCCTGAGTCACCACGGAAACCCCCTCGCACCAGCTGATTCGCCAGGCAAGGCTTCCTCCTGGTGACTCTCAAGATGGCCGCCTCCACCTTCGCAGTGGAAAGTTTGCACTGATAAATAGATAAATAAATTGGTGACTTTTCAGCCCCAAACCCTCAGTACCTCCATGAGAGTAAAGACCCAAAGACCTGCTGCTATGTGGAACATGAGGAGGCCTTTTTGTTTTGTCCACACAACTTCAAGCTAGTGCAGGCCTACAGACAAAGACCTTCCCTGGAATGTAGATAAAATTTGGTTCTTTCTGCTTGAACAGCTAGCAACAGTGTGCTGGCTAACTCCCACACTCGGGCTAACAGGATTGGCTTGTTTCCCTGGATGACATTTAGTGTGAGCTGACACAAACAAATGAGATTTGACTTGGAATAGTTTACATGCACAGGGTGTTTTTTTCCTTCTGTTTAGGCTACAACACATCCAAAAGTGCTCTGACTTGCATGAAGTGCACAGGCCACTGCCTATTCTTCCAGTAACCTAGAAAAAAACCACTAATGCAGAATTAAATGGGGTCTACAGGGAGCTTATGTCATAAACCACCAAAATAATCCCAGTCTCGTAATCTGCCCTGGACTTTCTTACACAACAGCTATTGTTAGAATGTTTTCATTTATTTATTTATTTATTTATTTTGCGTAATGGATGAGAGTCCCACGGGTTGCTCTCGCGGGCCGTCATGACTCCACAGCGCCTCTCTGTGGCGAGAATGTGACACTGCCCCAGCATTTCATGCAGTCTGAGTAAATCCAGACTGTTTTTTTTATATCCCTCTCAATAAAAATGCCTTTGGAGGTGCATCAAAGAGCGCTATTGTGACTAACAGAGTCCATGCCCTTAACTGGACGTGGTTGGATGGGACAGCTATCCATAGTAATAAGTGTCCAGTCTGTTTCTGCAGCTGTGTGTCTTTGGGGTGAGCAGCACAGTGGGCATTATGTCTGTGACCTGTCTGCTGGCAAAGGTTAGTCACTGACCTGAACAGACTGTCTGCTCTAACCTGGCGGAGTGCGTTTAGGTGAGGACGTGCTTGCTTACAGCCAGCGCTGCGAGACAGGCAACGCCTGCGTGTGTGTGTGTGTGTGTGTGTGTGTGTGTGTGTGTGTGCGTGGTTGGCTCACCGGCGGGTAGCACAGGTGGCGGGGGATGTCTGCATCTGGCGCGGGCTTGTGCTCCAGGTTGCGCGGCAGACGGCTGACTCACAGCGGTGTGTGTGTGGGGGAGAGCATGACCTGTTCGCGGAGTTCTTTATTCATTCTTTTATTTATTTATTTTCCTCGAGCACCGTAGCCACTAACGGACGCACCTATAGGCGCGTGGCGAGCTGAGCTCGCTCCCTTGGCCACAACACGTCAGGCTAAATTTAGCCGGAGCCGACAGACGGGCTATTATTCAGATGGCGCGCATCTGTTCGCCCCGCAGGCAGCAGGCGCTTGACTTGCTCATGTCGGTCTGATTCCCAGGTAACGTTAAGAACGTTGTCTCAGGTGTGCGCGCCCGTCCCGGTGTGGAACAAACCCCCCCTTTGATCCCCGCAAGACTGCAAGGATGAGACTGAGACAGTCCTGCAATTATGAACATAGTAGATTAAGCACTTTACAAAAGACTGGAGTTCCTGTAAGGGCTTGTGTACATGTCAATTAATCACCTTGGTAAAGCTTAATCATGTCTAAATAATTAATGATACAGCCAGAGACAGCTGATGATGAAGTATCTTTATCTAAAGTGGCTTTGATACAGCTTTGGGGCTCATGAAATGGTTACATTCTCTATGGGGGAAAAAAGGAAAGACCAGACAGACATCAACAAACAACATGTCTCCTTCTTCTTCTTCTTCTTCTCCTTCTTCTTCCCTTTCTTCATCTCTTCTTTCTGCCAGGCTGTCAGGATTGAACATCTGCATGTATTTGGATTCTGAGTCTCAGGGCATTGAGTGGCATATCTAATCCACTGCCTTTCAGATGAAGGGGGAATGATCCTGGAAGATAAGGCCCTAGGCATATAGGGTGTGTTTGCATGTGAGTGTGTGTGTGTGTGTGTGTGTGTGTGTGTGTGTGTGTGTATCAGACTTAGCACAGAGAAATGATATTTGCCGTAGCTGTCTGGAGGTTAGTGATGTGATCCACAAGGAGCCGTCTGCTCCAGGTATCACATGCTGTTTAAAGGGCAATGGAGGTGTCTGTCTATCTCTGTGGTAATGCGAGAGTGTGTGTGTGTGTGTGTGTGTGTGTGTGTGTTGTGTGTGTGTTTGTGTGTGTGTGCGTTAGCGGCCTTTGACATGTAAAAATCTCATTACAGAAATGATCTGTGAGCAAGAAGATAGCAGAGCGCAGCAGCAGTCAGTCAGTCAGTGGCTCCTATTCATTCCCAGCTCTCTGTGCAACCATCCTCCCTCATCTCGCTATATCTATGTTTGTGTCATTTTGCCCTCTATATGAGCTAGTAACACACACACACACACACACACACACACACACACACACACACACACACACACACACACAAAAAGTGTGAGGGACTGGAGGATTGGAGGAATAATATCTTTGACTGACATGAGAGGACATGCAATGCCGTCAGGTATATCTGAGCCGACGTGTGTGTGTGTGTGTGTGTGTGTGTGTGTGTGTCTGAGATAACCTTGATGTAACTCATGGATCTCCATGACAGAGTTGTCATTACGATGTTGTTGCATTTTATGAGAACATTCCGTCTGCTTCAAAGCCTGACTCAGACTATATGTGCTCATTAATGTTCTCATTTTACTGTAATCCTGTGAATCTTACTCTCTCTCTCTTGCACACCTTGTCTGTGTGTGTGTGTGTGTGTGTGTGTGTGTGTGTCACTGTGCGTGTTTCAGTAAAATATGTGTAATAACTGAAAATTCTATTTATGAACAGTAATGACTTATGGCACTGATCACCTGTGTGTGGAGTCAGTGTGTGATCTTTGTCTTTGTAATGGTGTTTAGGAGTGTGTGTTATTGCGAGTGTGTGCTGTAACTTGTTTTGTGTCGTGAATTTCATTTTAAGAAGTGTATGAGGTCTGTTTTTGCACTCTGCAGCACAGCAGTAGTCAATCAACATGTTTTATATTCATAAACATAGGTCATGGTGATGGTCGCATTCCAAAGACATACAGTTAGGTTACACACGTTAAGAGCAGGCATGGACTGGCCATAGGGCATACAGGGCAATGCCCGGTGGGCTGAAGGTCATTTTTGGGCTGGGGCTGTCATAATTTACTCATTTTATATTGAATAAAATCATGGTGGGCCGCCATGGCCAAAAATGCCCGGGCCATTTTTTGGTCCCAGTCTGACCCTGGTTAAGAGTCATTGTGATCGAACACTGTATGGGCCAATTGGTGGCTGCTTCGACTCCCTCGAATATATATAGGAGATATAGGGGGAAGTTAAGTCTCACAGACCTGCGAGGACAAACCTCTTGGCACAAACAGAGAAAACTACAAAGAAATCCTGGAAGCGAAATCTGGATAGAGAGCCTTTAAAATATACGACTTTGGGGAGCGACCACCACCCTGGGGTCTGTTTTCCAAAAGCATAATAATAATGTAATATAATTGCTAACTCAGTCAGCGAATATCTTGGTTGCAAAGCAATTTTCCTCTGCCAACCAACTAAGTTGCTAATTGGTCAGAAACTCTGCTTTTGTGAAACGTACCCCAGCTTTGTAAGTGTACAGCATGGTACTCCAAATGGAGTTTTGCCACATGCTATACAGTAGTATTTCTATGTATGTGACAAATAAACTCAAATCTTGAATCTTGTAGTGAAATGTTACTGCTGTGTGTTGTAGTGTGTCTCATCTGGTTTATGAACTTGTGAATGAAACAACTAGTGTGTGTGTGTGTGTGTGTGTGTGTTGATCTGTTTAAATGCAAAGTGTTGATGAGGAAGCGGTGCATAAATAAAAACACAAGAAGCAGGTTTAAAAGTAAGAGCCCAAAGCACATCATTTTTATCACTTTGATTCTTATTATAACCCTTTTTTGTTATGGTTTCATTTTACAGCTAATTTGTTCTTCAAGTTCTTTAATTCATTCCTGTGGAAGTAAACATGATTGTAAATTGGTTGTTGTTTCCAACACTAGTAAATGCTTTTGTTGTTTTTTCTCCAGTCTCATCCACACACACACATGCATGGACTAGACTTCAGAAAACAATCATTTATCACACACATTTGTACATAACGTTAATCAAATAATAAAAATCCCTACATGTTGGCATCATTCACACACACATACACACACACAAAAACCAGCTTCCATTCCAAAAAGTTTTTTTTTTTTTTAAATTCCTGTAACGTAAAACCTGTTCAACATACCATACACAAACAACCTGTGTACACACACACACACACACACACACGGACTCAAATGCACTGCCAACATGCGCGCGCACGCACACACACACACACACATTCCCTCTCGTGTCTACTTATGTTAAGTGCAATATTCAAAGAGTGCTTCTTTCTTTCTCCAATATTTCTGAAGCACTCCTCTAAAAACTTCACCAATTTCAAACACAGTCGACACACTGAACCACATGCACACAATCTCTCTCTCTCTCTCTCTCTCTCTCACACACACACACACACACACACACACACACACACACAACCACACACACACACAAATAACACCAATAACTGAAAAGAGACCAAGTTAAACTCTGTAAAAATATGTGTGTGTGCGTGTGTATGTAATGTCTTGTCATAAACTGTATTCATAGTAGGCTATTCCTCTTTTTTTTTCATCTTAAATCTTGTTCCTAACAGGAGAGCTGTGTGTGTGTGTGTGTGTGTGTGTGTGTGTGTGTGTGTGTGTGTGTGTGTGTCCCTTGCAGACTGTAAAGTAGAGACTGGCAAAGAGAGAGAGGTGGTGCTGGGAGACTGATCACTGATCAGAGCAGACAAACACACTATCAGCTCCCACAACTGTACAATATGGTTGTATGTTTGAAAGAGAGAGACAGACAGAGAGAGAAGAAGAAGAAGAAGAAGAAGAAGAAGAAGAAGAAGAAGAATCCGAGTAATATCCTATTATTAATGTTCGATTGAAAGTATTGTATGTAATCATATTTTCTTGCCAAAAATACAGTTTTTTTTTTACAGTCCTTCTGTCCTGTGAGGCTACAATAAACTTTCTGCAGTACGGAGCGTGCGTGCACACACACACACACACACACACACTAACACACACACACACACGTGCACACTGACACGCACGCACACACAATGTTCGCACTACAGTACTTACGAAGTGACACTGACAATTTCTCATCAGTAGCCTATGTTTGTGTGTGTACAGTATGTGTGTGTGTGTGTGTGTGTGTGTGTGTGTGTGTGTGTGTGATATCTATGCTGTGTGAGTTGTACTGTGTGTTAGTTCTGTAGAGCAGCTGCAGCCCCATAGCTGGTGGTGAGAAAGGCGCTAGGCGCTAGGCTAGCCTCCGATGCAGAGAGAGAAACAAGTGAACTAACTAGAGTGACTGATCAAGGGACAGCAGGCTAGGCTAGGCTAGCTAGGTAAACACTGGCTGTTTCTGAAATGGCATACAGCTGTGCTACATACTGCTGCATGTGGCCCAGTATACAGGTACAGCACACACATGTGCTGCATACTACATGTGGCCCAGTATACAGGTACAGCACACACATGTGCTGCATACTACATGTGGCCCAGTATACAGGTACAGCACACACATGTGCTGCATACTACATGTGGCCCAGTATACAGGTACAGCACACACATGTGCTGCATACTACATGTGGCCCAGTATACAGGTACAGCACACACTACTGCCTCTCGCAATCAATTGATTAGCTGCAGGTGCTCTACTTGACTGGCTCAAAGTTTATTGAGCCCCATACACTAATCCCAAGTACACAGCACGGTACAGTATGCTAGCAGCAGAAAAGGCCTATTACTACATGACTAGTACCTCATTAATTAATAGACAGCAGGTGCTCTGGCAGACTGGAAGTTAACTGACCTCCATACTACACCTGTGATATTTTTCACATACTGCAAACCACACACTACTTTCTTACTGTAAAACAACAGTATACAGTAGAGTAGTATGCAGTAGGCATTTTCAGAAACAGCGAGTGAGTACCTCTCTGGGTGCAGTGTGTGTGTGTGTGTGTGTGTGTGTGTGTGTGTGTGTGTGTGGGAGTGTAAGGCCTAAGTTAAGGACCCTCCCCACCCCACTGTCACTGCTGTCCCTCCTGTCCCTAAAGCACTTTGTTAGCCTATAAAACTCTAACTGGGCATCAGCACAACACAGAATAAATGCTTCATAACGCCTGAGAGAAAGCAGAATCAGGATGAAAACCTTTAAAGTACCACATTTCATTTTAAAGGTGCAGTCCTTGATCTTGGTGAAAGAGCGTTGATATTTATAGGCTCGGTCTGACGGGTCACACTAGGCTACTGCAGAAATCTAAGCACACAAGCGCCCTATGTTTTTTATTTTTATTTTCATTGTTTGATTGTTTATTTGTTGGTTTCTTTGTGCATTTATTTGAAAAAAAAAAAAAAAATAAACATGAGAATTTTGGCTGCATTTGCTGTAGCATGGTGTGACCTAATCAAAGACTGCACCTTTAATTTGATTTTCACATTGAATAGTTGGTTTCAGCCACCCCCTCCAACCACCTGGCATACCCCTTGTTTGGCCAAGGCCAAAAACAGACATTTGTGTGCGCTCTCATCCTACGTGGTGGTGAGTTATCTGGGGAGGTAAGGAACGGAACGCCCCAGGCTCCCTTACCGCAGTGGAGTTAGGAGAGATTTGAGAGCTGCTAAGTTTGCCACAGCAGCAAACATGCAGAGTTGGGTGAGGGTGAGGGTGACCCCCGAGTTCTTTTTTTTGTCTTTCAACATTACTGCTCACCAACATCACCATGGCGATCACCATGGCAACAACACAGTAACTTTTTTTTTCCCCATCTCTAAAATTCTGAAAAGAAAACCAAACTGATTAAAAACGGTTCTGTTGGGTGTTTTTGACATCTTTCTCCACCACTCACAATACCTCAGTGTGCCGAGCAGAGCGGCCGGTTACTATATATTCCATTAGTCCTCACTTAGTAACATGAATGCACCGTAATCACCAAAGTCCATCCGAACAAAAAGAAAATAACACTGGCAAGGGCTTATTTGTAGCTATGGCAACCCAGTCCAGCAATTTGATTGGTTTGGCATCGGAGGTCCCCCCCCCCCCACAGCTACTAGATCCATTACCAAGCTGTTTCATCCACAGCTACAGTAGAGAAGGAGACGAGATTGCAATACAATCGTCCAATCGAATGATTTAAAACAAAATTACAAAATCAAATCAAATCAAAGAACGCCAATATAAAGGGTTTATGTACATAGTTTCCACCTGACAGTGAAAGTCCTTATTCATGATAAAGATTTGCTTGGTTGTAGTAGCTTAGTACAGAATGATACAGATGTGTGCAGCTGCTGGCCTCATAGAAATGCTTTATGTCAAGATTCATTCATGCTCAGTCACACACACACACACACACACACACACACACACACACACACACACACACACACACACACACACACACACACACAAAACCCCATTCATCATATTTAGAAAGCTTGCTGAAGTCTATCCATTTTTGAGTCATTTTCAAGAGGCATCCGTTGACTCAGTGTGTGTAGTGTGTGTATAAATTTGTGCGTGTGTGTGTGTGTGTGTGTGTGTGTGTGTGTGTGTGCTACTGTTTGTGTCTATTATTTAGAGTGAATTAAGTATCTTTAGGGTCTCCCTCTGCATTTTCATTTACAAGTAAGTACCAAATCAATCTGAGAAGCTAATCTAAAAATAACTAGCACTTTACAGTAAAAAAAAAAAAAAAAATTACAGTCTGGTTAGCTGGCTGGTAGCTTTGGCTTCTTACAAGGATGACGACCATTTCCTGTGTCCACTACAAATGAAGTAGCCCTCCACTGGATGGTAACTCCAAGTACTGCATATCAGCAAATTGCCTACCAGACAAAGGCCATGTCAAATTTGGTCATTTATAGAATGGAACTGAAAACACAATGATCAATTTTCCCTCAGAAAACATTTTCTATGAACACCAATTCTGAAAAAGTGAGCCTTTGTCTTTGATCTCATTTTTCATTGTAATTATGAAATGCGTATGAGACAGTGTGTGTGTGTGTGTGTGTGTGTGTGTGTGTGTGTGTGTGTGTGATTCAGAGAGTGTGTAAGGCATGGGGGGCAGAAGCTTTTTCTGCAATATGATGCTATGGTTTTGGCAAGTAAACACACACACACACACACACACACACACACACACACACACACACACACACACACATTTCTGTAGTCTCACACACACACGAGCACACACACAGCAGGCCATACGCACACACACACGGCACAGAGAAAGGCATCTAATGCGTCACACACACGGAGCAAGTTAAAGGTGTGCTGTGTGAGTCCAGCAAGACACACTGTCCACGCCGCTACTAAGCATATGATCACCCTAGGGGTGTGTCCAGCAAGAGTCCGTCCATCCATCCGTCCGTCCTCGTCCAGATCTCCCTCTTGTTCTCCATTCATCCCTTCATTTATTCATTCATCCATTCATTCCTTCATTCATTCATTCCTTGGAGTCTTTTTTTAGTCTCTCTCTCGCTCCTCCTCTCCTTTTCTGTCCCTCGCTTCTACCCGTCCAGAATCCATCCATCCATCCATCCATCCATCTGTCCGGCCACCTAACCCCTGGGCTGCTTCTAGAATCTTCTCTCTGTGGGGTCAGGGGTCGAGGGTCAGGTGGCGAGGCACTAGCAGGGGGGGCGGGGCTAGGAGATGGACAGGGCGGCGAGGAAGAGTGTCGTCACGGTAACCAGGAGCTGATCCCGGGACGGACTGCTTCCACTGACGCTCTTCTCCAGCTTCGGAATCTCAGGGTGGTACTCGTCTGCAATACACACACACACACACACACACACACACACACACACACACACACACAGAGAAGTTATACATAAATACATATATTAAAAAAAACCTGTTTATCAGTTGTTGTGTGTGTGTGTGTGTGCACAATCACACAATGTCTCAAACACAGACACACACTTACCATATGCAAAGTTCACAAACTAAACTCATATATACTGACAAATGCCGATACAGTACACACACACGTGCGGCGCACGGCCGACCGTCACAGCTGTTGTGAACTTTTATACATTCCTGTGTTCTTAAACTATTTATTTATTGGAAGCACATACGTGCCTGTCGTTAAACCTTGTGAAGCACTTTGGTTTCAATTTCTGTTGTTTTTAAATGTGCTATATAAATAAATTGACTTATGACTTAAATAAATTGACTTATGACACACACAAACACACACATACATACTGTAAAATGAGAATTTATACATAAATGCACTTATTAAAAAAACTGTTTATCAGTTAAGAACAAGTGTGTGTGTGTGTGTACACTGTATCGGCATATGTCAGTATATATGAGTTTTAGTTTGTGAACTTTGCATAATTTTTTTTTTTTTGAAAGTGTATGTATGTGTGTGTGTGTGTGTGTGTGTGTGTGTGTGTGTGTGTGTGTGTGTGTGTGTGTGTGAAGGTCATCCACAGGTAAGGTGTTGGTGAGTGTTAGTATGTGAGAGGTCATGGGGAGGAAGGTTATGTAAAACAGAACACCCTGTCCAGACACAAACGTCTGAGGAATCCAGATAACTCGTCACCACCCGCCTGCAGGCAATCTAACACAACACAACCACCTCTGGTATGTAGTGTGTGTGTGTGTGTGTGTGTGTGCGCGCGCGTGTTTGTCTATGTGTGAGTGTGTGTGTGCGTGTGTGTGTGTGTGTATGTGTGTGTGTGTGTGACATCAGTAGACATAACCTGTTTAACACAAATGTGTTATGAAATCTGTGTGTGTGTGTGTGTGTGTGTGTGTGTGTGTGTGTGTGTGTGTGT
>JAODXP020000023.1:10262367-10269867 GCA_027497455.2 Sardinella longiceps | reverse complement strand
CAGGATGGAGTCCATAACTCTACTTCCACACACACACACACACACACACACACACACACACACACACACACACACACACAGGGGGTCAGGATGAAGCCCATAACTCTACTTCTACACACACACACACACACACACACACACACACACACAGACACACACACACACACACACACACACACACACACACACACACACACACACACACACACACACACACACACACACACACACACACAGGGGGTCAGGATGAAGCCCATAACTCTACTTCTACACACACACACACACACACACACACACACACACACACACACACACACACACACAGGGGGTCGGGATGAAGCCCATAACTCTACTTCTACTCTGCTGAAATATGGCGCTGGTGGCGGCTGCGTGAAGCCAGCGCTGGAGATGGAGGCCTCCATCGTTGCCGTGGGATACATCTCTCTGCACGGAGCCACGGGACGCTAAGCGAAGGCTTTGAGAGGATACTGTGACCGAAATCAATCGGCATCGATGTTTTACTTGCGTTCCATGAGGACAGGACTACAGGAGGGGCATCAGCTGATCTCATCCAGCAGAGATAAAGACGATTATATTTTCTTTTTATGCTGTTTTCTTTGCTTCTTTGGTGTTTCTCTCACTGTTGACATTGTTATTATTGACAATAAAGATGAACTGATGATTTCCAATAACCAATCAATCAATCAATCAATCATACATCTTTGTTGTAGAGCATTAGCTTTAAGCTATAAACTCTGATAGTAATAAAAAAATCTTCTTTCCCTCTGTCTAAAAAGATCAAAATGTGGACTATGTAGAAATGTACTAAAAGTGAATGTTGAATAATGCAGTAGAGTTTTGTCAGTTCAGGCTGATGTGTATTTTCTAAAACACTTTCCACTACCCACTTTAAGATGCAGATAAAGCTCACAAAAGACAATTGCTAACAGCACAAAAGTGCTTGGGGGAGTGTGTGTGTGTGTTTGTGTGTGTGTGTGTGTGTGTGTGTGTGTGTGTGTGTGTGTGTGTGTGTGTGTGTGTGTGTGTTAGGAGGGTGACGGGTTCAGAGGGGCTTTGAAATGTGTTCTTACAAAGCACTTATGCACTTTTCAAGAACATCCGTATTCAACAATGCAGGTTTTTCAATGAGCTCCAAGGCCAGAAGAGGAACAGGACAAGGCTGGGTGTGTTTTGCTTCTGTTCAATCACAACCAAAAAGACAACTAAAAGTGGAAAGTCTATTGGCATTGTCTTGCTTCAGTCTCTATCCTCAGCCTCTTTGCCACCACATAAAACACAGCTAGCTATCTTATCTTAGGGCCTCAGAGCTAGGGTTGCCACATGTACTGGACTTTCCTTGATTGTGTCCTGTTTTTTTGTGCGTCTGTCCCGGAAAGCTGATAAATCTTTCCAGGACACATATTTTACAAAGGCCAATCTTACTGTGCTTGTGATTTTAGTTTGCCGATCGCCAGGCTACTCCAACAGCACAGCTATAGTACTGGCTGGTGGGCTGAGGTACCTAAGGGGCCGTGGATGGACTGCTGTCTGTTAGGGTTGCCACATGTACTGGATTTTCCTTGATTGTGTCCTGTTTTTTTGTGCGTCTGTCCCGGAAAGCTGATAAATCTTTCCAGGAAACATATTGTCCCGGATTTTTGCTTCTTCACGTATTCATTAGTTTCACTCATGAATAAACCTATAATTCTGCTGTTGCATCAGTGTTTCCTGCCACTATATTACATACATAGGCCAAGTCTTGCTGTGCTGTAGGCGCCCGCTTCCTTTTATTTGCTTGGTTATTTACTGACCTCCTAAGACTCTGTGAGACTCTGTGAGTAACAGGATACCCCCCAAGAATAAAACAATAAAAAAATAAACATTAAAAAAACAAAAAAAAAAAGTATAGGTGGATGTTCCAGATTTTCACAATTTCAATGTGGCAACCCAACTCAGAGCCTACACAAGCTACAGGAGCTTCAACAGATGCATCCAGCTAACAGAAGAAAATGATTTCACTTTTCACTTTTTTTTAGCAAAACGTGTTGCTTGCATTTTAGCAGCATGATGTTAGTCTGTGTATCAGGTCGTGTTTGAACCATGCCTTACTTGCAGACTACTCTTTGCCGGTATAGCTTGTTGAGGAAATGGCAGTGTGTTAGTTTATCTGGAGTAAGATAATATTCAATATCTTTTACAACATTATACTTTTATTTCTGCCGAGTTCAAAGATGATTTAGAGACTCAGTAACTGATCTGAAGTAGTCGGCATCAATTATGCATCTGGGTCCGCAACCCCTTGATGCTGTATTGACTATGGCATCACTAGCTAGTCTAGAGGTAATCACTTAAATATGAAACATTGGGGGTGGTGTGTGTGTGTGTGTGTGTGTGTGTGTGCGCGCGTGTATGGAGGGAAGTGTGTGACTGACTGTGTACTTATGTGTGTTATGTGGAAAGGAAAAATAGTGAATGTGAGTGTGTGTGTGTGTGTGTGTGTGTGTGTGTGTGTGTGTGTGTGTGTGTGTGTGTGAGTATCTAGAGGTGTGTAGGCCCTGTTCCAATCACACTTCACACTGTAGTAACAACTCTGCAATCAAACTCATCTCTCCTCTCCTCTCCTCCTCCTCTCCTCTCGTCTCCCCCTCTCTCTCTATCACTCTCTCTCTCCTGAGCTCCCACATTGACTGTCAGGGTGTTTGGTACTACTCAATCTTCAATCACCCCTCTCCAACCCCCCACACACACACACACTCTTCTCTCTGCTGCCACTCGTTTATCTACCCCTCCCACGCCACGCCACCCAACCCCCCGTCCATCTTCCGTCCGTCCATTTCCTCCCCCCTCCATCTCTCATCCCTTTTCTTTCTTTCTTTTTCTCTCTCGCTCCATAACTTCATCACTCATCACTCTCTTTTCTCACCTGTCTCTTGTTCCTTATCTTCCTCCTTCCATCTGTCCCCTCTTTTCATTTTTTCCCCCTCTCTTTTTTTGGGGGTTTGGCCACTTTGGGGCTCTTTCTCTCTGTCTCTATCTCTCTCTCTTTCTCTGTCTCTCTCTCTCTCACTCACTCATCACTCACTCTCTCTCTCTCCAATTCTGACAGTTCTCTTCCCTCGTTTTTTTCTCTCTCTTCGCTCTTTGCCCTCTGTCAGTTTCCCTTTCTCTAGCCCCCCTTCAATCTCTCGTCTCCTCTCCTCTCACTCTCTCTCTCTCTCGCTCCACTCTGTTCTGTCACTTCACTCACTCCGCTGGCTGGTTCTCCCTCTCCCTCTCCCCCTCTCTCATTTCCTTTCCCTCGCTCTCTCTCTCCCTCCCACTGTCTCTCTCCTTCCCTCGCTCTCTCCTTCCCTCTCCCTCTCCATGTCTCTCTTTCTCCCTCCCACTGCCTCTCTCCTTCCCTCTCCCTCGCTCTCTCTCTCTCTCCCACTGTCTCTCTTTCTCCCTCCCTCTCTCTCCTTCCCTCTCCCTCGCTCTCTCTCTCTGTACCCATGTCTCTCTTTCTCCCTTCCACTGTCTCTCTCTTTCCCTCTCCCTCGCTCTCTCTCTCTCTACCCATGTCTCTCTTTCTCCCTCCCACTGCCTCTCTCCTTCCCTCTCCCTCGCTCTCTCTCTCTCTACCCATGTCTCTCTTTCTCCCTCCCTCTGCCTCTCTCCTTCCCTCTCCCTCGCTCTCTCTCTCTCTCTCCCTACCCATGTCTCTCTTTCTCCCTCCCACTGTCTCTCTCCTTCCCTCTCCCTCGCTCTCTCTCTCTCTACCCATGTCTCTCTTTCTCCCTCCCTCTGCCTCTCTCCTTTCCTTTCTGTCTTTCTCTCTTCCTCCTTCCCTTTCCCTCTCTCCCTCCCCTCGTCTCTCTCTCTCCCTCACTCCATCTCTGTCTTTTCCTCCTCCTCCTCCTCCTCTTCTCCCACTCATGATTGTGCTTGCACACACACACACACACACACACACACACACACACACACACACACACACACACACACACACACACACACACGCACACACACACATTCATGATTGTGGTTGCCATGCCAAGTCAATATGCCTCTCCACCTGCTGCACACACCTGCCAATCAAGCTGCCACTGAGGCTGGGAGCTCTCCTCCGCGCCCGTGTTTCTGACCGTGTCTGGATGTGTGTGTGTGTGTGTGGGTGTGTGTGTGTGTGTCTGAGTGAGTTAGACAGTGTGTGTGTGTATGTGTGTGTGTGTGTGTGTGTGTGTGTGTGTGTGTGTGTGTGTGTGTGTGACTGTGTAAGTGAGTTCTGTGAGTGAACCGACTTATTTTTTGTTCATCTCAAACATGACATAATTCTTCTACCTGAATCAACCCCATATGCCTACTATTGGGCCAATTATACTTACTGTACCAGAGCTTCACAGTTTACACAACGATGTTTAGAGAAAACATCCAAAAAAAGACCCAAGAATTCACATGTACAGCAGGCAGCCTACACCAGATGCGTAAATGAGGCACTCCATTCCTGTAGCAGCAACACTTAGCTCAGACCATGGAAGTGGCTCCACCTAACTCTAAGCGCTCCTCATAGTGCAAATATGCCCGTCTCCTAGCTCTAAGCGCTCCTCACAGTGTGAGTATGCCCGTCTCCTAGCTCTAAGCGCTCCTCACAGTGTGAGTATGCCCGTCTCCTAGCTCTAAGCGCTCCTCACAGTGTGAATATGCCCGTCTCCTAGAGCTATTTTTGCCCTCTTTGAGCGGGACACTTCAGTGGCATGTCTGGTGACCCCTTGCTGTTAGACTGACCTGTCCACACTCAGGTGATGGTGTCAGGTAGACACCTCTGTATGATGTCACAGGGGTCAGAGTTAACACAGGGGTCAATGTTGTCACAAGGTGCCATTGGTGGTCTGAGGAGCTCCACACACTAGTTCTGAGTGCATTGCGGAGCACTTTTGAACAATTTCATTTCCGCTGATATATGATGGCAACGTCACGTCACAGACAGCAGCTAGGGCCTGGCAAGGCCATTTTCAGGGTAAACTTGAGAGGATTGATTATGTTATTCCTAATGCAAAGCATCCAGGGGTTAAAGTGGGGGGGGGAGGGCGGGGGTACGCAGTACCGGCACCTCTGATAAATTAACAATATCATCCCATTCTTCTTCTATACATTTTTCTTTGTTTGCGCCGACACAAAATATGAGAGTTCCCCCTCCTGCCACTGAAAGCATCTCTAAGCAACTTGAATTTGAAACATTCTTTAGAATGCAGCTGATCTCCTTTGGCTCTCAGTGAAGCTACAGTGCAGCAAGTGAATGATCTTCACTTGGGGAATGAGAAACAGCTAAAGTGTCTGCACTCTGACTAAGAGAAGAAAAAGTGTGGGATGTTTGAGAGAATGGATATGCAGCCACTCTGGCAATTAGACGTCAATTTCGGAGTGGCGATATGTCGGAATGGCAGCATGTAACTGGTAACCGGTGCATCTGCACCTCTTTTGCCTTTAGTATTGGATTCTATTGTCTTTTTGGATTCTATTGCCTTTTTGTCTAGTAATGCAGACTTATTTTATGTTCACCTTGTGTACTACATGGCTGTGTATGTTGTGTGTGGTGTCTTAAAGCTGCTGGTTCCTTGAATTTCCCCTTGCGGATCAATAAAGTATCTCTCTATCTATCTACAAGAATTTCTCCAGTGCATTTCCACTGTTGTAAAAATCACACTTTAACCCTGGAGTCTACAGTACAACCCTTTTTCCTTGGAGAGACGGACAAAATCAACTAGACTGAGAGCTACTCTTCTTTATACATCAGCATTACTGATAAGCCTGCAGATAGACGTTAGCACGTCCTTTACCATCTTACACACTTACAGCAAAGTGAAAACGCTCATCTAAAAAGTCATCTAAATTTGTGCCGCCTTTAATTTCCATAGTTACAGCCAAAGCCGCTTTGCACTCCCAGCATGATTTCTCATAAGAGAGCAGTAAAAGTGTCATCATTTTGTATCAGTCAGGGCAGTAATATGATTTCACAGAGACAGCTTTAATAACTCTTGTGTATTCAAGATATCTATGGAATGTGTTGTATTGTAGAGAGAGATATTGAGTCAACAATGATCAGCTCAGCAAGTATACTGAACAAGTCTGATATCAACACCGATTTAGATTGAGTCAGTATACAGGACAAAACAAAGAATATAACTTTCATATATATATATTCATGTATTCACTCACACACACACACACACACACACACACACACACACACACACACACACACACACACACAGTGCGACACACACACACACACACACACACACACAACACACACACACCTCACAACTGTTTTTTCCCCTCTGTATTTATTTTCTTTACCTTCCTCTGTCAGCCATCAGCCTCCCTTCCCTCAGTGGCAAAGAATGAAAATTTAATATCAGAGCAGAAGAAGGAAGAAGACATGGGAGTGATGAGAGAGAGAGAGAGAGAGAGAGAGAGAGAGAGAGAGAGAGAGAGAGAGAGAGAGAGAGAGAGAGAGAGAGAGAGAGAGAGAGAGAGAGAGAGAGAGAGAGAGAGAGAGAGAGAGAGAGAGAGAGAGAGAGAGAGAGAGAGAGAGAGAGAGAGAGAGAGAGAGAGAGAGAGAGAGAGAGAGAGAGAGAGAGAGTGAGAGAGAGAGAGAGAGAGAGAGAGAGAGAGAGAGAGAGAGAGAGAGAGAGAGAGAGAGAGAGAGAGAGAGAGGGAGAGAGAGAGAGAGAGAGAGAGAGAGAGAGAGAGAGAGAGAGAGAGAGAGAGAGAGAGAGAGAGATGAAAGGATATGAATGGATGATGGAGAGGCCTGTATTTTGTTAGAGAGAGAGAAGGAAGGGGAAGGAAGGGGAAGGGGGTGGAGTGGGGGTGGAGGTTGAGTGATCGGGGCAGAAATAAATAAGATAAAAGAGATACGGAGAGGCCTGATGGCAAAGACGACAACCAGATGGAGAGACTATGGAGCAAGAAAGGGAAAAAAGTGTGTGTGTGAGAGAGAGAGAGAGAGAGAGAGAGAGAGAGAGAGAGAGAGAGAGAGAGAGAGAGAGAGAGGAGGAGGAGGGGGATGGGTAGATGCATGATAAAGCTCTTGAAAAGGCCGCTTGGGTAAAACAAGGGGGTTAGTGGTGTGTGTGTGTGTGTGTGTGTGTGTGTGGTGTGTGTGTGTGTGTGAGAGCGAGAGAGAGAGAGACGAGAGAGAGAGAGAGAGAGAGAGAGGAGAGAGAGAGTGTGTGTGTGTGTGTGTATGTGTGCGTGTGTGTGTGTGTGTGTGTGTGTGTGTGTGTGTGTGTGTGTGTGTGTGGTGTATTGGTAAGCTTTAGAGATGGATGTTAAAGGGGTGTGTGGGGAGAAGGGGTTGACTGAAGTAGAGAGCGGCCGTGTGTGTCTCTAATTTTCATTCACTCTGCCACTAGAGGTGTGACAGGAACATTGTGCTGCCAGAGCCCTGTGACAGCTAACAGAGCAGCTACATCACAGGCTAGCTGAGCCGCTACATCAGAGGACCTGGCTGCAGCT
>JAODXP020000023.1:10244867-10252367 GCA_027497455.2 Sardinella longiceps | reverse complement strand
GCATATCGCATCCATATACAGTATAATTTATATACACACAAACATTATTCAAAATAAACACACACACACACACACACACACTTTAAATACACCCACCCACACATATTCTAAATTCACACAAGCATTTTCTAAATGCACACACACACATACCAAGAACAGATTTGTTGTCTAGTTATATGCTGAAAAATAAACTTTACTGGCACTGTTATGCAGAATGCTATGAGACAAATGTTTTTAAATTTAAAATTTTATTTACTGCTGGTACTTAAAAACTTCCCAACGAACATCGGTTTATTCAGTTTACATGAGCACTTGAATAACCTGATAACTACAAAAAAAAAAAACAATACAAATTGTTTATTTAGTCTTCATGTAAATGCAGTCATTGACTCCTTGTATGAGTCCAGAGCCTATTGGTCCTACTGTAGAGGTTTGGCAATGTGTGTGTGTGTGTGTGTGTGTGTGTGTGTGTGTGTGTGTGTGTGTGTGTGTGTGTGTGTGTTTGTGTTTCTAGTGGGATTAAGTGAGATACGCAGGAGGATCCATAATCTACTACAATAAGCCAATGGCTAACTCGGCCAGCGTTCAACCAAGGTAAACAAACGTTGGAGTGGGTATTTGACTGGATGTCATTGTGCAAATGACCCTATGTTAAAGTCTGGACCATCGCTTAAAGTGTGAGTTGATCATGTCATTTTTTTCCGGAGACGTTACAATGTGGTTTTGTAGTAAATTCATTACGTAACAGAGATCTTCTTCCTTTGTGTGGTAAGAAAGGCCATCATGTAGCACCTCCTGTAGCTGCCTACTGTATATTGGCATGTAGAATAGACTGCATTGGAGACTTCCGGTTGGTGAGCGGAATGGAGTAGTCGTGTTTTTCTGAGCTCCTGCCACACAATTTCTATTTTAACCACTCTCTGCCTAAATTTGTCAGAACCAGTGTCTGGGCGTTCCAAGTAGTGTATTAAGAGTGTTTTCCGAGTCAAGATGACAACCAGAGCCGGCAAACCGGACAAGAAAAAACCAGACCAAGTTACTGAAGCTAACCCTGCTATCGACAATGCTACCTTGGCTAGTATGCTAGCTGAGCTCAGAGCGGACCTGTTGACCAACCCTGACTCTCTCTCTGTGCGATTCGAAAACAAGCTTGCGTCAATTTCTTCAAAGTTAGATGGAATACAGTCCACTGTGCACAATCATGAGCAACGAATCTCCGATGTTGAATCTGGACTGAACCAACTGCAACTACTAGAGACGCAGGTTACCTCAATGGCTGATGATAACGCAAAGCTGAAGGCTAGGCTCACAGACCTTGAGGGGAGAAGCAGACGATGCAATGTGCGTGTCATTGGAGTGCCTGAAGGGATTGAGGGTGCAGGGCCAACTGCGTTTTTTTCTAAGTTTTTGGTCGATGTACTTGGAGATGACGTTCTATCGTCTCCTCCAGAACTCGAGAGAGCCCACCGTGCGCTCAAACCTAAACCTGCAGATGGAGAGAAACCTAGAGCGGTGATTATGTGTTTTCACAAGTTCCAAATCAAAGACACTGTGATTCGTGCTGCCCGTCGGAAACGGGGCGAATTAAAGTATAATGGCAAGTCGATCTACATGTATGAAGATTACTGCCCCGAAGTTTTGGAACAGCGCGCGGAATACAAGGAAGTAATGCACCAGCTCTACGTTCTCAAACTCAAGCCCTCACTGCTTTACCCTGCACGGCTGTTCATCTGTGCTGACGACGGAGGCAGGCGGCGTCTACCATCGGTGAAGGCAGCGCAACAGTTTTTGGCCAAGCGCCGGGAACTTTCTTCTCCGTCTGAGGATTAAACTCAAGTCAAGGTGCAGGTGACTGGTTTGTTCATCTCTTTATTATACGCTACTTTTTGGGACTATATTTTTTGTCATTGACATGGACGTAATACACTTCAGAGTTTCTACGAACTGAAGATGCGGTATGTTAATGTTTTGTGGAGTGTTACAGATCCACTGTATTTTATGTGTCTTTTTGCCGTGCTGGCACAACAGTTCAAGCTGAGAATTCTGTTTTGTTATTTTGTTAAATTAGAACTACTCACTGATAATAGGACTAGCTTAGGCTATGCTACATTATGTTGCATATAATGGGGGGCTGTCACTGTAACTGTCAAGCCAATTATTATTAGTGTTTGTTTTGTTATTTTTTTCCTTATACCAGACTGCGTATTTCAGTCTTCCTTGATTTTAGTTTGATGAGCCCCTCTAGGTTTATCATATGGTGAGAAGTACCATATCAGCTATATGCAGAGTGTGGTTTGTTTTATTATTACTTAACCATATGTGGTGGGGCAGAGGTAGGGTGAATAAGAGCCCCGGAAGAATTTTGCTAAGTGAGTATGGCACGCTTGTGCAAGGGTTGTGGGTGTAGGGGTGGGATGGGGGGGACTAGTTGGGTGGGTGGGTGTGTTTTTGTCCCTTTTTTTTTTTTTTTTTTTCTCTTTCCCTTCCTCCATTGGCACTTTTTTTCATTCTCAGATACTATGCTACATTATATTTGGCCTATGCGTACTATATATTATTTGTGCATGCCCTTCATACTACACATAGTACACCACATTTAATAAATTGAATGGCAAATAAGAATATGAATAACAATATCCGTTTCATATCATGGAATGTCAAGGGGGCAAACCAAGCTACTAAAATAAATAAGATCATATCTCATATTCAGGGGCTGAGAGGGGATGTGGTGTTCCTTCAAGAGACTCACCTGCGTAATGATGAGATTTTGCGTATTAAAAGAGGCCAATTTAGTCAATTATACCATTCAAAGTTCAGTGTTAGAGCAAGGGGAGCGGCTATCTTAATTAAAAGCCACATTCCATTTGAGCTAGAACAAATGGTAGCTGACTCAAATGGCAGATATGTCATAGTGTCAGGGAGGCTGTGCAATACCCCAGCTATCTTGGCTAGTGTTTATGCTCCGAATTGGGATGATGAACAATTCATATCTAGGTTTTTCACATCCATTCCCAATATCGCAACATACCACATAATTATAGGGGGTGACTTTAATTTAGTTCAAGATGCTGAATTAGACAGATCCTCATCTAGACCATATTCCCTTACAAAGTCTGCCAAATTGTTAACCTCCACTGTAGCAGAACTGGGTTTGTCAGACCCATGGAGGTCTAAATTTCCTGACAAAAAATCATTTTCATTTTTTTCTCATGTCCACCGTTCTTATTCTAGAATAGATTTTTTTCTTATTGATAACAGATTCCTCTCTAATGTACAGTCTTGTGATTACCATACCATTGTCATTTCAGATCATGCTCCCACTTCATTTGATATCTATTTTCCTACTTACAGACGCCCTCTAAAGCCATGGCGATTTAATTCACATTTTCTAGCTAATGATCCTTTTGTTGACTCCTTGAGATCAACCATATTGTTATTTTTTGAGATGAATGACACCCCAGATGTATCCCGAGGCACTCTTTGGGAAACCTTTAAAGCATACTTAAGAGGTCACATAATCTCTTATACATCTCACCTTAGAAAATGTACTGAGTCCAGAAAACAAAAACTAATACAACAGCTCCTGGAAGTTGACGGTAATTACTCTAATAACCCAGACCCTGCACTTTACAGAAAGCGTCTGCAACTTCAATCAGAGCTAGATCTTTTAGCTACGAATGAAGCTGTATTGCAATTACTCAAATCAAGACAACGAATTTTTGAATCAGGGGACAGGGCTGGTAAACTCCTTGCCCAACAAGCTAGAGCTAAGGCTGCCTCTAGGCTTATTCCAAGCGTTAAGTCACCATCAGGTGTGATCCCGCTAGGGCTGGGCGATATTCCGGTATTACGACTACGATACGATATGTTTTTGTTATCGGATTATGTTTAATAATATCGTCATATCGGTGTCATCTAAATGTTGGACCATTTTATCAAAATCCACTCGCTCTATTGTGTTTTGACCCGTCACTGCCGCAGCCAGAGCCAGTTCTCTCACGTTGCTCAACAGCGCCCCCTTCATAATGCACGTGCTGGCTAATTGCAATTGCAAACTTTCAGTTCAAACACGGCGGAGACAGTAGAAGAAGCAGGACTTGCATCAAAGAAAAAAGAACAGTGTCTTACTTATATTTCCGCCATTCTAACGTTTCAGTATGTCCTGTGTTTGTAGCCTACCGGTATTACTTGAAGTAGGCCTACTCCTCATGCCACACACGCACTTACACACAGGTGTATGCGTCTACTCTGCTCTGTTGCTCCGAAGTTTAGTATAACTCCGATGTCAGTGATAACAAATATTTTACCGACGCAATCATTAACGTTAACTCGCATGTTCGATATTTAGGTTGTTAATTAGCTAGATGATTAATGTTGTCGCTTAGAAATCTCTTCTCCTGAACTGAATACCCCTCAAGTATCAGTTTCAAAATTGCAGCGCGAGTGAGAGAGGTGAAACAGTTCGGAGCGCAACTGAGAGAGAGAGAATGTTTGTGAGCGTCATTATAGCAATAGCATTAGCTATAGATATGCAAACGCATATCTGAACGTATACCCTCTTTCTCTCTCTCATCTTCAAATCACTTCGTCACTTCTTGCAGGGCAAAATGGCAATATGGCAAAATGCATTAAAGGTATGCTCATGCAATGTAAGTTTACTCATGTAGACCATAATGCCATATTTTCATTGAGCCTGTTGAAAATATAGGCCTAGTAGGCTATAATTTAAAGGGCCACCATCCATATATATATGTATATATATATATATATATATATTTTTTTTTGGTAAACTTGGTACATAAGACACACACAAACATATATCTGGCAATACTTGAACATGTTAATGATTTCTGATAGCAAAAATTATAGCAATATCATGCTACAACTAGGTTTTTTTTTTTTTTTTTTTTTTAATTGGTATTCACCTCCACCAATCCATGTTGAACAGGACGAAAATTAAAATAAATGTTAAATGTTGCAGAGCTGTAGGCCCGTTGTCAGTCATTGTTGACTGCCTTGGTAGCCTGTATGTTTACACTTTGTTGCACAGCTGTGTTGGAGCAATATGAAATCAGTCTTAAAACTGGTTGTGTTGTCATAATTGTGGTGTTGAGTCTGTACAAAACATTTCACTCTTCGTCGTTAAAATATCGATATATATCGTATATCGCCCCTTGGCCCCAAAATATCGGGATATCAGTTTTGGCTCATATCGCCCAGCCAATTTTATTCTGATTTATATGCGTCAGATCATCCTCAGCTTAATACAACCAATATGCTCAATTCTATTGATTTTCCCAGAATAGATGAGGAGATGATGGAAAGTTTAGCCAACCCAATTTCACCAACTGAGGTTGTTAACGCCATCAGGACTTTACAAAGTGGCAAATCGCCAGGTCCTGATGGATTTACAGTTGAATTTTACAAGCAATTTGCGCCATTGCTTTCTACAGTTCTAAGTGATGTATATAAGGAGGCTCTGTCTATTGGTCATCTCCCCCCAACTTTGACTAATGCAACCATTTCTCTTCTTCTAAAAAAAGATAAAGATCCTTTATTATGCGGTAGTTACAGGCCTATATCACTGTTAAATGTGGATTACAAAATTCTTGCCAAGATTCTATCCCTCCGTCTTCAACAGGTCTTGCCAGGGATCATCTCATCAGACCAAACAGGCTTTATGTTGGGGAGACACTCATTTAACAATACTAGGAGACTCTTCAATATACTTAGTATGCCTGACTCCAGCATTCCAGAGGCTGTTGTGTCTTTGGATGCTGAAAAAGCTTTTGATAGGGTGGAGTGGGACTTTCTGTTTGACGTAATGGGCAGGTTTGGGTTAGGTTCAGGGTTTATTTCATGGGTACAATTGCTATATGCATCCCCAGTTGCTACTGTACAGACAAACTATACAGTCTCACCACCTTTTAAACTCCAGCGTGGCACAAGACAGGGATGTCCACTATCCCCTTTATTGTTCGCCATAGCTATTGAGCCGCTAGCTATTTGGCTAAGATCTGAGCCCAGATTTCAGGGGATCTCTCGCCTAGGAACTACACACAAGTTATCATTGTATGCAGATGATTTACTCCTTTACATATCAAATCCTTCCACATCACTCCCAATAGTATTGGACATTCTAAATCAATTTGGCCAATTGTCTGGTTACAAACTAAATTTTGGAAAAAGTGAGCTGTTTGCGATAAATGACTTAGTTGGAGACCTTTCTGACACAATAGCCCCTTTTAAAAGAGCAGATGAAGGCTTTAAATATTTGGGCATATTTATTACTAGGACCCTGGCAGAAACTTTTAACAAAAATTTTGTTCCCTTGCTTGGTAGAGTTGAGGAAGACTTTGCCAGGTGGTCAACATTACCTTTATCCTTGGCTGGTAGGGTAAACCTTATTAAAACAAAAGTTTTTTGTTAAATTGGACAAATCAATATCCAAATTTCTTTGGGGCAGTAAACCTGTGCGTATTCGGAAACAGATACTGCAACTTCCCAAAAGTATAGGAGGTCTTGCTCTCCCCAACTTTATGCACTATTATTGGGCATCTAACATTCAAAAATTGTTGGGCTGGGCTGACAAATCCACCATTAATCAGCCGGCCTGGGTCCAACTTGAAATCTCTTCATCTCAATCCCCACTGGTGGCATGGCTATATTCTTCACTTCTTACCTTACCTACTGCTACAAGCATTAATCCTGTAGTCAGTCAATCTCTCAAAATTTGGCTGCAATTTAGGAAGCATTTTGGCTTGCGAGACGGCTCTATTCATGCTCCAGTGTTGAACAACCATAGTTTCAAGCCGTCAATGATGGATGCTGCTTTTCAAATCTGGTCTGACAATGGCATAGCTTCTATTAATGATCTCTATGACAATGGCAGTTTTATGTCCTTCACCGATCTTTCAGACAAATTTCAACTCCCCCCTCTCATCTTTTTCCTTTTTTTCAAATCCCTCACTTTGTTCAGAAAAACTATCCTGATTTTCCAAATCTTCCCACTCAGACTTTGTTAGATTCTGTCCTTAGAATTAATCCTCATCAGAGAGGGAATATCTCTCATATTTTTAATGCCTTGGACTCTATTGTTTCAGTCTTCCCACCCCAAACAAAACAGTTGTGGGAACAGGATCTAGGGCTAACTTTTGAAGACGATCAATGGGACAACATCCTTAAGTTAGTACACAGTTCCTCCATCTGTGCCCGTCATGGGCTTATCCAATGCAAATTCATACATAGGACCTATTACACTAATCACAGATTGTCTAAAATTTATCCTAATGTTGCAGATTCATGCAATAGATGTAACCAGTCCCCTGCTGATATCATACATATGTTCTGGTCATGTCCAAGATTGACCAACTTTTGGTCTGAAATATTTGAGACCTTGCATAAGGCGTATGGTGTTGGGGCAGATCCCCACCCCCTCTCTGCTCTTTTTGGTATGCCTCATAGCAATACTTCAGGTGAAGCACATCATAGTATGGCTTT
>JAODXP020000023.1:10229867-10232367 GCA_027497455.2 Sardinella longiceps | reverse complement strand
ACACACACACACACACACACACACACACACACACACACACACACACACACACACACACAGCACTGTGATTTAAAGCTGCCACACAGCAGTCTGATGAGCCACAGATGAAAACCCATTCATTAGACTGGCCTGTCCCCTCTGCTCGTGTGTGTGCGTGTGTGTGTGTGTGTGAGAGAGAGAGAGAGAGAGAGAGAGAGAGAGAGAGAGAGAGTGCGTATAAGACTGGGCTGTCCCCTCTGCTGTGTGTGTGTGTGTGTGTGTGTGTGTTAGTGTGTGAGAGTATAGATTCTCTGTCCGTATCTGCACCCAATCTTGGCCTCGTGCTGACATTTCAGGTTTGGGCTCGTGATCACAGTAGTTCAATAATTACATCTGCTTTTAATGTTATTTATTAGCCTAGGCGTATTATCACCCGGTGGAATGGAATACTGTTTTCTGATTGGCTGTCAGGGTGTCCGTTAATTCTTGATAACAGGACACCTGAGGCAAAGTTTCACCAGCGTTCTTTATCAATGCTCTTTAGAATGCAGCCTTGCGGATCTTCTTTCATGTGAAAATAGTACCCCAACCGAACAGGATAACTTCTTTCAAAACGGAGCCACATGTTTCTTTTATGCTTTAAATGCTTGCTTACAGTCTATACGTTTTAGTTGCAACCGGGTGATAAGCGGGATAACGGCCTTCGAGGTGTCCCGATATAAGAAAAATAATGGACTTGGCGTAGGCAAACAGCCCTTCGGCTGCACCGTCGGGTTGTTCTTTGCCTTCGCCTCGTCCATTATTTTCGGGACACCTCGGTGGCCGTTATCCCTTACTTATCCAACGCTATCTGTATTAGGCCTATATATAGCACAGTAGCACTAGCCTAGAGATCTAGACGCACCCTAGCGGCGGCAAATAAATTTGCTCAGCCTGTACGTCTAGAAGCAAGCCCTAGGAAATTTGATTGGTCAGACACTGTTGGTGTTCACTAATCACAACGCTCTATGTGTTTAGAGAGTCGAAGGGTGGGCTTTGCCGACAACAGGGTCTTTTATTGGTATTTACATCTTGTTCATTCCTCTGATTGGTCATAGTGCTATCCTATAGTGTGCAGAGGCAGCTTGTAAGATAACAGCCTTGTTCCGCCCACAATTGAGTTCAGTCTATCTATCGAGGCCAGACTATAGACGGTTTCATGGAATGCGCGCGTGATCAGAACGTTCTGCCTTTGGCCCTAAAGTAACTTCCGTTCTGTTGAAATACAATGGGCTTCTGCATTAATTATAGCGATCTCAAACGTAGTAAAAAATAGTTTTCAGGCAAGCTAACGTCAGAGTGCAGTGCTGCGCTGTGGAGTACAAATAAATAAAATAAAATAATAATTAAAAAACCGAGTTACTGAAAGTATTTCAATATTGGTGAATGGAAATAGTTCATTTTAACCAGGATGAGCACAGGTCTGAATGCTTGAAATATAGGTTGAAATAAAACCACGACACTGACGTTTCGTTTTGTTACTTAAAATAAAAATTATCCCTGATGCACAGGAATACACATTGCACGCAAACATGCTGTATTTAGCCTATCTGTGGTCAGTACCGTTGCAACCTAGCCAAGCATTTCGAGGCTTTGTAAACGGAGGTTTCAGGACGTGCTTTATATCGCCTTCACAATGTAACGTTAACAAGTGTTTTCAGTCCAGGAAGCAACCACGGAAAGTTCATCAGTGTTTCTCAAACTGTGGGGCGGGCCCCACAAGTGGGGCGCAGACACATGACAGGTGGGGTGCGAGACATCTCTTTGCGATCGACCGATGGCCGCATCATGCCCCCCAAATTCATCAGATATGCATATATGATAGTAAATTGAGCTTTCCAATGGTGTTATTTGTTAGTTGCTGTGATGAGGGGTTCCAGAGAAATTTGGCTTTGAATTAGTAACATGAAAATTCTAATGTTGACAAAAATCCTGTAGCCTACTCGCAAAGTCACAGAGATATTATGCGCAAATTGAGTATTCCAGGTGGGGCGTGAAAATTCTCTTCCTTCCAAAGTGCGGAATGACAGAAAAAGTTTGAGAACCACTGCTGTAAATTGACTATACATTTGAATGCTATAGAATAGGTTGCCAGGCTATTGCGACACAGTAACAATATTCTAATCTACAATGATTCACACCTAAGGAATGTATCTCAGCATAATCTACAGTAATGTCAGCCATCTCACTTTAGTCGCTCCTGAGGAGATAACACACAGATTATAATCTCACTCTCTTTGCCTTAATCTGAGGGATTAGGCGCAGCTTGCCTTACCGCCTGCAACAAGGCCTTAAGCAAAAGTCGACTCCAACCCCGTCACCGACACAACGAAGTGAGTGGATCCTCTTGCTTGGTTAGAGGGCCCGTCTGACACTAATGCTGCCCAGCTCAGGCTGCTTATTATGGGGGACTGGCAGGTGATCTCAGGGCCTCTCTGGAGCTGAAGAGGCTCAGAGTGGCTTGTCGTTACAGTGATCACAT
>JAODXP020000023.1:10197367-10199867 GCA_027497455.2 Sardinella longiceps | reverse complement strand
TTGTTGATGCTGATTAGTGTTTGGGAAGCAGAACTGGACTGAGCTTTGTTTGTGTTAGTATTAGTTATTGGGTTAGTTAGCTTCAGTACCAGCTGGCTTAGAGCACTCTTTTCAGGGTTCATTTCTTGGGTATTTAAGGCCTCAAACTGGAGTGTATTATTGGGACTGGAGTTAAGGTGCATCCAGAATTTTAGGGTTCGTTTTTGGATTGGTATAGCCAATGGGAAGCGGCCTAATTCAGCCCTACATGCATTGTTTGGTGTTTTGGGTTGTACTTTTAGGATATATCTGCAGAATTCTGCATGTAGGGCTTCGGTTGGATGTTTGTCCCACTTTGTGTAGTCATGCATACTGAGTGGACCCCAGACCTCACTTCCATACAGCGCAATAGGCTGTATTACACTGTCGAATATTTTGCACCAGATTGGTATTGGTATGTTTATATCATGAAATTTTCGTTTTATTGCATAGAGAGCCCTTTTATTGCATAGAGAGCCCCTCTCTCTCTCTCTCTCTCTCTCTCTCTCTCTCTCTCTCTCTCTCTCTCTCTCTCTCTCTCTCCCTCCCTCTCTCTCTCTCTCTCTCTCTCTCTCTCTCTCCCTCTCTCTCTCTGTGTCTGCTCAGCCTCCGTTAGGCGTTAGAGATGAGCTTGGCATTCATATGTTTCTTTAGGGTTCCTGTCTGCTCTGTCTCTGCACAGCGTCCCTCTCAGCAGGACAGACACGGGGGTTTGATGTGAACCAGCCTGTGGGTGGTGGAAGGGGTGTGGTGGGGTGTGGTGGGGTGTAGGGGTGGGTCAGGGTGGTACAGTGTTGAATAGAATACAGAGAAAAGGATGGCTTTTGTGTGTGTGTGTGTGTGTGTGTGTGTGTGTGTGTGTGTGTGTGTGTGTGTTCTGTCAATCCTTATAAAACATATTACATTTGCAAGACTGACTCCAAATTCAATCTCTCCTTCTCTCCCTTCACTGCCCCCTCTCTCCCTGATTCCCTTTCCTCTGCTCCCCTCTCTCCTCTCCCGTCTTTTCTTCTCCCCTCCTCTTTCAGTCCTCTCCCTTCTCTCCATCCCTCTCTCCTCTCTCCACTCCCTTCCTCTCCCTCTCTCTCGGTCCCTCTCCCTCACTCTCTCTATTTCCACTCCTCTCTCTCTCTCTCTCTCTCTCTCCTCTCCTCTTTCTCTCTCCATCCCTCTCTCCTCTCCTCTCCTCTCTGAGTGATGAGAAACGCTCCCGTGGCTTTGGCCCTCTGACTTGTCCGCCTGTGTGACATTTTCATCCTGGAGCGAGGGCTTGCACTCATCCGTCATCCCTCCTTTCCCCTTTTCACATCCAATCTCCTTTTTCTCCCATCACGCAATCACACTGTCCTTTTGGCTGCTCCCTCTTTCATTTGGACTTTCTCTCTCTCTCTCTCTCTCTCTCTCTCTCTTCTTTTTTTCTCTCTCTCCTTGTATCTCTCTCTCTCTCTCTCTCTCTCTCTCTCTCTCCCTCTGTCTCTCACACTCTTTCTCTCACGGCTGTGTCTGAAAAGTGAGAAACAGAAGAAATCAGAGTCATCGGAGTCACTGACCCCCTGCGACATGATGGCGGCAGTGGAAGGAGGGGAGTGTACGCCGCTTGGAGAGGCTGGATCAGGGCAAGGGCAATCTTGGACCGGGGCGGGGGAAATGTGGGATCAGGGCGTGGTCATGACTGGATCAGGGCGGAGTCAGGGTTGGACCAAGGCGTGGTCATGACTGGATCAGGGCGGAGCTACTGTTGGACCAGGGCGTGGCCATGACTGGATCAGGGCGGAGTCAGGGTTGGATCAGGGCGGCGCCAATGTTGGACCAGGGTGGGATCAATGCTGGACCAGGGCGTGGTCATGACTGGATCAGGGCGGAGCCAACGTTGGATCAGGGTGGGGTCAATGCTGGACCAGGGCGTGGTCATGACTGGATCAGGGCGGAGTCAGGGCTGGACCGGCACTGGGCCAGATGGGAAACACACGCCACACTGATCCTGAGTCACTGATAGTCACAGTACCAGGGTCTTCAGCGGATCTCATAAGTGCCCCTCTAACTGCCCTAGGGGCCAAAGGTGAGGGCAGTTAGCTGTGCCGCTGATGTGTACTGATGGGTTACTGGTGGGTGGGCCCAATGACACAGCTGAGCTGGGATATGGGGGTGGGTGAAGAAACCAGGAGTACAAACTGATTTGTTGTAATTGTTGTGGTTATAGTTTCCATTAAGGCCATTGCAAAGAAAAAAAATGTGGGTTTGCTACTGTAGTGTTTGGCTGATTTCCCAACTTTCCCAGACAAAACTGTGGAGTATGCACACATGTAATGTACATACCAACTCGTCTACCAGGGTTAGGGTTAGAGAGTCCTGGTCAAGATAGCCGACAAGTAAAGCAGAATTGACGTACACAACAAACAGTCAAATTAGAAGACAAAAAAATGTCAGACTGAGAAAGAGCTAGAAACAGTGTTATACCCCTTGCTTGATCTCAGTGAGGTGT
>JAODXP020000023.1:10179867-10184867 GCA_027497455.2 Sardinella longiceps | reverse complement strand
GAAACAAAACTGTTGATGATTAAAAAAAAAAAAAAAAAGCAGAACATTTATGTGTCACATGGATGTGTGTGAAATTTACTCACAAATGTTTTCTCCCAAAACAAACAAACAAATAAATAAATAAATAAATAAATAGAGTAAATGTGCGTATCTTGTCAGCGAGGTTGTGTCCTGCTGTGCTGCGATGTCTCACATGCCTCAGATTGTTGCACGTCTTTTTCTCTCTTTTATTTTTTTCCAGAGCGTCTTTGACGATACAGATTCCACCTGAGAGCTAATTACACTAGACGCCGGCTGGAGTATTTGATTAAAATGTCTGCAGTTTGTGGTGTTTGAGCACTTGTGCCGCCGCTGCCGCACCAGACACCTCTCACATGAATTGCTTGTTGTGGCTTGAGGGGACAGTCTCTCTCTCTCTCTTTGCTGTATCTGTATCTGTTGTCATTTCTGTTTGGCTTTTGCTTTGGGAATTCAGCACAACTCCTAGTTTGGTTTCCCCTTGTGGAGGAGGGAGCTGTGCCTAAATTGGTTTCCCCTCGTAGAGGAGGGAGCTGTGCCCAAATTGGATGACTTATACTTTCACGGATTGAGAGTGATACTGTGCTTGGAGGGCAGAACTGTTGAGGTGCAGGTGTGTGTTCAATCGAGGAAGTGTGTGTGTGTGTGTGTGTGTGTGTGTGTGTGTGTGGCATGTGCAAAGACGTGTTGGGATGAGTGTGCACGCAGGTGTGAGTTATTTAGAGAGACCCAGGTGTCTCATAACAACAACAACAACAACAACAACAACTAAAATTATTATCATTATTATTATTATTATTATTATTATTATTACTGCCCTGAGTTGAGCAACTACACCGCCAGTATGGCAGATGACAAGACTGTAGCCGAGCGCTTCAGACCCCTGTCCACTGAACCTGGGAGTCCACAGGGCCCCCACACTGAACACTGGCATTACTGATGGGCAATAATAATAATAATAATAATAATAATAATAATAATAATAATATTGTGGCAGTCCCCTGTCCACTGAACCTTGAACACTAGCATTAGCCTACTGATGGCCGCTCGGCTACAGTCTCATCGTCTGCCAATAATAATAATAATAAATAATAATAATAATAATAATAATAATAATAATAATAATATTGTGGCATGTTGCAAGACCAGCCATATCTTGTCGTATTTCTTCAACAGAATTGAATGCACCCTTTCCAACTGAACAGACTCAAGAATTAGTACCACATGTGGAGGTTTGTACATTCAAGAAAGACTAATCTGTCCCTCATTGGTTATACTCCTAGACCTAGACAAAGTGTTAAACCTTCTACTAGATTAGCACTGTAGAACCTAAAGGACAGTCAAAGTGCTTCTTAAGGTTCCTCACTTTACCACACTGACGGAACCCATAATAATGGAGCTTTCAGGAACCCTTTTAAAAATACATTAGTTCTCTGAAGATCTTTGAAGGATACTCGAGGCTCTTGTAAAGGTGGAACCAAAAATGAGGAACCAAAATGAGGAGCCCCAAGTATCCTTCAAAGATCTTCAGAGTATTGACCATCTTGGTCGTGAAGTAAGCGTCCCCACAACAGTAGAAACCCGACATAATCTCACACGACTCCCGTTCCTGATTGCTTTTTAGCTCGGTATGGAATTGCTCGATGCAAGCGATGAATGCCAGACAGAGTCGTGGAGGGAGATGACTATTGAGCGGAACAACGTAGGAAGGCAAAGGCAGGCTATAGCCCTGTAGTGGAGGCAGCATGCAGGCTTGTACAACAGAGCTGTGCTTGAATTACACCGAACCTTCTCTTTAATGACCACCACCCCCCCCACGGACTCCCATGGACCCAGAGCTCAGAATCCATCACTCACCGACTCAATAGTGGCTCAATGTGTCTTCAGCTCTTTATATTATCAGTGCAGTTCATTAATGTAATAGCATGTGTGTGTGTGTATTTGAACATTTGACATATGGGCACCTTTATCTCATTTACATGAAAAGCGGCTGCAAGAATCACAGGAACATACAGAATCAATGGGACTCTTTGGTAATGGGACAGATAGTGCTGCCCATGGGGGGGCCAGCTTAGGGACATTTACATCCGTTTCACACACACACGCACACACACACACACACACACACACACACACAAGAAAGACAGTGCTTACCACTGGGGGTCCTGGTTAGGGACATTTACATCCATTTCACACAGACCCATACACACACACACACACACACACACCGACAGAGACAGTGCTTCTCACCGGGGGACCTGTTCCATCCGTTTCCCACTCCTGTACATCCCTACATGGGGCTCTCAGTCCTCAGTACCCCAGCAGTAAATCCAATACCTTGGACTGGAAGACCTGAGCCAACACTCTCTCTTTATCTCTCTTTCTCTCTCTGACTCTAACAAACAGGTGCACACACACACACAAACTGTACACACACATGGTCTCCATGGACTCCCTGACTTACACACACAAACACACACACACACACACACACACGCACACACACACACACACAGTTATTCTCTCTCTTGCTTTCTCTCTCTCTCTATTTCTCTCTCACATACACACACACACACACACACACACACACACACACACACACACACACACACACAGTCAGCCCTATATGGTCTCTGGCCTCATCTGTGTCCTCTGGGTGCTAAGAGGGGCATGAGTGTGGTGTCCTAACCCCCAGCAGTGCTGTGTGTGCTGGGCAGGGCGGGCATCACTGAAGGGAGATGCTGGATGTCTGGACAGACTGCTGAGGAAAGTTGGGTCTGTTGTTAGTGTAGCCGGTGGCGGTCCGCACCGCACACGGGTCTCGAACCCGCCACCCCGCAAGCTACAAACTCCCGGCGTGGGAGTGGAACGCTCTAACCAACTGAGCCAAAAGCCCGAGCTTCTAACTCAGCGTGTTAGAAGCGCCCATGGAATTGGGTGATGAGGATTTACACACTACCGCCACGCTAGCCGCGCTAGCTGGCCTCCGTTACACTCACCCTCCAAATCCTCACTCCCATCCGGGTCACGGCACCAATGTAGCCGGTGGCGGTCCGCACCGCACACTGGTCTCAAACCCGCCACCCCGCAAGCTACAAACTCCCGGCGTGGGAGTGGAACGCTCTAACCAACTGAGCCAAAAGCCCGAGCTTCTAACTCAGCATGTTAGAAGCGCCCATGGAATTGGGTGATGAGGATTTACACACTACCGCCACGCTAGCTGGCCTCCGTTACATTAGCATGGAGCTGCATGGAGACACTCACTGCAGTAGCAGACAAGAGGACACTTAGCAGAATTAAATGCTGCACTCAGTTCTGTTTCCCTATCCCTCTACAGACAAATACACTGTATATCAGTGTTTTTCAAACTTTTTCAGACCAAGGACAACTTTGCCCAAAAAATGTTTTTCAGGGACCAGCTGTGCCCTCGCCAAGTCACATGCTGCTACCCTTTAACCAAGTCATTTATAGAGTAGGCACTTCAAATGCTTTAATAAACAGTGAATTACAGGTCTGCCTCTTATATTCAGTGAATAACTAATATTTGGCCTTCAAATAATGACACAGGCTAAATTCACATATTATTTTTATGGTAATCAAGTCACGGACCACTGGAGCTTGCTCGCGGACTACGAGCAAGTCTCTGGACCACACTTTGAGAACCACTGCTGTATATGGAATGGACTCCTCTACTGGCTATATTACCCCATCAACCTGCCCCCCCCCCCCTGACCAGTCCGGGCCTCGAAACGTCTGTGGATCCAGCAAATCCTGCCAGAGTCAGGTGTGTTAGACCAGTTGTTAAGACTCAGGTGCTGGATGATTATTGGACCGTGGTAATGGCTTTAGAAATTTACTGGTAGAACTTGTGCTAAAGCTTTCATTTCTATGGATGTTTCCATGAGTGCTACTGGCTTAAATCACCTTTTACCTCTTGTATCTTGCTTAGGCCTATTGAGGCCTCCACGACCATGGAAACTGTGCCAGGGCAGTGTGTGTGTGTGTGTGTGTGTGTGTGTGTGTGTGTGTGTGTGTGTGTGTGTGTGATATGATCATGTGTTTGTGTGTGGTTTTTCTTATGGATGCTATAGTAGGTTCTAATTTCCTATTCTAAAGGCCAAGGCAGACTGAAGATCCGCGAAGAGAAGATGAAATGTTTCTAGACACGAGTTGCGGCGGTGTGAATGAATAGTCACAGGTTGTTGCAAGCAATTGCAAGCTGTCGCAAAAGATTCAACATGTCAAATCGCAGTTTCAGAGTTTTAGAACGTTGCAAGTTTTTAGAACGTCGCAGCCAGTCTCATTTCGGATCTTTGGTCTGTAGCCATTTTAATGAATAAGTACCCAATTTGTGTATAACATATGGACAGTTACTCATAAGAGAAGTTACTTTTCTTATGTTATCATACAGACAAATTGGCTTCTCTAACACACTGCACACACACACACACACACACACACACACACACACACACACACACACACACTGGAGTGAAGAGGCAAGGAGCGCAAGAGAGGGAGAAAGAATAGAGGTCAGTGAATGACGTAAAGACCATGAGACTTTTACAGAGTGAGAGTCTGTCATTAGAAGGCTTTGTTCTTTCTTTGTATGATATTTAGATCACTAGTCTCCTTCTTTCTTTCTCTCTCTCTCTCTCTCTCTCTCTCTGCCTCTGTCTCTTCTTCCCTCTCTCCATCACAGCCAGGAGAGGAGGAGGAGGAGGAGAAGCGAGGGAGGGGTGAGGCAAGAAGGAGAAAGAGAGGAAGTGACAGCAGAGGGAGCTGAAAAGGACAGAAAAACGGAGCGAGGGATTGAAAGAGAGCAGGGAGAGAGGGATGAGGGAGAGAGGGAGAAAAGTGAGGCCAAAGCGTCTGACGGCGGTAATTGTACTACAATGACTAGCGATTGCTCTGTTAGCCGTGCATTGTTGTGCTACACAGTGTAATTGGCCTGCTGAACAAAAGCAACGTCAGAGGCTGAT
>JAODXP020000023.1:10167367-10169867 GCA_027497455.2 Sardinella longiceps | reverse complement strand
ACTCACTCCAGATAAAGGACACAAAAAGCATTAAGGATGTTACAGCTGAGACCTTATGGGAAAGGGGAGAGAGAGAGAGAGAGAGAGAGAGAGACGTGGACAGAGGCTGAGAGAGATTTCTAACACTAAGGGAAACCTTTATTTAGGAGGCGATTATTCACACTGGTCATTAGAGAGCGGTATCACTTTCCCTCATTTACAGAAAGCAGGGAGAGAGGGAGCAGGGGAGAAGAAGGGAGAGGAGTAATCATTAGAAAGATATCACTTTCCCCCCTTCGTCCCTAATGAGGAACTCAGAGAGATAGATAGAACGACAGGAGTGGAGATAGAGAGAGGGGGGGAGAGAGAGAAAAAAGAGAGAGAGAGAGAGATGCGTAGATGAATGGAGAGACAAAAAGAAAATATGGATGGACAGACAGATGAGCGAATAGATAGCTGTAAGAACTAGAGACATGATAATATAAACAGTTCCTGGACTGGATGGAGTGGAGATAGAGAGAGGGGGGGGGGAGAGAGAGAGAGAGAGAGGGAAAGAGAGAGAGAGAGACATAGATGAATGGAGAGACAAAAGAAAACATGGATGGACAGATGAGCGAATAGATAGCTGTAAGAACTAGAGACATGATAATAAACAGTTCCTGGACTGGACTTAACACACATGCATGAATCTCCACCGGCTATGTCAGTGACTACAACAATTACAGGCTGCGTTATCACTGTGAACAGTAAATAACTTACCAAAGGCAGTTTTACTTTAGATAATGGATTCAGGTTTCTCAAACTTGGTTCAAATATTAGTGAGCTAAATACAAAACATCTAAAACAGCATGTCTGATGTTAATATAAATTGTTGTTGTTGTTGTTGTTGTTGTTGTTGTTGTTGTTGTTGGAAGTCTTTTGTAGAAGTCTTGGGCCTCTGAACCAGGTGTCACACCAAGCAGACTAAATGCTCTAGATTAATACTCTCTATTGGATCCACAGGAGTAATTTGATCAAGCCAATAAAACAGTCTACTGTATATCTGACCTGATTGTCCACTTCTGGTAACACAGAACTGGATCTTATTCACTCTCATGCACGTCACTAGGATCCATAGTCAAGGGGCTTAGCCCCAGAGTGGTACTAGTAGATGCAGCGCGCAGAGCGCGCGCCGAAAGTTTTTAATAAATAAATTATATTATAGGCCTACAGTGTATATGTGTGTATATTGCCAACTATTTATTACTTGAAGGACATTTATCAGAATATTTCATATCTTAGGCTATTTTTATTAACAAAATTAGTCTAAATCAATTCATCAGACTGGTTTGTGAAGAGAGATGTTTGCAAATATCTCCATCAATGACTGTGGTGTAAATGAACTAGGCTCTTCTATATAGCTGCATTTATTTCAGTCTAATGCACTGAGCAAGATACAACAATGGTAACAGCTTAGTTCAAATCCTAGGGACATCTGATGATACAGTCAAATATGAAAGTTTCTAAAACATTTATTCTGCAAAATGAGCATACAATAGCTACTACAATATTATGCTAGGCTATAGCAAATAAATATGTCCATCAATGCATGTAGGACAAACTAATATGGCATAGACTACAGGCTAATGTATATTTCATAGTTCAGTCTTTTGGAGAATATGTTGCCTAGAAATTTGCTGGATCATGACTATAGCCTACCGAAACTTCAGATTTAAGACTATTTTTCCTGCTCAACTTGAAGCATAGTTCGTCATCAGTTACAACAAGAACAAAATGCTCTCAGTGGATGCAGGCAGAGCTGGAGAATTTATTGAGAAATTTCACATGTACTTAAAGTGGACTTTCTCGTGGACCGTTTATCATAGCAAGTAGTGAGTAATATAACCGCTAAGAATGGATGTACTTTTCATACAATGAAAATAATCTGCCCAGCGTTAGGGTGGCTTGGGGGAAATTTAGGGAGGCTTGAGCCTCCTCACAATGGACCTAACAACGTCCATGTTCACTCTGCCTCAAACTAAACTGCACTGGTGCTCAGTTTTCTATAAATGCAGCTTCTGCAGGACCAGAGTGGACACGTTACAGTGGATGCAGTAGCCTATAGCCTATACACAGAGAATCTGTTGCCTAGGAGTGTGTTTACACCACACACAGTGTCCTGAGTTTGATCGGGATATGAGGTATGTAGCTCAAGTTCAAGTTCAAGGGTTTATTTGTCACATACAATGAAATACTTTCATAAAACATGTAGTGAAATGTGTTTTCAAAGAGAGAGAGAGAGAGAGAGAGAGAGAGAGAGAGAGAGAGAGAGAAAGGAGAAAGAGGATAGAAGAAGTAAAATAAACAAATAATTAATAAATAATTCAATTTTACCCAAATAAAAAAAAATAAAAACCGGGGTGCTTAAGGTGCAACACCAAAGAGCCAGGCTGGTTGGTGGGGCAGTCATCCTTCTAACCCTAGGCAGTCAGAGCACATATTCAACCATAATGATGGTACAACAGACGTTTAAAGAAATGTT
>JAODXP020000023.1:10154867-10157367 GCA_027497455.2 Sardinella longiceps | reverse complement strand
TCCCTCGCTTTGTAAATAATTTGTAAATAATTCCTCTGCACCTCCTTACTCTGTGGCCACACTGCTGCTGTTTGCTCATGTGGGACTGACTGACTCTCTGACTGATTAACTGACTGCCATAGAGCCTCCTCTCCTCCTCCCTCTCTCTAACTTTTGGGCTAAAGTTGGGGAAGGTGCTCTGCTCTATGGCGCCCCCTGGCTGGCCAGTGGCAGTTCACATCCTCCCATGCCCCTCCGTCCCTCCCTCCCTTCCTCTCCTCCCCAATCTGCTGGGCTGGGCTGGACTGGGTGTTCTGGTGGCTCAATGGTGTTTTTTGCCCCCAACGGCATCTTCCAGGCAGCACAGCCTAAAAGGCACTACCCTTACCCTATTCCTAACCCTAACCCCCTCAACCCTCATCCCAACGCTAAACTGAGTGGAGTAGTGCCTTGAAGGCAGCGCTGCCTGGAAGGCACCGTTGAGAGCAAAAAAATACCAAAGACCGTTCTGGTGCATAATGGCTGCTGTGTGTCTCCTGACTCCTATGGTTACTGTTGCTGCTGGTGGTGGTTAGTGAGGTCCCTCTTCCTCTGTATGCGTTTGAAAAGACTCATTTAAATGAAACGTCTGCCAGTAGTTGCTATATTATACAGTAAGATTGACTGCTTCCTCCAAGCCGTCAGACAGCTGAAATACGGGACATGATGTAAGGCCTCTCAAACTGGAACTGGAACTAGAACTGGAACTAGAACTATAACGCACTCCAGCTCTTTTCTCGTCCTCTGCTGCCAATTTTGAATTCCGACTTTCTGCCTCCACCTCAGTACCTCCTCTTAAATTAGTATAGTCACTGCTGTAGCACACGTCTACTTACTGTATGCCCTGTTCTTGTGTGGTCTGTCCAGTCCCTTGTCATACTCTAACTTACTGTAAGTAGTCACTGAACATACTTGATGTTTACATCTTGTGTGCACTAAATATGTAGCCTTGTCTTGAATGTCTTTATATAGTTTAAATGTAGCACCACTTGACTCTTGTGAAAGTGTATTTTGTCTCACTGTGTATGGTTGACATGACAATAAAACATTACATTACATTTATGCTTTCAGCAGATGCTTCTATCCAAAGCAACTTACGTAAATCAATGACATCAGCGTGGGTCTCCCCAAGAACAGCTTAGGGTTAAGTGCCTTGCACAAGGGCACAATGGTGGCGGCTGGGATTCGAACCCACAACTTCTTACTGGTAAGACTCCTTAGCCAACACCGTTGTTCTGACTTGACTTGGTTTGATCAGCTTGTTGTCGGGCTCATTCATGTATTCTCTCCTCCTTCTCCACCAGCTCACCTGGCGAATGCTGAGCGGTCCGCCACATAATGGCTGCCGTGCGTCACTCACTCAGATGGGTGGTGCTACACACAGGTGGTGCTGCTGCTGCTGATGGTGGTGGTGGTGGTTACGTAATGAGGTTCCCTTTCCACTAAAAGTGCCCCGGGTCTGTTTGAAAAGAATGTTATTACTGGCACCACTGGCAACAATACATGTCAAATCTAATACATTTTTAATCTAATCTAACCTTTAGATTTTTTATTTATTTATTTTCATTAAATCTAATCAAAGGAGATGAGAGATACATCAATGATATGTTCCAAGAAGTGGGGTTTCAATGCCAGTTACACATCTGTGTATTTGCATAAATTTTCTACTTGCCCATATCCATCTATGCATGTTCCTCCCTGGGAACCAGGACCTCACCGTCAACCCCTACTCTCCCATCCAGCAGTAAGTTGCTAAACTGGGGCACCCATCCCATCCCATCCCATCCCAGTTCCCTCCCAGTAGTATAGCGCCGGCTGAATAAGACATCACTGCCACAGCCAGCTCCTTTACTGGCACTGGTATGGTAAACACAGGCAGTGGGGAGGCAATATGGCAGATCCTTGATCTGTGCCTCTGAATCATCTCCCACCCTGTGTTGTTTTTTACCCCCCTTTCCAACAGATCACAGCTCACCAGCATGCACACACACACACACACACACACACACACACACACACACACACACACCACACACACACACACACACACACACACGCCAGCTAGCATGCTCTCCACCAGACACGGACACCCGCCGAGAAGCTGACAGAGCTCTTACTGCTGGAGGTAGGGGGGATGCAGAGAGACGGAGAGAGAGAGAGAGAGAGAGAGAGAGAGAGAGAGAGAGAGAGAGAGAGATAGAGGGATAGAAAGAATGAGAGAGAGAGGGAGTGTTAAGGAGAGTGATAGAGAGGAAGAGACTAAGAGGGAGAGAGAATGAGAGAGAGAGGAAGGGATAAAGAGAGTGGGAGAGAGAAAGAGAGTAGAGAGAGGGATAGAGAAAGGGAAGAGAGAGAAGGAGTGCTAAGGAGAGTGAGAGAGAGAGACAGAGAGGAGAGAGACTAAGAGAGAGAGAGAGAAAGAAAGAGAGGGAGAGAGGAGGAAGAAATGAAAAGACAAGCGGAGAGAGAGAGAGAGAGAGAG
>JAODXP020000023.1:10132367-10139867 GCA_027497455.2 Sardinella longiceps | reverse complement strand
CGCTGTGCTAGCAACTGATTGGTGCTTAGCTGTTAATCATCGACCCCACTCCAGTTAGCTGCCATGCTGCTAGCCTGCCTACTGTAGCTGCTAGCCTGCCTAGCTGTTAATTATGAGTCATGCTGCTAGCCTGCCTACCGTAGCTGTTAGCCAGTCTTGCTATTAGTCATCCACTGCACTCCTATTGAGTAGCCATGCTGCTAGCCTGCCTACTGTAGCCAGAGAGGGTTAAATCAGGGCAGTATTCAATGATCTTTGATGTAGCTGCTAGCCTGCTTAGCTGTTAATTATGAGCCATGCTGCTAGCTTGTAGCTGCTAGCCTGCCTTGCTGTTAATCATCCACTTCACTCCTATTGAGTAGCCATGCTGCTAGCCTGCTGCGAGCCAGCCTGCATAGCTGCTTACTCATTAGCTTCCCATTAGCTCTTTGTGCTAAAGCGCTAAACGCACGCTCTTACAAGTGTGTCACTTTTACCGTCCCAACTATGACTTAACTGTACAGGGCAGTGGAAAATAGGTCACACCACTTAAGTTGGTCTGTTTTAAGTAAGTGTGTGTGTGTGTGTGTGTGTGTGTGTGTGTGTGTGTGTGTGTGTGTGTGTGTGTGTGTGTGAGTGTGTGGCCTGTAATTTTGTGGAAACTGGGTAGAACACATGAGTTGAAGTAGGGGGTAGGCCTAGAGAAGGACGAGAGAGAAGAAGTGAGTAGACTGAAGGAAGGGAGAAGGAGAAAGCGTGCGTGCATGTGCGTGTGTGTGTGTGTGTGAGTGAGTGTATGTATGTGGTGTGTGTGTGTGTGTGTGTGTGTATGTGGTGTGGTGTGTTTAACCTATGACCTCATGTAATTTAACGTTCCCCAACGCTTGAATATTTGATGCTGGTTCGCCGGTGTTTCTCTCCACCATGCTGCACTGTGCCGTGTCGCTCAGCGCACCTCTAAGGCATCAGGCGGAACTCCGCTGCCTGATAATGGCTGGTAATTTGGCCGACCACACAGACGCTCTCCAAACGAACGCTATTATGGAGGCTAACGGTGGAAAGCCTCCGCTAGCTCCTGTAGCCTACTGATGGAAAAGACATTACTCAGCCCGAGGACGACAAGATGGCTGAGGTGAAGAGAGGAGAGGAAAGAGAGAAGAGGTGAAGAGAGGAGGAGAGGAGAGAAGGAGAGAGGAGAGGAGAGGAGAGGGGGAGAGGAAAGAAGGGGAGAGGAGAGAAGGAGAGAGGAGAAGAGAGGGGGAGAGAGGAGAGGAAAAGACATTAAAGGAAGGATGGCAGGGAAAGAGTCAACAGATTTTTTATCTCCCACAAGAGCTGGGAGAGCCCTCCGGGAGCGAGGGAGGAGGTGAGAGATAGAAGGAGAGAGGGAGGGAGGGAAAGAAAAGATGTCAGCAGGTATTACTGTCACTGTCAGGGGCAGCGGTTGAAGCACAAAATAGCGTGGCCATGCTAGTCGGAGCAGGTAGAGATCTTCTGAGGAATAGCACATGGTTTCAGCACTCTGTGTGTGTGTGTGTGTGTGTGTGTGTGTGTGTGTGTGTGTACGTAGGTGTGCACACACACCTGGGTGGGGGGGGGGGTGCTTATGTGTATGGGGAGTGTGTGTGTGTGTGTGTGTGTGTGTGTGTGTGGAGGGTGCGTACGTGTATGGGGAGTGTGTGTGTGTGTGTGTGTGTGTGTGTGTGTGTGTGTGTACGCAGGGGGGCACACACCCCAGTGTGAGTCACGTTACTCATGAATAGATAGTGTGCAGTACCTCGTTAGCGAGTTTCAGACTGAAGAAGAGAAGAAGTATGTGTGGAATGTAGTATTGTGTAGCCTACCTCAAAGCACCCTGTGTCTAACGCGCCTGTGTGTGTGTGTGTGTGTGTGTGTGTGTGTGTGTGTGTGTGTGTGTGTGTGTGTGTGTGTCTTTGGGTTTAAGTTTGAGTTGTTAGTCGAGGAATTGTGTTGTAAGTATGCTATTGTGTCTATGTTTGGGTGTGAGCACTTTGCAAAGGAATGAAGTGTGTGTGTGTGTGTGTGTGTGTGTGTTCTTTTCAAACACCATCAAACCATCACACCATCCCTGTCTGTCACTGCGAGCCTATTTACGTCACATTGTTACATTTAATACAGTAATTGCAAATGTATATTTAGGCTCACAACACACAGTGCACATACACGCACGCATGCACACACGCACACACGCACACACCTCCATTATTGGTGTAGCATATTGTGAAAAGAATATGAGCCCCAGCGATTTTGCCTGATAATTTCTGACAAGAAACTAAAGCTGGCAAGGGAACGAATGGTCCATTGTTCTCTTACAACTTCAGAAATGTGATGGAAAATAACAGCTTACAAAATATTTACTCATCAGGTGTGCAACCAACGCTGACAATCATTTTTACACACACACACACACACACACACACACACACAAAAACACACACACCTATAAATCAAATTCCCATTTCCTTAGCGAGAGTTGTATTATAGCCGGCATGCACGGACCTTTAAAATATTAAAGTGAAATCTGTGTTATTTCTTTATTCAAATGGAGTGTATTTTCTGTGGAATTGTGCATGCTGTTGCTGCAGTAATGGACAGAGTGGTAACAGCATGCTTCAGATGGCTAATTTAAAACTACTTATCTCCCAGACAGCCAGGGCCATTCTCCTCTGTCCCATTCGCCTGCCGCCTCTGTAGGAGCAAACCTCAGTTCCTCCCTCTTATCCGCAAGGAAACAGCATTGGCATTGCTACTCTCAAGGACTTTTCTGATGTCAGGAAAAATATGTACTTCTGTGCTGGCAGAAAACATGGTTAAATATGAAACGTATGTGTAACAACAGCCTGAATGCCAACAGAAAGTGTAATTGATGAATTAACCATATATTCATGGCATTTTTATATATATCTACAAGACATATAGGACTGGCATTTTGGCCAAGCAAATACATCCATGCATGACATGGATTAAAAAAAAAGGAAATCCGAAGTATATATATTGTGGGTGATTTTCAAATCTGCATCGGCTAGTTAGCTGACAGACAAAAGCTAAGATATGTGACATGGATTTGAAAAAAGGAAATCCAAAGCATATAGATTGTGGGTGATTTTCAAGTCTGCATGGAGGGGGCTAGTTAGCTGACAGACAAAAGCTAGGCTATGTGACGTTATTCAAATCAAAGCTCATGCGTATGGGGCGTTGTTGCGCATTAGCCGTCTGCCTGTAATCCCAGCGATAATCCCCTAATCTTGCCCCCTGCCAGTTTCATCTGAGGAGTCAGGCCAGGCACAACAAGGGTGTCCCCCTGTTCCTGCCATACCCCCCACCTCCAGCCTAGTCAACTGCATTAGAATGAACAACTGCTTTTTGCATTACTAGCGTAGCCTCTGCCTGGGTCGTGAAACGAGAAAACAGGTGGCATTTTAACACCAAAATGCTTAGAAAGACTGTGTGTGTTTGCTTGAGTATATTTGACAGCCCCCCTCCCCCTTTAATTGCCTTATATTTACCTCATTCAGTGGATGTGACGTCACAATTTAAATAGAAGGAGATTATCATTGTTTGTTTTTTAAAGCATGCTTGCATATGCAGTCACTTCTCCACCACTCCACTCCAAATCTCCCAAAAATACAGAAGAACATTGGGCAATTTTATGAGGACGATGAAAAACAGAGTTGTTATTTTGGTGCTGTTTATTGGCCTGCTGAATGAAACATGAAGGGTAAACATAAACAATCAGAAATGCGAGAGAGTAAAGAGCCAGGCATGATCCCATACTTCCTTCCTTACTGCCCAGAGAAGCCCAGCTACATTATGCATGGGAGGGGAGGGGAGAGGAGGGGAGGCCATGGCATGGTCTGTTGCGTTTGGGTTTTGTAATGTATAGCGGGGGCTTTTATACGGAACGAGTCTTGGGGCCTCGGCGTGTTGGGAAAAGCGCTGGGCTGTGAGACTGTCGCTGTGCCTGGCTACAGCCCGACAAAAGCGCTAGCTCGCCGCCGAAGGGAATACGCTCCCGTGCCCTTTCCGTCAGGGGGAAAAGCAAGCGGAATTTGAATTTGAAACATTGTGACTGTGAAAGATGGAGAGGCAGGGACCAAGGGAGGATGAGGGGGCATGGAAGGAAGAGTGGAGATAGACAAGGAGAGAGAGAGAGAGAGGGAGGGATTGAGAGAGAGAGAGAGAGAGAGAGAGAGAGAGAGAGAGAAAGGGCAGTTTTGTCCCATGAGATTACAATGCAGTGACCGTGAAAATGCTTAAATAAACACTGTGTCTGAGAGACAGAGAGAGAGAGAGGGAGAGAGAGAGAGAGAGAGAGAGAGAGGAAGACGAAGAGGAGGGAGGGAAGGCACTTGAACACGGGATGAAAGGGCAGAGGGAAGGTGTGGAGAAATGGAGGGAATGAAAGAAAGAGAGGGAAAGGGAGAGACAATGGGAATAAAATATTAACAGCTTTGGATTGGATGTTAGTTTAAGCACAGATCCTGTGTCTGTAGTCTGGAGGGGTTTTTTTCTTTCTTTCTTTTTTTTTCTTTTTTGGGGGGTGGTAAAGAGGCTGAACAAAACTTTGTTAAAAATATGTAGAAAACACAGAAAGAAGAACAAAAGTGTTTGAAAAAGGAGGGAAAGAGAGACAGAGAAAAGAGAGAGAGAGAGAAAGAAGGAGGGAAGTATAGACACCGAGAGGTCAGCCCTTCTCCTGTGTGTTTGAATAATTGAGGCCAACCCAAGCTGTGAAGCGTCTTGTAGAGCCTCTTTAGCTTGACATGTGTTAGCGAGGGACGCTAACCCACGAGCCCCGCGCCGCCGCGCTGCGCTGCCGTCCGTCGCCCGCAATGCTAACAACCTCCTGCAAGCCCCAGCCTGACGAGACACTTGGGCTCCGACCTGCTAACCGTTACCACAGACTCTCCGACCCTGCCGTCTGCTAGGCGCAAAAGAAGTGAGATTGGGGGGGTGGAGTGAAAAAAATATGATGAAGACAATGAGGAAGAAAAATGGTGAAGCTAGTGACAAAAAAATCCTAGAGATAAAAATACGAGAGAATGGGGGGAAAAAATGCTTTGAGGCCATCAAAACGGTGACCCACTTTTTTTAAGGGGGGGGGGGGTAGCAGGGAGGAGGGGGTAGCAGAGAGGAGGGGGTGATGGATCTGTGTAGCCAGCTGAGATTTATTGTTAATGCTGATTTGCTTCGCAGGCGCCCTTTTCTGGATGGCACCGTGTTGAGAGCTGCTGTTGCTGCTGCTGTACTGAACTAACCCCCTCCCCCACATCCCTTTCCCTCCCACCCTTACCCCCACACCACACACACACACACACACACACACACACACACACACACACACACACTCCCCACCCTGTCTCTCTTAACCCAATTTGCCAACACAGCTGGGCTACTGAGGAGGAAGCTAGGCACTTAGCAATGAGCAAAACATGACTGCAGAGCAGAGCTTTTTTTTTTTTTTTTTTTTTGGTAAAAAATATTTTTGGAGGAGTGTGTGTGTGTGTGTGTGTGTGGAACCAGCCTTCCCTCACACTTGGGGTTGGGGTGTGTGTTCTGGGGTCTTGGGACTCATTGCTGGTTTTGCCGTTGGGAGACAAACTGGATTCTGAAACACTTTGGTATTCAGAGGCTTCTGAAGCCCCAATCCTATAAAGATCCTCTTTAAGCACAGAGGGTTGAAGCTGAGCGAGAGGCAAAAACATTGAACAGCTTACATGATCTATTTTAATGTAGCAAGGGGGAGTGTGTGTGTGTGTGTGTGTGTGTGTGTGTGTGTGTGTGTGTGTGTGTGTGCGCTTGGGGGGAGGGGGAGTGTGCTTTCCATACCAAAGATCATTGACGAGTTTACATTGTGACTTAATGTGACACCTCCAGTTATGCAGTCCGGAACTATTTCAATCTTTTATTCTATAGTCATGTATGTGCTCTATCTTGCTCAGTATATTCAGTAATCTTTGCTTCTGTAGTAATGTAGTATGCTCTGTCTCAGTCAGTATTGAGTACATTAGCATTAGTATGCTAATGTAGTATGCTCTGTCTCGGTCACTATTGAGTAATATTTGCTCCTGTAGTAATGTATTATGTTGCTCTACCTTGGCTCCTATAACACTGCTCTGTCTCGGTCAGTTTTGAGTGATCTTTGCTCCTGTAGTAATGTATTATGTTGCTCTATCTTGGCTCCTATACTCAAGTATTATGTTGCTCTATAGTATTGAGTGCTCTTTAATACTATATGTTGCTCTGTCTCGGTCAGTATTGAGTGATATTTAATACTATATGTTGCTCCGTCTCGGTCAGTGTTCCTCGATCTTTGCTCTTATAGAAACATACTAGGTTGCTCTTTCTTGGTGAGTATTCAGTTCTCTTTGTTCCTACTGTAACATATTTTGTTACTCCTGCCGCTCTGATTGTTGCTCCTGTTGCTCTTTCTCGTCAGTATTCAGTGATCTTTGCTCCTATACGTTACGTTCCTCCGTCTTGGTCAGTTAATTATCTTTGCTCCTATATGTGTTAGGTATTATGTTTCTCTATCTTGGTCATTAAAGATCTTTGCTCCTGTATGTTATGTTGCTCTATCTATCTTGGTCAGTATGGAGTGATCTTTGCTCTTATATGTTGCTCTATCTTGTTCAGGAGGCTACTGAGTGATCTTTGCTCTTATATGTTGCTCTATCTATCTTGCTCAGTACAGAGTGATCTTTGCTCCTATATGTTGCTCTATCTATCTTGCTCAGTATAGAGTGATCTTTGCTCTTATATGTTGCTCTATCTATCTTGCTCAGTATGGAGTGATCTTTGTTCTTATATGTTGCTCTATCTATCTTGCTCAGTATGGAGTGATCTTTGTTCTTATATGTTGCTCTATCTATCTTGCTCAGTACTGAGTGATCTTTGCTCCTATATGTTGCTCTATCTATCTTGCTCAGTATGGAGTGATCTTTGTTCTTATATGTTGCTCTATCTATCTTGCTCAGTACTGAGTGATCTTGTTGCTCTATCTACTGTATCTTGCTCAGTATGGAGTGATCCTGTTGCTCTATCTACTGTATCTTGCTCAGTACTGAGTGATCTTTGCTCCATGTGTGCAGTGGCAGTGTTGGGCTTCTTCAGCCTCCTCCAGCCCTGCTTTGGAAGCCACTTCCTTAGGCCTTGCCCACAAGGAGAAGATAACAGGCTCCGTTTTTACCCAGGGGGAGAGAATCCTATTTAAAGGCCTGGAGGGGAAAATGCTGCTTTTTTTTTCAAACACTCTGAACCCTCATTAGTTTGTGGTCTGGGAGTTAGACCAGAGGAGAGGAGAAGAGAGGATGGAGAGAGAGAGCAACAGCAAGAGGAGGAGGAGAGAGAGAGAGATAGAGAGTGTGTGGAGGAGAGAGAGAAGAGAAGACAGAGAGAGAGAGGGCTGAGGCTGGGTGGGGCCCCAAACAGACTGGCATAAATCCCAGCCCCGGGATTGGCTCTCCCCCAGGCCACGGCACCTCTGACCTCATTTAGCCC
>JAODXP020000023.1:10119867-10124867 GCA_027497455.2 Sardinella longiceps | reverse complement strand
GTGTTTATGTTTGTGTGTGTGTGTGTGTGTGTGTGTGTGTATGTGTGTGTATGTGTGTGTGTGCAGTTGCTGTGCTATGGAGGCATAGATGTCCTGTGTGTGTGTGTGTGTAGTGTGCTGTGCTGTGTGTGTGTGTGTGTGTGTGTGTGTGTGTGTGTGTGTGTGTGTGTGTGTATGTGTGTGTGCAATGGACGCATGGATGCCCTGTGTGTGTGTGTGTGTGTGTGTGTGTGTGTGTGTGTGTGTGTGTGTGTGTGTGTGTGTGTGTGTGTGTGCTATGGAGGCATGGATGCCCTATGTGTGTGTGTGTGTGTGTGTGTGTGTGTGTGCTATGGAGGCATGGATGCCCTATGTATGTGTGTGTGTGTGTGTGTGTGTGTGTGTGTGTGTGTGTGTGTGTGTGTGTGTGTGTGGAGGCTTGGATGCCCTGTGGAGTGGAAGGGCACTGGACCGATGGAGCTGCTTTTGGAAAGAATGTGCCCTCTTTTGTTGTCCTCTCACTTTTCTCTTCTTTTCACCCCATCCTCTCATCCTTAGAGTGTCTCTCTCTCTCTCTCTCTCTCTCTCTCTCTCTCTCTCTCTCTCTCTCTCTCTCTCTCTCTCTCTCTCTCTCTCTCTCCTCTCTCTCTCTCTCTCTCTCTCTCTCTCTCTCTCTCTCTCTCTCTCTCTCTCTCTCTCTCTCTCTCTCTCTCTCTCTCTCTCTCTCTCTCTCTCTCCTTTTCTCTCTTCTCTCTCTCTCTCTCTCTCTCTCTCTCTCTCTCTCTCTTCTCTCTCTCTCTCTCTCTCTCTCTCTCTCTCTCTCTCTTTCTTACCCTTTCTCTCTCTCTATTTTCTCCCTTCCTCTTTCTTATTCTGCCTCTCCCCCCCTGCCATTGACTGTCCTGTTGCTACCCCATGTCCCTCTCTCTGCACTCCTCTCTTTTCTTCTCCTCCTCTCCCCCCTCTCTTCTCCCTCGTTCCCCCCTCACGCTGGCAGCCACCGCAGAGGTGAGGTTTGGCTCCGCTGCACATGCTCAGACCACCTTCAGAAGCCTGAGCTGTGGATGGACACACACACACACACACACACACACACACACACATAGCCCTGCGGACAGCACGCCGCACTCACACACACACACACACACACACACACACACACACACAGCCCTGCGGATAGAACACACACGATCCCACAGCACTCTTCCTCTCTCATTCTCTCTCTCTCTCTCTCTCTCTCTCTCTCTCTCTCTCTCTCTCTCTCTCTCTCTCTCTTTCTCTGTTCATTTCTCTCTCTCCTTTTCCAACTTCCCTTTCTTCTCTTTTAACATGATTCCTGATATGCTGTTCCTACTTTCCAATGTTCCCAGTTTATTTCCCCACTAATGGTTGAATATTCTTTTTTTTTTTCATTAAAAAAAACAAGAGTCTAACGTTGTCATGAACCCAAAGCAATACAACCATTCACTTTTTTCACATCTTTTCACAATGTTTTCCTCCTTTCTTCTCTGTCCTCTGCTCATCTATCTCTTTTCCTCCTCTTTTCCCCTGTCTTTTTCATCCCATCCCAACGCTCTTCGCTTGTGTTTTTGTGCTCAAGAAAGAAAGAACGAAAGAAAGAACACACGCACCCCCGCCCCTTACCCACTTCCCCCGCCATTTCTTCCTCTGCCACCTCTCCCCCATCCCCCCGCTATACGTTTGCACATTTTTCCTTTGTCGTAACCAAACACGGCATTGTTGACCAATTACGGGCTCCATTTAGCAATTAGCGCATGTGCGTACAGTAGGCTACGAGTGTTTTTGTGTGTGTGTGCCAGGCGGAGCAGCGCAGCGCTAAGAGGGTTTGGTATGCGTGGCACAGGAGTGAAGCCTCAGCTTGGCTCCGCGTTCTGCCTTTAATTATTCTCTTTTATTGGGGGATCAAAGGCCTCACTGCCATAGATGGACTTCCACTATCATGTACTTGCATTATATTTACAGCTAGCCGCTAATGCCGCTACGGCTACGCTAATGACGCCAGCAGCGCTGCCCAATTTAGCTCACTACAGGTAGCCGCCTCGTTGGAATATACAGCGTCCAAGTGGTGTGTGTGTGTGTGTGTGTGTGTGTGTTTGTGTGTGTGTGTGTGTGTGTCTGTGCTCACATAAAGCGCAAGTCCTTTGGGTGAACAATTTGCATTGATTACCTTCTCTTGTGTTTTTTTTTCCTCTCTTTGATTTTGAGCAAAATGTCGATGAGCGAACAAATGAACACTTCCATTATTGTGGAGTGAGGCCATTTGCCTAATGTACAGCAGCGCTCTCCTACACCTCCTCCCATTCTGTCTGCCAGGCCAGCGCAGCGCAGCACAGCACGGCACGGCCACCAGGGGAATGTCCGCCATTCACAGCAGATTTCAGTCTCACACTCATAAACACAAATTACTCGCATTCTTGCATTCATACAACAGGAGCCAATGAAGCAGCGGGCTTGTTGCTCACTAATATCGTCCTCTGATTGTTTGTGTGGATATTTGTGTGTGGGTGTGTGTGTGTGTGTGTGTGGGTGTGTGTGTGTGTGTGTGTGTGTGTGTGTGTGTGTGTGTGTGTGTGTGTGTGTGTGTGTGTGTGTGTGTGTGTGTGTGTGTGCGAGTCAGAGAGAGAGAGAGAGGGAGAGAGAAAGAGAGAGGGAGAGAGAGCGAGACAGAGAAAATAGAAAAAAAAGAGAGACAGAGGCTATGACCAAAGCAAATAGTATCACTTTCATTTGTCCAAACTGTTTGACGTGGCCCAATTTAGAGGGCAGCCATCGAAAACGATGAAGGATAGACCTCCTCCTCCTCCTCGGTTTGTGCTATTTGTCATCATCTTCGTCCTTTACCGTCTTCTTCCTCTTGATTTCATTTCTCTCTTATTTTTTACCTCCATCCATGTTTGTTTCCTCCTGTCTTCCTCTGGACTCCTCCAGCGTGGGGTTAAAAGAGAGGAGAGAGAGAGAGAGAGAGAGAGAGAGAGAGAGAGAGAGAGAGAGAGAGAGGGGTTGAGAATGGAAAAGTAAAGAAAAGATGGGTGTGGGAAGAGGAGCAGAACAGAGAGAGAGAGAGAGAGAGAGAGAGAGAGAGAGAGAGAGAGAGGGAATGGGAAAGCAAAGAGAAGATGTGTCTGTGAAGAGGAGCGGGCATACTGGAACTATTGACACTCTTCACTCCACATACAAGGAGACTACTTCTGCAGGCAGCTACAGAGACAGTGTGTGTGTGTGTGTGTGTGTGTGTGTGTGTGTGTGTGTGTGTGTGTGTGTGTGTGTGTGTGTGTGTGTGTGTGTGTGTGTGTGTGTGTGTGTGTGTGTGTGTGTGTGTGTGTGTGTGTGTGTGTGTGTAGAGTGTGTGTGTGTGTGTGTGTGTGTTAGAGTGAGAGTCCGTGTGTGTGTGTGTGTGTGTGTGTGTGTGTGTGTGTGTGTGTGTGTGTGTGTGTGTGAGAGAGTGTTTGTGTTAGAGTGAGAGAGCCCTGTGTGTGTGTGTGTGTGTGTGTGTGTGTGTGTGTGTGTGTGTGTGTGTGTGTGCTCACACTGGCAAAGCAGGAGTTTGCACTTGGGTTTGTGTGTACCCAGGGTGAAAGATATGCACTGTGTAAGGGTGAGACAGAAGTAGAGAGTTGGTGGGAAATGGCAGCCGATGTAGAAAAGTTTGGCTGACGCTGTACAATGTGGAGAGTCAGACAGCCTCATAGTTTTCACACACTCATTGGGAGTTGGACAGAACTTTTTATTTATTTATTTATTTTATTTTATTTTATTTTATTTTTTATCGTTCCCCTTGTAGGTGCAACTGCTGTTGAAATAAAGAGAATCAAAGTAATTGTGCAGCAAAATGTGTACTAAAGCATCAGCATAAATACTAATTGCCATTGCACAAGCATAAGACTGCATTGCATAATGCCAAACCCTGATGTCATGTGGACCTTTCTGTCATTTATTTGACATTTTATAAGTTGCAGGGTTTTTCATCAGCACCATCCGTAGATTTCAAAACAGACTGCATCATTCTCTATCAAACAAGCCATGGATAAACGCATCATTTTCAGCCATCTTCATTATTGCAAATGTGCCGCAAAAAAAACTGAAAAATGTACTAAACCAGGAAACACGCTGACGTATATTGATGGAATCTTTTCCCTCTTAATCAATAGGGAGGTATTGCCATGATATCCCGTGGCTAAGAGAGAGTTCCATACAGGGGAGAATGGATTTAACAACATCAACACTCAACTTGCTTTTCCACATTCTGCAAGCTCAAAATAGTGTCAGGAAGAAGTCCTTGGCATTATTAAGGTGGTTACAGACCTGCGACAGATCTGCGACAAGACGGGCTGCGACGTTCAAAAAACTTGGCATTATTAGGCCTCTATTTTAGTATGTGGCATCTCTATCCTTCCCGGAACTAGGAAGCCATCTTAGGGGAAAGTCTAGAATTAGAATGTTAGAATGTTTCCTTGTCTTAAGAACGCAGTAGAAAGCAGGACTGCAAGTTGTTTTCCAGGCAAATTAGAGTCCTGTAGGTTTAGCGTGTATGTGCAATAGCAGCTAGCTCATGCTGAAAAGCAATCTGCATGAGCTATTGGAATGTTTACAGGGCTATTAGCGGCTAATGTGCCCCTATGGAGGAGATTATCAAAGGTTTGGCTCACCTGCGTTCAGTCTGATTGACTCTTCATTGCTCCCGGTGCAGCTCCCGCTGGAGCACACAGTTTCATTGGGAAATGGCTTTGTGAAAGGCTGTTATTATGGTGTGCTGGACCTGTGTATCGGTGTACACTACACACTGGGCTTTATTGATGGCTCATAATTGATAGGTCAATGAGGCGCTGGAATGGGTGTTGCAGTGCCATCAGGCTTGCAGTCTAATCATGTTTTAAACGCAAATTGTGCTCCAGCTCCACAATTAGCCTCAGATTTCTCTGGCCGTGGGCAAAAGTGTTAGAACATACATTAAAATTTATCTCCAGCGTCAATCTGTCTATATAGAATATATATAGAAAATG
>JAODXP020000023.1:9982367-10094867 GCA_027497455.2 Sardinella longiceps | reverse complement strand
TTATTCCTTCACTCCTTCTCCTCCTTCTTGTCCTCCTCCTGCTCCTCATCCCTCTCCTGTGCTTTCTGACTTGAGTTTCCTCTGTAGCAGACCGACACTAATCTTGTCTTTTCTAAAGAACACAACACCACTCCTGACTCTGACCACCAGACACTATTTTAATCACTCCACAATCATGGAGGGCTTTTCTTCCTGTCCTCCTTGTGCTTCTCTCTCTCTCTCTCTCTCATCCACTCTTTTCTTCATCTCACCCCCCCTTCCAAGCCCCCCCCCCTCTCGTTGCTACATCCATTACCGCCAAACTGAGCCAAAGAGGAAGGAAGTGGACTTGCGAACTCTGACCTCTCACCTCTGACCTCCTCCAACACTACTGAGTCAGCCAGAAGACAATGTGGCCGACTTTGTTTTTTGTTTAGTTTTTTTTTTTTTTTTTTTTGGTTTCTTTTTTTTTCTTCTTCCAGACAGCTTTTCCATCTCTTAGCGGGCTTTGTTTAATGTTTGAAATTGTTTTTGAAGAAGTCTCTCAAAAATGGAAATGACCTAATTATGTGTTGTGGGAAAACGTTGTGGAACGTTGTGGAAACGGCTCTCACACATTCATTCCTGAGCGTTGGAGTTGTGTGATTTTAACTTAGAATTGCACAACATGGTGTGTTGTTTTTGCCTACCCACTCACGGACAGGATGGCCCCAGAGGACCTCTCACACAAACCTGGAAAATCACAGAATTCCTCAAGGGTTTCATGGACCGCCAAGCATTTAATAGGATTTCTCTGGAATAAATGGGATTTCCTGGAATAACCTGGAGTTCTCTGGAATTACTAGACTAGATTTTCTGAAATAATCTGGTGTAACATGAACTTGACCGCACTGGAAAGGACACATTTGACCCGCTTGGATTGGATTCTCAGGAAGCAGGCAGTTCACTTCCTCCTTGGTTTAAACAGGGTCCCTAAATCACATCTTACTAACCACATTCCAGTACTAAAGGATCTGATTGGTTCAATACGGTTTCATCTTAAAAAAAAAAAAAAACGGATAAACTCAATATGGTTAGATATTTTTAAGCACTTAGCCCAGTTTATCCAATGAAACTTGTATGTTACAGGCTACATTTTATTGTTTCAAATTTAGTTGACTATTTTTTCTGAGCTTTCTTTTCTCTGGATGTCATCAAACTAATTGTGTTTTGTCCCAACAGTATGTAAAAGATGGTGTTATATGAGGGATGAAAATAGCTAACCGCGTATTGCTGGTACTTTCCAAATTTTTATACGCTTTGTGTAATAATTCTTGTCTGGTAAAATAATTTAAAATATTCAGAGATAGATTTTATTTTTACACAGCAGAAGGGTTTGTAGTCATCATGTAATACTGTTGCCGTAGCTTACAGAGTAGTGTGTGTTTTTATAGGTAGTTTCGTCAATTACTGATGTATCTCCCGTCATGTTTTTATTTTTATTTCATTTTATTTTAATTAAAAACGGAATTGATCGAAAAAATATGAGAATTTATACTACTATATTTAATTTGTTTAATTAAATTGATAATTAGGATTTAACTCAAATTTACTGTAAATGTAAACGCTCTCCTTTTAATTGGGGTTTTAATTAGCCTATATATACAGAAATTACATTCCAAAGGTTTCCAAAGGTTAGGGAAAAAATAAAACAATTTTATATAAATTATATGGTTACAAGAAAAAAGAATTCTTAATTAAATAAGGCCATTTTTGTATGACAATTTGTAAATGTTTCCCATTGGCTGAAGGGAGGTTCTGATATTTATGGGATTCTAGAATGAGAGTGAACTTCACTCTAAGAGCACAGTACAATCAGTTCATAGAGGAATCAACTTTTTTTATACTGGACAATTTATGTGTTTTTGTTTGTTTGTTTGTTTTTCACATTTTAGTGAAGAATTTAGCATCTTCTATGAAGAACTGCGGTCTGTGTGTTTATAAGGCAAAAAGAACAAAATAAAAGTTATGACTCGCATTCATTAAAGTCTCATTCTTTAAGCTTTTTACAGACAAATGTGTGGTCTTCTTGTTTTTTTTTTTTTTTCAAAATTCCACCTGAATAACTATTTTCTGCCTGTATAATTATTTTCTGTGAGATCAGCAAAAATAGCTCCTGGTTGATATTCATTGGCGTGTGTAAATGAGTGTACATGTTATGCTGGCATATTTTTATGAGATATGGGTGTTGCTGATCAGTCTCTAAGGGTGGAGTATCTCACTGTTCTGATCTCCACAAGGAATTGGAGGAAAGCTGAGAAGTGGGGAAATCATAACAGCATAAATGCATCCTCATGCATGCCAATGTTCTGCTTTACGTAGTTTGATTTTAATTAATTTATCCCACACTTTAAATAGATCAATGAAAGACTCTTAGATCATCACAGAGTGGCCATTCCATGGCAAAGTGTGAAGACACTGTATGTGCAGTCAATGTTTATATGTTTACAATACATAAAAAAGGTTTAGAGATGCGCACACCTCAGAGCTCCCATTTGTAATATTTGTTTTATTTTTTTATTTTATTTGAGAGTGTCGTTTCGGACACCACGGTCCGAACTATTTTATATGTTATATTTCTTTGGATGCTGCACCCAACCAGAGACTACAGATGTGTGTAAATAGACCAATCAGCCTACTTGTCTGATGGTCATCAAATACAACAATTAGTGCTGTTACATAGATATTACAGATTATTACTAATTTACTAACTCCCTGCTACAGATTTAAATACATTGTCATACTTTCTATAACGGTCCTTGTACTGTAGCTTATTCACTCTGTCCTGATACACTGTGTAGGCTGTAGCCCTATACACAATTTGCACCTAAGAGGTTTCTATATAAAATCTCCATTAATCTTATTTGTACGTGTGTGTGTGTGTGTGTGTGTGTGTGTGTGTGTGTGTGTGTGTGTGTGTGTGTGTGTGTGTGCTGGTGGGAGAGAGGGAGAGGCGATGTCAGGCGCTCTGTACTCCGGTAATGACCTGACCCAGGGCTGGATGGGAGAGAGGGTGTCACCCCTCATTTATCAGAGGTAGGTGTGTGTGTGTGTGTGTGTGTGTGTGTGTGTGTGTGTGTGTAGTGTACTACCGTGGAAGTCACTGTATTTAACCTTCAAGTTGCATTCTACTTCCATGGCCTCTAGAGGGCAGTGTTAGGCCAGAACTCCCACAGTAGGCAGCAATTGCATGTTGGTTTCACTGACTGTGTGTTTCACTGTTTTTACTGAATTAGTTCTATGTTAAATCACAAACCACTTCGCAGCAGGAAGTTGTGTCAATAGTTATATCCTGAATTTCAAATACAATCTGAGGAAACTACTTCATGACTGTTGCATATGCTCCTCAAACTAGGACTGATGGTGAAGGAGAATATTAATCTATCAACCTTTTGGTTTACTGTACAGAACATTTCAATCTGAGAGGATCAAGTATATATTGGAACAAGTTTTCACACTCATACATATATATCAACAAATAGGTTAAACAGGTTAATGTGCTGATGATTTACAATAGTGAATGAAGTGTGTACCTTGTTCAATTTGAAGAGTTACCAGGTCCTGCAAGACAGGACAAAAGCATACAAATGTACATATTTATACACCAGGATATTTTGTAAGTTATAGCCATGTAAAAAATAAAAATTAAAAATAAATAAATAAAAAATAGGCCTGACTTATTATTAAAAAAGGAGGACTATGTTAGAACAGTCTAACAAAAAGTATCAAGGGATGAACTAGAGAATGCAATTTCAGAGAAATTACGAGTGCATTGAAAATGCAGTTGCTGTTTTTAGTGGATTTTTTAGATGACTGGAGGCATAATTGGATAACTGACAGTTGAAATGGTTGAACAGTTAATTAGATGAGAAGTTTGAACCACATGACAGTTAAGTTGACTAGCATGATAACAAGACTTCGCTTAGTTGAATAGCATCAAAAAACAAAAATGCTGATTAGCATGCTAACCATGTTAGCTAGAATGTTAATAATGCTAGAATGATAATCAGAAGATATAGCTGAGTTGAATAGCATCAAAAAACAAAAATGCTAACTAGCATGCTAACCATGCTAGCTAGCATGCTAATAGTGCTAGCAAGATGACCACAAGACTTAACCGAGTTGATTAGCATCAAAAACTTAAAATGCTAATTAGCATGTTAGCCATGGTAGCTAGCATGCTAATAGTGCTAGCAAGATGATCACAAGACTTAACCGAGTTGAATAGCATCAAAAACTAAAAATGCTAATTAGCATGTTAGCCATGCTAGCTAGCATGCTAATAATACTAGCATGATGACCACAACACTTAACTGAGTTGAATAGCACCAAAAAACGAAAATGCTAATTAGCATGCTAACTAAGCTAACATGCTAATAATGCTAGCATGATGATCACAAGACTTAGCTGAGTTGAATAGCATCAAAAAACAAAAATGCTAATTAGCATGCTAACTAAGCTAACTAGCATGCTAACTAGCCATCCCGCCACTCGAGGACTTTTATTTTGAAATAGTTGTGGCCAGAGGAAACAGTTGATAGGAGTTATAGTTGATGACAGTTCACAGTTGAATTGATTGACAGGTGAATAGTTGAGCAGTTTAAATGCCCTATAGTTTTAAAAAATGACAGTTGAAGCCATAGACTGTATGGAGTTGAAGCAGGTCACCACTGATTGGTTATCACCGGGTGAAAATTTGCATATCCCCAAGATGATTGGCTAAGGCCCCACTATGACATCACCCACTCTAGCCTCACTCTAAACAGCTCAATGTTAAGTCAATGGGGAAAGTTTTGAAAAGTTTAAAATTGTCATAGTTTCAAAAGTATAAAAGTTACAAAGTTGAAAGTTACAAAGCAAACGAGTAAACAGTAAGACCTTCGCAACGCAGTTTGAATGAAGTTTCTACGTTGAGCGGTTAGAGCAGTATTAGTTGCGTTGAGAAGAATAATAATAACTAGAGAATGTAATTTCAGAGAAATTACGAGTGCATTGAAAAATGCAGTTGCTGTTTTAGTTGATTGTGTTGCAAATCATTTCAGGAAATATAATTGCAACAAATTTAGATGACTGGAGGCATAATTTGATGACTGACAGTTGGAAAAAGTTGAATAGTTAATTAGTTGAAAAGTTTGAACCATATGACAGTTAAGTTGACTAGCATATCATATATGTTAACATTCTAACTATGCTCACTAACATGTTAATTATGTTACCATGATGACCACAAATTAGCTGAGTTGAAATGTATCAATTAACAAAAATGTTGATTAATATGCTAACTACGCTAGCTAGAATGGTAATAATGCCAGCATGATGATCAGAGGACTTAGCTGAGTTGAATAGCATCAAAAAACAAAAATGCTAATTAACATGCTAACCATGCTAGCTAACATGCTAATAATATTAACATGATGATCAGAAGACTTAGCTGAGTTGAATAGCATCAAAAAACAAAAATGTTAATTAACATGCTAACCATGTTAGCTAGCATGCTAATAATATAACCATGATGATCAGAAGACTTAGCTGAGTTGAATTCCATGAAAAACCAAAAATGCTAATTAGCATGCTAGCTAAGCTAACATGCTAATAATGCTAGCATGATAATCAGAAGACTTAGCTGAGTTGAATAGCATCAAAAACCAAAAATGCTAATTAGCATGCTAACTAGCATGCTAACTAGCCACTAAGGACTTTTATTTTGAAATAGTTGTGGCCAGAGGATACAGTTGACAGGAGTCATAGTTGATGACAGTTCACAGTTGGAATGGTTGAACAGTTGAATAGTTTCAATAGTAAAATCATTTTCCATGAAATTAGTATGATGAGGACTTTTAATTTGAAACAGTTGCGGACAGGAACCGGCTGGGAGGACGCATAGTTGATGACATCCGGAAGTTGAACTGAATCTGTAGTCTTAAGTGAGAGGATTGTAGTCTGTGGAAGTGGTTGCTAAGCTGTTGTTAGGTACCTAAGATGATTGATAGGCTGTTGCTAGGGTAGGTGAAGTGGTTGCTAGGGTGGTTGCTAGGTAAATCAAGTCAGTTGCCATGGTGGTTGCTAAGCTGCAAGTGTGGAAGTGGTTGCTATGTGGTTGCTAGGCAGTTGCTAGGATATTTGAAGTGGTTGCTATGCAGTTGCTAGGTTGCTAATGTTAAGTCTATGGGAAATTTAAAAATATTTAAATCCTCATAGTTTCAAAAGTATAAAAGTTACAAAGTAGAAAAGACATTGCAAACATTTCCCGAATATGACCTATGCAACGAAGTTTGAATGAAGTTTCTAAGTTGAGTCGTTAGATCTGAATTACATAGTTGAAGAAGAAGTGGAAGAATAATAATAAGAAGAAATCGAAGAACAATAGAGTGCATTTTCAATGCACTCTAATAATAACCTATAATAATGAAGAAAAGTAAGAACAATAGAGTGCATTTTCAATGCACTCTAATTATACTTTGCTAGTATGACACACAACACAAACAATATGAACAACTTTCATTTAACACAAACAACGTAAACGTTATCTAATAGCCCCATATAGGTAAGCTTTAGGCTACATTATGCATTTTCACCTCCACCAAGGAGGTCATGTTTGCATTGGTCTGTTTGTCTGTCTGGTATTAGGACAAGACAGTGACCCTATTGCCTTGTCAGTCTGTGTTCTCCAAATGCTTTTCAAGTTGAATCAATGAAAAGACCTTCAATTAGAAAGCGTCCACTTTTAACAACCCTACACTGCAAGTTTGATATTCCCATGATTTCGGATGCACCCAATCTTACCAGCAGTAATACGCCCATAATTCCATGATGTTTGTGTTATTCCAGCAGAGTTATGCAGTAGGCCAAATAAGCTACTCTATAATTTATCTCTTGATACATTTCATTTCGCCGTTCTTACCTGTTCTTTGCCCAATACTTCATGGACCATTTGCAGCCTTAACGCAAATTGCTAAATGCTATACGGTTACATAGCCTAGTCATTTGTATTAACATGTTTGGATTGGGATCTCTGGACAAAAATTTTCGGTAACACTTTATATTAAGACACACATATTCACCATTAATTAGCTGTTTACTAACATGTATATTAGTAGCAAACTAGCTATTTATTACTCATTATAAAACACTAATTAATACTTTATTATGCAAGACTTCTTCTACCCAAAATAGACCATTAACTAAGAATTTCCCCTGTGTAACCTCCTAATTACCCCTTATTAATAGCTAGTAAGTAAGTTGTTGCATATGAATTATGATCTAAATAAGCATGGGTCAGTACAGAGCTTGTAAAGGGATGGTAACACAAGAGCAGTTATTCACCCCTATAATACTGGTCTACTCGTATGGAATTAGATACAAAACCACAAAGTATAATACTGTACAAATTACTCATAATTAAGTCTTTGTAATGCAGAATATGTTCCCTATTCTAAAGTTATGTCTGTTCACATTTAATGCACAATTAATTTGGTGTTTGTTTTTTTAGTTGAGATTTTATTTTTCCAAGAGCCAAGAAAGATTTGCAATGTCATATTCACCAATAAAAAATGATATTTGTAGCATATTTGTGCTAAATTGGATGTGTGTTTGCTGTGTACTCTGTGCTATAATGCACTTACTAAGTGTGAATAGGAGGTTACTTTAGATTAGGGAACACATGAGGCTTATTAAGTGCCAAATTAATTGTGAATTAAATGTGAACAGACACAACTTTAGAATAGGGAACATATTCTGCATTACAAAGACTTAATTATGAGTAATTTGTACAGTATTATCCCTTGTGGTTTTGTATCCAATTCCATACGAGTAGACCAGTATTATAGGAGTGAATAACTACTCTTGTGTTACCATCCCTTTACAAGCTCTGTACTGACCCATGCTTATTTAGATCATAATTCATATGCAACAACTTACTTACTAGCTATTAATAAGGGGTAATTAGGAGGTTACACAGGGGAAAATCTTAGTTAATGGTCTATTATGGGTAGAAGAAGTCTTGCATAATAAAGTATTAATTAGTGTTTTATAATGAGTAATAAATAGCTAGTTTGCTACTAATATACATGTTAGTAAACAGCTAATTAATGGTGAATATGTGTGTCTTAATATAAAGTGTTACCAAATTTTCAAACTAAATTGTCACTTAACAGCCATAAAACAGAAAAGGACCGGTAGGCCTACTTTACTATTATCTGAAGCCATTTTCTGAAGCCCTTGAAAATGCAACAAAAAGTTCATCCCTCTATACTCTTAAAACTAATAAATAAACAAGTGAATTTGACCGTTGACATAATTTATTTCAACCACAATAACCAGAACGACTGTATAGAGTTTGGGAAGTGGGCAGGCGTTTCATTTGTTTGGATCGATGGATTGATGTTTCGGTTCACACTAACACACTTGCCATTAAGAATACATAAAAACTGGTACTTCATTACTAAGTTCATGTCCCACCTCCCAGTCCTGCCATTAGCAATTTAAACACTCAAAGCCTTGCAGACTCATTCACTTGATCAGTTTGTGTCCACTGGGCCTCAGGGGTCACGGCTTATGGATGAGTTTGGGATCGGACCTTTTTGAACCATCCAGCCCTCATTTGCAGCTCCATGCCTGATAACCTTTGGAAGTTTGACCGTTCATCATCCAGTATGTTTATATCATGTATTCTTCGATGCATGTAGACCAAAATACACTGTCTGTGCCGGCAAACATCCACTTCACAATCCTGTAACCGACTTTTGAGGTTATTAGCCAGCCACTGTAGAGACAGTGTCAATATGGCTGCAGTGAGGGGGGTGTCTGGCGGTAAGATTTTATTATTCTGACGTGAGGGGAGCAGCGTCCTCAGAATGCTGAAATTGCGTGGGGGAGCTGGATGAATTCGTTTTAGTGCACTGAGCGCTGTTTTTAAGAAGGGCCAATTGGTCATCTCTGGGATTGTGCTGAAAGTTAGCCGGACAGTCCAATTCAATTCAATTTTACGAGTTCTGCTTTTGAATGACGGCCTCAGGTAGACCTCCAAGCGCCTAGCAAATATGGTAGTGAGGATTAAGTATTCTAAAGTCCCATTCACCACTGTGCTGCTGTGTTGTTGATCTTTAATCATCTTATTAAATGCTAACTTCAGATTGTTTAATATTGTAGCCTTCTTGTTTTGGCCTCTAAACTCACATTTATCAATTATCCCCTTACAAACTATCAGGGATTTTATGGCTGTGAGAACTTCTTGTCCACTGATCTCACCTGGCACTTTACCTGAATCCTGTTTCTGTGCTACTGCCTGGGTGATAGGACAGATAGGCATTTTCAATTTGAGCTGTTGATGATCTGTCAGAGATCGAATGGAGATTTTCAGAAGTACAAGATCATGATCAGAGATGTCAACTGGACATATTGAGCAGTTCTCAACATACTGAACAGTATCATATGGCATGAAGAACATGTCTAAACGAGATGCTGTCTCATATTGCTTCCTTGGTAGAGATTTCTTTGAGTATCTTTTTGCTATGCATTTCTTATGTTTGTTCTCTTGTGATTTTTTCAGTGCATCCTGACAAGTGTCCTTAAAAAAAGTAAACTGCCTTATCATGGGATGTCCCTGACCCCACACATCTACCAGATTCAGCGAGGAGATGAACTGCTCCAAATAAGGCCTTAGAGGCTCCATATGGCCAGTTGGGCATTTCCTGTCCAAGTCATAATGTAAGATTGCATTGAAGTCCCCACCAATCACTAAAATGCCCTTAGCAACCTCATGTAGATACTGGGACAGCCTCCGAAGAACGGTTTTATCTTTAGCATGGTTGTACACATTAACAAGTGTAAAGTATTTTCCCTCTAGCTGACAGACAAGGACAATGTAACTGCCTCCAAAGTCTTCATCATGAAATTCATATTCATATTTGAGATTTTCTTTCCTTATCAGAATAGCCACTCCTTTGCTTCGAGGATGATGGACAGTAAAGAAAGAGTGCCAGCCTCTGATATATCTTATGAACTCAATGCCCTGTGGTCCAATGTGTGTCTCTTGGAGGAAGACAACGTCACTTCCCAGCTTCTCCAGTTCCTTCTTTATGTCTTGTAGCTTGTTGGGGAAATATTCTGTGCTTCTAATTCCACAAGTGTTCCAAGAGACAATGCGCAGCTTTTCCACTGTTGATTGTCGCTGTTGCATCTGGTAAATAAAGACAATATTGGCATATATTTGACTGTGAACATGTTTCTTTTCTACAGCAAATTGACAGTTAACTGGGGAGCCAGTAAAAATGCAATATTTTTGTGAATATTAATGAATATTGATAATAATCTATTTAATATGCAATATGCTAACAACCGTTTATTAATTCAGCAATCAATGCCTCAAGACAAGAGGCAATCCTATATCGTCAATATAGCACAGCTGACAGGTGTTGTTAGCCGCAAAGCGAGCAAAGTGTAACAGATGCCAACTAGCTCGGCTAGCTGCCGACAGTACATGCAAATGTCCTCACAACCAAATCTCCTTCAATAACTGCTTCTAACTCCTGAGTTAGGAGCCTGGGCTTTTAGCTCAGTGGTTAGAGCGTTCAACTCCCATGCCGTGGGTTTGTTGTAGCGGACGGAGCGGCAGGGGTTTTGAGACCTGTGTGTGGTGCGGATGGGAGTGAGGATTTGGGGGGCTAGTGTAACGGACGGCAACTAGCTAAGATAGCTGCCGGCAGTACGTGAAAATCCTTACAACCCAATCTCCTTCAAGAACCGCTTCTAACTGCTGAGCGTTCAACTCCCATGCCGTGGATTTGTTGTAGCGGACGGGGGGGCGGATTTGAGACCTGTCTGCTGTGTGGACTTATCACGGCTACAGAAGCTATGCTAGAACTGTTGAATGGTGCTGAAATATACAGTATAATGAAATGCGGTCTCAGCCATACTATATTGTAACCTCCCCTTTGGCGCAGGCATCTGCTATTGCTTGATGAGAATAGAATATTGTTTCAGAAGACCGGACGTCATCAAACATCCTTACATATACTTGGATAAACAACTTGTCCGTCATCCTACTTCAACCACTTAAATCGAAACCTACCATCCTGTGATCCCACGCAATTTCTAGTTTTTCACATGTTTCAAACAAAAATAAATGCTAGAATCTGCGGCATAATTGCCACAATACTATATAGATGTCTCTTTCATATACAACTGTTAGATGTGTTTTGTAAGTTTGCTATAGAGATGAGTTACGTCAAAAATCCCGCCCGGTGCTTCATACGTGTCTCCTGGTTGGTGTGTCTGTTGTCCGATGCACAATCCGCTGAGTGGTAAACCGCCTGTCCCCCTCTGCCACCAACCCCTACCCCACGGATGCCGACCAACCTCCCTGAAGACACATCAGGACCATCCTCCCTTTTCTCTCAGAGGACCCATGATGGATCTGGCCTGACAGCCCCCTGATGACCACTACCTAAATGGCGACCTACACCCAATGAACTCTAATGCCACCCCAACTACTGAATACAGCCCCTGACCCTTCTACCCTATTGACTGTCACACAATGTATATTAATATTAATCTTCTGCACTGGTAAACTAGGCTTGGTGCACCAGAGCGCAGCCTCATTGAACCCTGCCCTGCCTTTAATTGTCAGCACTATGCATTAGTCAGACACTTCATATCTGACAGGCTAGCACAATGCACCTAGCCAACAGAGAAGGCCTACTCATCATTCAATTTGCAAAACAGCAGCACCTTTACCTTGGGTTGTTCTGCCATCTTCTCTAGCTCCTCCTGGCAGATGACATTTGAAGTCTCAAGGTCAAGTCAGACAGTCACACCACATCATGATAGTCAGTCACATTTATTACCTTGTGAATCAACATACTTCTCCTAAATTTATATGATCTCTAGTTAATATTCTTAAGTTAGCAAACAATTATTGTATTGGTGACATATTACATTTGTTTAATTTTTTACTCTTTTAGGTGAGCGTACACAGTAAAAAAAAAATTGTAATGGTTACTTGAAAAATGTGTGGAAACTCGTTGCCTCAAATGAGTTAACTCATTGACTGCCAGCCGTTTTCAGAATAGAGAGTTCCATACTGCCAGAGGTTTTGGGGAATTTTGACTGTTTTTTAAAGAGCCACAGAATATTATGTGTTACGACTTCATAAACAATGAAACTACCACAAGAAAGAGCAGGCTCTCTTCTTTCACCAGAAAAAAAAAGTTTGTTTGTACCCCTTTCCATTGCTTAGAAATCAGCAGGCGAACATAAGCTACTTTCTCCAAACACACCCGTTTTTATCAAAAAAGGGAGAAAATTAGCGTTTTGTTTGACAACGTTAGTGTCTTGGATGCGCGTTTTTTTCGGTCTATTAGCACGTCAAACATCGGGAAAATGTCTTCCTTTGATAAGACCACAAAAACAACAGTAACAGGGGGCTTTTGGTAATAAAATAGACATTGTTGTAACAAGGTAAATATATGCTATTTACAGGCTGTGACAGCGAAAACTCAGTGATCAACAACTGGCTCGCAAATTCTTACCTGACCCGGAACTGTGAGCTAGCTGGGCACTGAAACAAGTCACAACTGCTATTTCCGTTTGCCCAAGGTTGATCTCCTTCATCTCCCACGATCGGAACACTACTCGAACTACTATGGCAGTGACACATACTCTGATCGAGTGTGAACTGCCTAAATTTCTCCGATTTACGTCTGCACTTTGCTAGCGGCATATTTAGCCATGTCATTAGCTTTCACTACCTCTCCCTTGGCCATACCTATGAATCTATGCTCATCTCACATCCAAAGTGACACACTGCCACCCTCAGGATCAATTTGGAACAACAATTTTCGACGGAGAATTCTGATATTTACAGACAAGGTTCCCTAGGTCTTTCTGCAGCCCTCCCCATTAAAAAACGCAGTTGACGTCTAAAGACGTCATTGGCAGTGAACGGCAGTATTTCAGTTGACGTCTAAAGACGTCATTGGCAGTCAATGAGTTAAGTAAATATGACTTTTCTTTTTCGAGTTCAAATTGCTTTACATCTAAAAAGAAAAGTCAAATTTACTGAACTCATTTGAGGCAACGAGTTTCCACACATTTTTCAAGTATTCATTACAAATTCTTTTTTACAGTGTAGGTTGGGGTGGATTAAATAACTAAAGCAGTGACTAGTAACTGTAGAACTTTTCCATGGTTGTCCAAGAAAACCAGAATTCCTGACCTGTCTCATTTTTTCTGTCTTTTGGAGATAACATTAAAAAGCTACTGCATTATTATAATATTTCAAGATGGCCAACAATTAAGGTTCACGGGTGTTATGCTTTAATAAGAGTCAGCCCTGGAGCATAACTTCACTGTAAAAAACGATTTGTAATGGTTACTTGGAAAATGTGTGGAAACTCGTTGCCTCAAATGAGTTAAGTAACGATAACTTATCTTTTTCAAATTAAAAGCACTATACATCTAAAAAGATAAGTTATAGTTACTCAACTCATTTGAGGCAACGAGTTTCCACACATTTTTCAAGTAACCATTACAAATTGTTTTTTACAGTGTTTGATGTATTTAATCTAGTTATGACAGAAATGCCTTGCTTACCTCTAGCTTGAACCTCTGGTTATCTCAGCTCCTGTGCCACCACTGACTTCACCCTGTTAAACCGGGATTATAATTTGGGTGGCGTGCTGTATGTGGGAACCTGTTTGTTTGCACGTGATACAAGAACATCAACTGTTAAATGTCCCATCTGTGTATAACAGCTCACATGGTTAAATATGACTCATACAGGGAATCACAGGAATTCACTTACAGTAGCCTATGTGAAGACACTTCACATCCCTTTAGTTGCATAACTACTTTATAATGGCACTGATGAGGATGCTCTCAATGGCCCCTCTGCTGAAGTGAGGGGAGGTGGGCCTTACATTACTTTGTTTGTCCAGTTTGGACGAGGCATGACACAAAATACATTAATTTACAAAAACATCAAGCAAAAACAGCTGCTAGAGGGAGTGTCATGACGCGTCAGTGCTCCATTACTTAGCAACCCTTGACATGATGACTTTCCAAAGCTGGTAGATGTTTGACACCTTGCTCTCCTCCACCTTCCAAATGAAGATGCAGCACAGGTAGCTGCTTTCTCCATTGCTTGCGCAATTAAAAGCTAATCCATGTCTAATTGTTTTACCCTGGTTCTCTCATGTACTGCTCAATCTTTCTTTCAGGACAGACTCTGACCCTATACGATATTATGTGTTGTTGAAAGAAACTGTAGAAATTCTAAGCAACCATGGAAATGTTCATAGCTTTCTCATACACTGAAGAAGAACAGTTTTATCTTTGACATGGTTTGCCATTTAGCCAACAGACAAAGGCAGTGTATCAGCTTCCAAAATTGTTATCATGGAGTTTCTTTCCCTTCCCTTCACTTCAAAATAGAACTTTACTTCTGACTCCTAGCTCCTTGTTTACATCTGACATCATGATATGTTTAAAGGAATGCAAAAATATGTAGGTGGAGCATTAATAATTTGGAATTGGCAATGCTGCCATAGCAGGAAATCTAAGTATTTAACCAAACCGGTTTCTGTTATTGTATGTTCACGCGAAGAGCTACTAAAGCTTTAAAATAGTATGTATGGACAAGAGCAATACATGCGAATAAGACAGCAACTAGTGACTAAACTTGGGCGACTAAAAAAACAAAAACAACGGTCAACAAATTGTACAGTGAAAGTGGCTATACTAAACTAAGTTACTATGCTTCAGTCATTTTCAATAACACTTATCTTGTCAGTCAACATACCTCCCCCCAAAATCATAATCTCTGGTTACTATTTTTTACAAAAGGTATTTCTTTAAAATCACCTTCTGAAGTGACTCATTTGAAGTAATAATTTGTGGCTAGTACATAGGTGTGGTCAGAACACTTTTGTGTAAAATGTTGTCAAATTGAATACAGTAAGTAAAGAAGAACATTTACCTTCACTCTCACAAGCAAATCACGTTAACCCTGTTGTATCTTGTAAGTCTTCCCAGTGTGATAAGACAGATGATGGAGCTACTGTCTGAGTGCATGTGATATGACAATATGATATGTGTGTATTGGCACATGTCAATGGTGTAAAGACATCTCATGACTTCCTTTGTTGGAGCAACTTCCTTATTTGGAAGTGCGGAACTAGTGTCTCATTACCTCACTCACGTCAGATCATGCGCTACGTAACTTTCGTAAGGCACTTCCGCGCAACGATCTGATGTTGAAGCCCATCAGAGAGATTTCAAGTCATTATTCTCTAACCGGACCAATCAGGGCCGCTGGCTGCTGTAGAGGGTGTGACGTAGCGAAGAAGCAACTGTTTTGAATCCAACCAATCCAACAAACGTAACGAGCGTCATCGGTTGGTTTCGATGTGGTTGGCTGCAGTGTACGTCAATTAAATTGATGGACAAGCCGTTTGCCCAGTTAGATTCAAGGATTTCTGGCTCCTGAAATAATTCGTCTATCGCTGAATATCAGATGAACGCGCGTAGCGCTACATCTGACGTGAGTGAGGTAAAGTGTCTCATGCATAATGCAAATAAATGTCAGGTATTTGTACTGTATGATACGACTTTAGGTGACACTTGAGGTCACATGAGGACATTTCAGAAGATTTCTATAATAATTTCATTGTGAGAATAATTGTGTGACTTATTTCAAATAAGATGGAATTTTAGGCCTACTTCATGATGAGTGACAGGTGATTCCCATTATAGTCTGAGCGAATTAGGGTTGAAGGTGGAAGTAAATATAGCCAAAGCATATTTGGTATCAATTGAACCGCAATTTTACGTAGATTTAGGATATCAGGTGCCTGCAGAGCCAAGATTTTCCAGAAAAAAGTTATTGAGCTTTGAGTGGACCATTAGTCCAGATAAATGGGATTCGGGTGGATTTTGTACTACTACTACATTTTGGCCTGAAGCATGAAGGGAGGACCAATTTCACCATATATCCCATACATTTTCTGAAAGCAAACACCTTCAGGATATTACATAGCATGATGTTTGCCATTGAGGTATGCTCCACCCTACTCATTACAATAAATCCAATACAAGAAATTTGAAATTTGGCAATTTTTGGTTACATTTAGGCCAGTGGCATGTAGGGGAAACATATTAGACCCCATAAACTATATATTTTCCCACTATATTTTACCTTTGACCCTTTTTTGGGCTAATTCGCTTAGACTATTAGATCACATTAAAGCCATCTCTCCATGGCTCTGGATCACATGATCAAATGAGGAAGGGAACGATATTTGAGCATGGGTGTGTCAGTAGTTCTTACCAGCAAGGTGATTCCTTGCCCCTTGTGTGCGCTTATTTGCACAGTAACAAACAAAAAAACAAAATTGAAACAGGAAAAACTCAACAAATCACTATCGGCCTTTTCCATTTGAACTTACTCTTTTTTTTTACAAAGGGCATGGCCACTGCTTGTGTATAGGGCCCAAAATGTGGTGCTGCGCCTGTGATACAGTAGCTATCACTTCCAGTGTATCAACAGAATGAGCATTATTTTAAAAAGAGGTTCCTCTCCTGTTCAGTTCCCCACTCTCCTTGCTTGTACAATTCTAAGAAAGTTGTTTTGATTTCGTTTCTAGCAAAACACAAGTTGCTGGGTTCCATCCTTGTTTCACCTTTGTTATAATAAGTTATAATGACATGCAAACATCATGGCCTCAAGGCCCACACCTGAAACTCCAGAGCAGATTCTCCGCCTGTTGGAATGTCGGATTACACACACATACACATGCTTACACCCACACGTGCATGCACACTCACAGACACGCACACCCACACCCACGCACACACACACACACACACACACAAATGGCATACACACAGGATTGTAGACATACATACACACATGCACACTGTCATTCACATGCCGGACTCTCTCTATAGCTCTAAACATATATATGCTATAATTATTTTAGCAACATTGTTGATGAGTCATCCCAAGTATCACAATTAAATAATAATACCATGAAGGAATATAACACAGTTGTGATTATTAGTGTCATAGCTGTTCCCAAAAGTTTTGAGGTTTAACTTTCCTTATGTTATGTTCCTTATGTACAGTATTCATGTTATCTTAGAGTAAAGAAGGGTATAGAGATTCAGGACACTTTCAAGCAAATACATTTGAAAAATAATACATTCAAATTTCCCCCAAACCCTGTCTGAGGAAAATGTCTCTATGACACAGAAGGGGGAGGAGGGAGGGCCAGATGACATGCAATAAATATGCGTGCGTTGTCACAAACAATTGGACTTACTTATTGCTTCAGAATAAATCACACCTCTTGATTGAATGTACAAGTGCATTTGTGTGTATTTTCTGTTTCTGATTCTCCTTTTCATGTTCATGAAAGGAAATAGAACAGTAATGCCGGTAAATCCTTGAATTTCAAATAAAATCGGAAGAAACAACAGTACGTTAGCCTGACATAGCCCGACCATAACACTGCTGTTCATCCGTATTCATGGTCTGGAGGTTCTTTAACCTGACGCGATTATACTGCGGAGGGGAGGGCATTCACTTATGGTTTGAAACGATTGGACAGCTCGTCTAATCAGCTTCGCTTATTGGCCGGTAGACTCTCTACCGATGTAAACACGCCCCAGAGGACCGTTCCCAGACCATGGATACGGATGAACATTCGTATTATGGGCGGGCTATGTCAGGCTAACAGTACGTGGCATATGCTCCTCAAAGATCTGAATGGAACTTTGAGGGTGAAAGAGAAAATAAGCCTATCAGCCTTTCGGTTTTTGTACAGAGCATTTCATCTGAGAGGATCAAGTATTTATAAAGAGACACAAATACACTTACACAATTGTAATGGTTACTTGAAAAATGTGTGGAAACTCATTGCCTCAAATGAGTTAAGTAACTATAACTTTTCTTTTTCAAGTTAAAAGCACTTTACATCTAAAAAAAATAAGTCATATTTACTTAACTTGTTTGAGGCAACAAGTTTCCACACATTTTTCAAATAACCATTACAAATCATTTTTACAGTGTACAGATCAATGTGCTGATGATGTACAATAGTGAATGAAAAGTATTATCCAAATACGGTGAGGTCCTGTTAAACAGTAACAGCCTGTTTTTTGTACAAAAGCAAAATGCAAATTTACACATATACACCAGGATATTTTGCAACTTATAGCCGTGTAAAAAAAAAAAAAAAAAAATACCAGCATAAGAGTTGATGTTCTTAATGACTCTTGTCTTTGGTTTAATGGCCCATACAGGCACCCTTATCTAGATATTTTAATAAAACAACTTTTTTAATTATCTAATTTATACTTATGATCCACTCAATCCAGTGTTTTGAAAAATCTCTACTTTGGAGGGCATTTTTAAAAACATCCAATTGTGGTGGATAAAACTCTGTTTCGCAAGGAGAGCAAGATTTCGGTGTTTGGAAGCATTCTTTCACTTATAAGTCCCTGAACAGGTAGAAGGATCAAAACAGCCAGTAATACAACAGAAGATGCGTCTCTTCTAATCATCATTTTGTCTGTGTGGTGATTGGGCCATGGCTCCTTCAGTAGCCAAATTGAATTGAGCAGTTCTCCTGTACCAAGTCCCGTCCACATGTGCAGCCAGGTTGATGTTTGATTGGTCTCTGAATGTTGAAAGCTCTCTGACCAGTGTTTTATACTCCTTGACTGCATGTAAACTGCCATACACTGTCTGTGTCGGCACACATCCACCTCACATTCTTCAACCCCTTTTTCATTCTTCAGCTTTTTTTTCAACTTATTTGCCAGCCAATGTAATGATAGTGTTAAGATGGCTGAAGTGAGTGGGGATTTTTGTGGTAAAAGTATATTGCCATTATGTGAAGGAAGCAGCTTATTTAGGATTCTGAAATTGCGTGGGGGAGCTGGACGGATTCTCTTCAGGTCATTTAAGGCCTGAAGTGCTTCATTTAAGAAAGACTTTTTGATCATCTTTGGTACAGTTCTAAAAGTTACCATGACAAACAATTTGAATTTTATTTGATGGGTTCTGCTTTTGAATGACGGTCTCAGGTATATCTCTAAACGCTTTGTGAGAATAGTGATGAGGATAAGACATTCTGTACTGCTTCTGTACTGCTTCTGCTCACTGTCTAGTTCATAGCATTTGCGTTGACTAATCATGTCACTGAATTTGAACTTAAAATAGTTTATTATATCCCGGTTATTCTCATTTTCCTCAGATTTGTTGTATTTTTCCATTGATTTGTTGTCTTTCCCCTGATTTGTACATAAGTATAAATTTGGAAGTATATTCTTACAACCAATCAGGGACTTAATAGCCATCTGAACTTCCGCACCACTGATCTCATCTGGTTTCTTAGATTTATCTCTTTTTTGTACATCCTCTAAAGTTTTAGATTTGTACTTTACAGGAGTCTCTACGAGCTCATTGGGACCTCCTGATGTTCTTAAAGTCAATTCTAAAACAACAGGGTTGTGATCAGAGATTCTACTCTGGTGTATCATACACTTGTGAACATGATGCATTTTGTTCCAAGCGATGAAGAACATGTCCAAGCGAGATGAACATTGTTTTCTCTTTCTAGGACCCTTTTTTGGAGGCATTTCTGTCTTGTTGGCCAATTTCTTTGGTGATGTTTTTTGAATGGCAGGACGATTTGTTCTACGACCTTGGATAGACTTCCTCTTGAAATAAGTGAACTCTCTAGTGATAGGATGAGACTGGCCCCAAACATCCACCAAATTAAATGAGGAGATGAACTCTTCCAAATAAGGCCTCAGAGGTTCTTGATGACCAGTGGGGTATTGTCTGTCGAAATCATAGTGTAAAACTGTGTTAAAATCACCTCCTATCACTAAAATACCCTTAGCATGGTCCTGGAGATACAGTGTCAGCCTCCGAAGAACGGTTTTATCTTTAGCATGGTTGTACACATTAACAAGTGTAAAGTATTTTCCCTGTAGCTGACAGACAAGGACAATGTAACTGCCTCCAAAGTCTTCATCATGAAATTCATATTCATATCTGAGTTTGTCTTTCCTTATCAGAATAGCCACTCCTTTGCTTCGAGGATGATGGACAGTAAAGAAAGAGTGCCAGCCTCTGATATATCTTATGAACTCAATGCCCTGTGGTCCAATGTGTGTCTCTTGGAGGAAGACAACGTCACTTCCCAGCTTCTCCAGTTCCTTCTTTATGTCATCAAGCTTTTTGGGAAAATATTTTGTTCTTCTAATTCCACAAGTGTTCCAAGAGACAATACACAGCTTTTCCTTTGTTGACTGTAGCTGTTGGATTTGGGAGAAAAGACAACATTTGCAAAATTATTATGCATATGTTTTAGGCTAGTTTGCTATTTATTGTGGCATCTTTATTGAGAGCTATAGACAGCGTATGATACTTTACATTTTTACACAAAACTACCTGTTACCAGTAGCCTGGGAGTTCCAATGCTCCTTTGCTCGCTTATTTCATTTCACTCTGCAAAGCAACATGGTGACCATGGCTGATTTCTAAAAGTCAGCATTCGCCAGGCTATGTTACCAGGGCAACTGGTAACAATGTGTTTAACTCTCCTATAAGGTTATTCACATGGAGTTTTCTATTGTAACTTAGGGAGCATTCTATAATCTGGAAGGTCTCAAATATTACTGTATAATGAGGACAAACTGCATTTTATAAATTCCATCCATCATAAGGGAAACCAGATGCTACACTTGCTATGTCAAGGAAGAACCACCTTGACAGTTAATGCAATTAAGTCCTCCATTTTATCATTGGTCTTACTCCTTTTGTTAGCCCTGTTCCAATTTTTAGGGTGGATATGTTGCATCAGGCAAGGACGGTGTAGCAGCCTCTGACTTTCCATCCTTCAAAAAAGCAGCTCCTTTACCTTGGGTTGATCTGCCATTTCCTCTAGCTCCTCCTGATAGATGACATTTGAAGTCAGTTGATGACAGCCACACCCTAATTTGAAGAATCATGACACGTAGTAAAAGAAAGCAAACATTTGTATGTGGAGCATTTGTAATTTGGGGATGCATCCATAGCTTTCCTTTACAAGAAATGTCAGCATTTAACTAAATCAATTTCTCTTATTAGTTTTATGGCATTCTTTACTACCCCAAATTCTGGCTTGATAGTTGCTTTTATGGTTAAATGTCTCAATATGGGGTACTGTAAAAGAGGGTCCATCCCACTTAGGGTTGCCACCTGTGTCTGACAAAAATCCTGTAAATTTTGACCATCGAATCGATGTAAGCAACGGCGGCCTTCGCACATCTAACCCAAGATTTAAAATAAGATACACTGCAATTGTAGCCTATTGCTCTAATTAGTAAAACTAAAACTAAGCTAATTTTCAATCATGTTTTAGTCACTTTCAGTCGCATTTATTACCTTGTCAGTCGGTTCAAATTTCAGTAATGTCTTTACAATTACTAGACTGCAGTAACGTTTGTTACAGCATAACCCACGATTTTGTTCAGTGAAATGTAGATAAACAACAAATTCATTGATGTAAATCACAATCAGTGAGCCACATGAATTGATGTTCAAACCGTGCTGTTTTGGTTAATAGCACATGCGTGTCTAAACTGGTTGACTGATTGTGTTGTTACCTGCTGTACTCCTCCTGCTGTAAGTTTTGTCTGTATTGGTGCACCAAAACTTACAGCAGGAGGAGTACAGCAGGTAACAACACAGGGAGAAATAAACAAGATAGTATATGCTGTGGAGGACATGGTTCCACTTACAGTATCAATCGCTGTAATATAATATGCAGAGGCATACCTGAACAGACAACCTCTGTGTCTCTCATCACCAAATCACTTACAGTATTTCACAATTGCTAAAACACATTTCCTGATTACTTCCTCTCATTTTCTCAAAACTCTAAACACAACTCCTAATTTTCAAACAAGATTCACATAACCCTTGATTTTTCTTGCAAAATCATCTCAAACACCTCAAAACAGTTGAAACTGTTCAAAACTAAATAATCACCTCAAAAGTGTTCTCAGGCCACTCAAAACTTTTAACACCTCATAGCAGTCATTAGACACTACATGACAAAATAAATAACAGAGAACTCAGGATATGTAACTCCAGAGAGGGAATACTCATTATTTGTAAAGCAGTAAATGCAAAATTTTACAATGAAATATTCGAAATGAATGCCTTCACATAGAGAAATACTGTATACTGAAAGCCACTCCATACAGTAACAACTTGGTGACAATCACATTTGCTTGATTTTCATTGTGCCATTTCTGTACTGTATCGTTACTCTATTTGATCACCTTTTACACACTCCAATTCTGCTTTCCATACAGTATTTCTAGAAAACACTTCTCTCTGGCAATCAGCCTGTTTCAACTCTCAACTGGCTTAGATTGATTGTGGCAACAATTTTGAGTTGTAGTGTTTATAGAGTGACATCTGCACTTTAATTGTGTTAATCTTCTGCCTTGTTTGGTTAGTAATAAAAGTAAGAAGTGCAGTATTATGTAAAATGTGCTTTATAGTATGAAAATGTGTTTATTTTGCAAAAAGAGTGAAAGAGTTTTGCCAAATGTGCCTTTATAGGTGAAAGTAGTCTATGGTTTAGCCTGAAGGGAGATTCATTCAATAAGTGTGTTCAGGCATTTCAGAATCTAATTCAAGGAGCAGGGTTTAGTGTTTTAGCAATCGCGAAAAACTGTAATAGTAATTAACCAAAGACTATGTGCAACAGAGGGAAGGTAGGTAACGTGTGCAACGTCCAGTAGCCTCCAACCCTGAATGAGTCTTTGTTTTTGTGTAGGGAATCTGGATAAGGAGGAGGGGGATAAGTATTGAGTTAAGTAGTGAAATTACTTTTTAAAAGGAGTAACGAGTAACGTAATCCAATTACAATTCAAAGCAGTATAAAGTAAAGTAACAAGTTACGCTTTTTGAGTAACTTACCGGGAGCATGTCTATGCTACCACAGCCCTATATTCCCACAGCCCTATATTCCTACAGCCCTATATTCTCACATTTCTAAGAGGTTTTTTCTTTCTTTCTTTCTTCAAAGTCAGGTACTATAGTCCTACATTTCTACCCCTGCCTGCAAGTTCAAGCAAGATTCGATCTTTGGTATTATTTGCCCTCAATAGTGCCTTCCTTGAAATCGACCTCAGCAATCATTTTTGGAATCATTTTCAGTTACAGAATCCTTCATTCTAATGTGAACGGAAGGGCTAACTGGATAAGTATTACCTGTGTTGGTGTGAACATGCCCTTATCGGAACATATTGCTCTGGAAAAATAGGGTCTATTTTTTTTTTTTTTTAATCTTTGTAATGGGAAAGCATGGGGCTGTGGGAACATAGGGCCCAATTTCCCAAATTTCCTAAGAAATGTGGGAACATACGGCTGTGGGAACATAGGGCCTAATTTCCAAAAATTCTGTGAAATAAAAATTTCGGTAACACTTTACTTGTCGGGTGAGTACATAACACATTCATAGCAGCTTTCATAAAATGCTCACTAAGCATTCATGACGGATTCATAAGACATGACTCCACCTTCATACCCAACCCTTCATAAATGTGGAAGATAGAATGCTGATAACCTATCAAAATAAAAGTCCAGTCTCAAAGCAGCACTGCCATTTATGTTTATCACCCGATCATGTCACATCTGAATATTTCATGAATATCTTAGGAAGTCTACTTTAAATGTCACTTTACTATACAGGTTGCAAAGTATTCATAATCATGTCTTATGAACCCGTCCTGAATGTTTAGTGAGCATTTTATGAAAGCTGCTATGAATGTGTTATGTACTCACCCGTAAAGTAAAGTGTTACCAAAATTTCTAACAAATGTAGGAACAACATAGGGCTGTGGGAACATAGAGTTGTGGGAACATAGAGCTGACCCCAACCCCAACTTAAGATTTCCAACACTGGCTGTCTGGGCCTGACCTGCTCAGTTTTTTCTGTGTTGTGGAAATTAAAAAGCTACTGCATCCTGTCAGCCTAACAAGGCGATGGTGATGGTCCAGGTCAGGATCCGGACTTTATTATTTAAAGGATTCCTCACTGCTAACAGTTATCACGTCCATCTGCCAGTGAATATATAGTGCATTTCTAGTTTAAGGCTGTTTTTATCCTTCCCTTCCCACATAACATGTTGTTTTGTTTTGGTGCATGGCTTACAAAGGAGTATATGAGTTCATCATTGATTGTACTGTACTGTTGGCTCTATGTATGTTTGTTTGTTTGTTTTTGACTGAATGTCAAAACATTCAGTCAAAGACACAAATACATTCAAACCTAAATCTTTTTTTGACATCCCATGACATTTTGTTCAAGGTATTATTGGGGACTCTAAATATGAACTCACAGAGAACATTGTCTGCACATAGAGTTAATTTTGATGTAGATGTATGTTTAGGAAATCTGCACATTTCCTATCGTCAAAAGGTTGAAATGTTACAATACTGTAAGAGTCCAACACTGAATGCATTGTTACATTACGTCCTATCAGGACTCTTATAACATGTCAGATGTTATACTTTAATAGCTTCAACTATTTAATTTAACTAAATAGAAATGCCTTGCTTACCTCTACTTGCAATGTATATCCATTGAACCCCTGGTTGTGTGAGCTGGTTGTTTCTCAATAGTACTCCAGATCTGACCAGTGCTCTCTGCCACCCCTGCATACACCCTTTGAATTACACATTATAATTTAGATGAGGTGAGGTGGGAACCTGTTTGAGTGGCATGCGATACATTGTCTGTTAGAAGTCTTATCTGAGGGTTTCTATTCACATAGTTAAATATGACTCACGCAGAGAATCACAGGAAGGGAAGACAGTTTTATGTGAAAACACAACGCATTGCTTTGCTTTATAAATGCTTAGTAGGAGCATTATGAGCTTCAGCCTTATTTTCATTTTATTTGCATGATCACAGAGGTTAGGAGTATCACTATGAGTTTCAACCTTAATTTCCCTTTTGCATGGTTTGCATGATTACTAAGGCTATAGGCTAATTTGTCTCCGATTTACATTGAATCACCGAGCCAACCTGTTCAATTTAATTCTCTGATTATGAGTTCCATTGGATTTCCTTTAGAGTCTAGTTAGCTGACCTGGATGGGTTTGAGGCAGAGAGGGTTGAAGTGAGCGGAGTATTCTATGATCTTTGGAAGAGCTTCGCTTCAACCCTCTCTGGTTCGGACTTTCATACTGTTCCTGACTGCTTTGTGTCACAAAGGAATAGAGAAAACACACCTATGGAGATCCTAATGTTCTGCCATACAAACAGAAACCCCACCAATGCCCTGCCATGTCCTGCCCAGGTGGCAAAATGGTCCAGGTGGTTGTGGCAGTGACTGAGTAATCAGAGGCTGCTTTGATCCTGGGTTTTGTGTGGACATGATCATTGTGTCACCATAATCTAGCTGGGACTAGGATGTATTATTTTCTGACTGCCACTGAGGTATCTTTTTTGTTCTGATTGTTCTGTTTGGGCGTGGCATTCACTGTTTGGGAACAGACGTAAAGTAACATGAACAGAAAGATTTGAATTTTGATATACGGTAGGGCCTACTGAACCTTAGTTGGGAACATGGCTGCCCCACAATACTTTACTTGTGCATGAAGGCCCAGTCCCATTTCTAGCACTTTACTATCACTTCCCCTCGATTTTGGCCCTAACACTCGGTTTGCGCATTCATGTGTAAGTGTAGGGTGTCCCTACACTTACACATAGGGACACCCTTCAAATCGCCCCTTCAAAAGGAGGGAGGTCGGGTGCAGACTTCGAACGAAGTGAAGTTGAAGTGAAGATGAAATTACACACGATTCTTTGCGAACTGCGTTTCGGTACCCGATCTGTGTCCGACTGCCCGAGCTGTGTCCCGTTCTCTCAGCTCTGGCTAAGAACTTCAAAAATATAGCCACCATCAAATAGAAATGGGATTGGGCTTTGGACTCAGAGAAAAATTGGAACATTTTAGGAGTTATAAGAGAGCTGATAGTGCTTTATTCAATTCAAGTATCCAGTAGCATCCATAACACGATACACATACTGTACACATGATCAAATGGACTATGTGTAGGCCTATTACATGCTGAAGTTTATGCTTGCTCATACATAATAGGGCCATGTGTTCTGTCCTGCCATTATAGTGAATGCAATGAACTACGTCAAGAATTCCACTCAGTGGTTCCTACGGTTTCCGTATTGGTTCGTCCATTCCATCTCGGTCCTGAAATCCCTTTCAAGAAGCGTGATATCATCTGATGTGAGTTAGATTAACATATATTGTTATTTCTGACATTATAAATATCTTAGCAGCAATTTTCTTATTAGATTAATAGAACAATTTGCAAGTGACATAGTTTGCATTGGGACACAATAATCTAGAATCACCACTGGAATAAAGTGAAGGTATTAAAATTTGTGAACTTAGTTTCAGTACTGTACTATATCCAAATACTGTACTTTTTAAATAGCCCTAATTTAAATAGGCCTAATGACAAAATGAATCATATTATGGTGTATACAAACCTTTATTATCATAAAACATAAACCACAACTAGTATAAACTAACATGAACAGAAAGCATCCAATTTTGCTCAATTATGGTAGACCTACTGACCTAATGATAAAATAGTTTATCAATTATCACAAATCAATCAATAAACAGTTCATACATTTTCTCAACTACCATACTGTACATTCAGAATTCATTACAAAAGCCATTCCAGAATTAAAAAGATTATCCCTCCTAAAGTTAATTGTCTCAATTATTATGCCATCAGCCATGGTTGAATGTGATAGACTGCCCATGAATGCAAATGTGCAGGCTGGGTTGGAGGCCCAATGAAAATGTGAAAAAACAAAATGATAACTACTCATCTGGGTAAATCAACTCTAGTTCTAGACCTGCTCTACGTTTGTACCTCTGAGACAACCTTCTTATTCTGGATGTATCCTTCTCTCCACACACAAGAAGAGTTCATCCGGTTTGGGTCACGCTATGAAAGACCTTTGTCAGCAGTTGGCCAGCTAGATATTTTAAAGCTAGAGTAAGCACTGTTTCTGTCAGAGGACAGTGTGCCATCAGTCTTTTATATCTATTTGACTCACAGTCATCCAGTAGCTTTGGAATTATTCTGAAATGTTTGTGATGATGTTTCAATATTCTTTTCAAAAACTTCCTTTTCATTTTAATTTCTTCTAATGTTTCAGGACGTTTAAGCTTAATGAATAAACGCACATGTAAGGTGCCTCTGCTTTCTTTACAACATTTTGCATGCTTGAACTTGACATATTTTCCAATCACTCTGGAAAATATTAAGTGATCAGCTGAGGAATTGCTGCTGGTATTCTGCCCACAATCGCACTTTAAACGCTCAGGGATTGGATCCATTCTCAACATCTGATTGAACAACAATTTCAGTTCCTCTGTCTTTTGTAAGCATTTGCTTTTATATGTTTTAATCACATCTTCATTAGTTGTTCCATTGCAGTAAACACTGAGATCATTTATAGCCATAAGCATCACACTACTGCTGATTTTTCTCTTTTTGTTGAATGATGGTCTAATTAAATCCTGACCTTTTAACATTTTTGACACTGTTTTTATTTCGTCTTGCAAAGGTTTAGGATCTTCCCCAAGTTTTAGCTGTAAAACCAGTGGCTGATGATCTGAGATAGTACTTCTCATGACATAAATGTCCTTAACATAACAAACTCCAACAGAACTGCTGCAGATGTGGTACAGTGCAAGTATTTTATATTGTAATAATAAATCATACATATTAAAAGCCTATCTGGCTAACAGAGCTCAGACTATTTAATTTAGTTAGAACAGAGATGCCTTGCTTAACTTTACAATATAGATAAAACCCTGGTTGTGTAAGCTTCTCAATACTACTCTGGAATTCAGACCTACCCATTGCCCTGTGTCACTACTGTTTACATCCTGTTAAACATGCACTATAATTTGATTGGAGTTATGGAAACCTGTTTGTTTTTAAATGTCCTCTGAAGAAAGTGGGGCTACTGGTTTGAGACTTGCCAATTTATCGGCATCAACGGGTTGACTGTTAACACCCGACCCGTTCTAAAAGCTAATGTGTCCCTATTATCATATAATTGATGGAGCCACTTTCTGATTACACATGATATGACAACATGGTATGAGCAGGGCCGGTTCAAGGTATTTAGGGGGCCCCAAGCAAACCGGACATGGGGGCCCTTCACCTCCCATAAACACCTACATGAACCACCACCATTATAATCTTCAAACATATTTTATTAATATAGTCATTTGTGTTGAACTTTATTCCAGTCTAAACCCACATTTTATTGAAAAGCCCTACTAACAAAACTACTAAAATGATCAAACAGTCCATCCTGGGGGCACCTTTCGGCTTGTTGCGACAGCCCTGGGTATGAGTTATAGCATGTAATGAGATTTTGTGGCTTTTGTTGGAATAACTCCCTTATTTGGATTTGCGGAACTAGTGTCTCATGCATAATGCCCATAAAATGTCAGGTATTTGTACTGTATGATATTGTATTATATTATATGACTTTAGACTTTGGCCACTGCTTGTGTATAGGGCCCAGTGTCTTTTCTGTTCAGTTCCCCACCCTCCTTTCCAGTACAATTGCAAGAAAATTGTTTTGATTTAGTTTCTATCTAAACAGAAGTTGCTGGGTGTCATCCTTGTTTCACCTTTGTTATAATGACATGCAAATGTCATAACCTCAAGGCCCACACCTGAAAACTCCATGGCAGATTTTCCATCTGATAACCAGGTTTGTAAACAAAAAGAGCCTGTTGGAATGTCGGATTACACACACATACTGTACACATGCTTACACGCACAGACACGCACACACTCACACACACACACACACACACACACACACACACACACACACACACACACACACACACACACACCATACACACACACCATACACATAGGATTATTCACCTTCTTTGTCTTTTTTCTTCCGCGTTTGTTCTCCGATTGGCCACCTGCCTCTCATTCACATCCACGGAATTTTCATGAAATACAATGGATGGATGCTTGATATGATGCTTTAAGCGCCTTTAATTTTGTTGTTGTTGGAGTTTTGTCGAAATGTCTCTTCAAAATGCTTGTGTTCTGATTCATAGTGTCGTTTCACACACACAAAAAAATACCTGTATAAACATGTTTAAAAAACTTTTCAAAACTGCTCGGGGGCCAGAAATAGATGCCCGGTGGGCCTAAAAAGGCCCGGAGGCCGTTATTTGAATATGGAGGATATATATTCTCCACCTGTCTTCTGCATGCTTTATGCCAATTTGTGCATTGATTTGCATTGACACACAGGGCCGACTTGTCACACGCACCATAAACTTTCCTCTCTGCTTTGACAGACCACACTCAGCGGAAGTAAATGAGTGGATTTGAAGCCTAGTGTTCCACCTCCTATGCCACCCTGTCTTCTCAAACACACACCGCTCTGTCAGAGGTCACACACAATTCACCACTTTCCACTCGCTTCAGATTCTCAGACGTCGAACACCTCACTGTAAACAACATCATAAATATGCAGATAGAAAAAGAAATAAGAACCCAGAAAGAGTCAGAGTAAAGATAAGAGAACATCAGCCATTCAGAGTGAAAGAGAAACTGAGAGAGACATCTTTTGATCATAAACATTTGCCTTGATAAAGTCACATATTTGCATTCTGTGCCACGCTTGGATGATGCACACTGTATTGCTTGACCCTGATGTCATTGTATCCTTACTGTTCTAAACAGATGATTTTATTTGGCCTGTGACTGAGTAGTCGGAACACCACTGAGCAGAAGATTGCCTGCCGCTGGTTAGAAGAATCTTCAGTCACAGCTCAGGGGGTATACTGTCTGTAATGCCCATGTTAAAATGCACTGCTGGACTAAGTAATGTCTTTCCACTCTCGCCTTGTGTAACTTTGTTTCACCTCAGTATACTGTGTCACTTGAATGCAAGATCTTTGGGATTATTTTAGGAATTGTTTTAGTAATCTTTGGGAATATTATCCTGGGAATATCAAAGTCTGCTAAGAATGACACTGCACTGTTGTCATTTTAATGGGATTATGCAATAACTTTACACAGTATATGACATCAGATTGTATGTCAAGAAGGCTGTATCTGACTTGACCATTGTATAAGATCTGCCATGTCATGCTCTGTTTCTGCCCACTGTTTTTTTAAATCTGGTTCTGGATGCAGTGAAATGGTAGCCTGACATAGCCCGACCATAATACTGCTGTTCATCCGTATTCATGGTCTGGATGTTCTTTAACCTGACGCGATTATACTGCGGGGGGAGGGCATTCACTTCTGGTTTGAAACGATTGGACAGCTCGTCTAATCAGCTTCGCTTATTGGCTGGTAGACTCTCTACCGATGTAAACACGCCCCAGAGGACCGTGCCCAGACCATCATACGTATGAACATTCGTATTATGGGCGGGCTATGTCAGGCTAGTGAAAGGGGGTAACTTGCATATTTAAAGGATAGCTCCGGAGTGTGCACTAGTTAGCGAGTGGAACAAAATAATTTGGAACAGCATAGACCGAATACGAATGCAGAAGCGAACAAGCAATTTACACTGAATCAATGGAAACTGATTTTGAAACGGAAAGTATGATCTCAGGTACCATTGACTCAATGTAAAGTGCTTCGCGTTCACGTTCGGCCTATGCTGTCCAAAATTATTTTGTTCCACTTGCTAACTGTGGATTTAGCAGGCTATGCTTGAATTCACTCCGGAGCTATCCTTTAAGCTTCTCAGTGCTCATGTATCAGGATCATAGAATCAGCAACCAGCACTGGGCCACTCATTTTGAGTCAATGCAGAATGGACCAGACAACACAGAAAACTCTTTCAGCATTTTTATTCAATTTTAACAAGTAACATTCTGTCACTCAGTGTCAAGACAATGTGTCTGAGTCAAACAATGCACAATGCCCATATTCTTTTCTGATTTCATTTGTGGTTTTCATAATCCTGCTTGCAGAGTTTGGAGTTTCCCTCAAGATTCCGTTCGAACCTCGCTCTTGCCTTCACTACTAGAGCAAGGATAGGCAAGGCATTACATTGATAATTGCCAATGGCAGGAACAGAATGAAATTAGAAACATATACTGTAGACACATACACATATCACAGTCATAAAAAAGGCAGTTGAGTCAGGCCTGGCTCAAACATAAAGTCGTAAAATGCATGTGTAGCCGAGGGAGGTCTCAAACCCGCTACCTCGTCTGCTACAACAAACCCCACGGCATGGGAGTGAAACATCAAACATCTGGCTAAACAGATAATCCATTTTATGTAAAAAGTCACACTCTCACGTATATTTTCTTAATTTATTTTAAGGGGTTTAGCATGACAGACAAGACAGATGTTTCGGTTTGAAGAAGGCTCAGGCCAAAACGTCTGTCTTGTCTGTCATGCTAAACACCCTAAAATAAATTAAGAAAATATACTTGAGTGCGGCTTTTTACTTAAAATGAACTACGAATCTGTTCTCTCATACCCAAAGACCTCGAGAAAATCATCTGGAGTTGAGTACACTTTTTGAAAAAGATAATCCCAGAGGTTAGGGTCTGGTCTCCTGAACAAAGGCTTCTGATCATAACGCAGCTTCAGACCTGATGACTTTCTGAATTCTAACACTCGACCGTGCAGTAGTTCTCTTTCATTCTCTCTATCATGCATGTAGACCACCATACACTGCCTGTGCCGGCAAACATCCACCTCACACTCCTTCAAGTCACGTTTGAGGTTATTAGCCAGCCACTGTAGAGACAGTGTCAATATGGCTGCAGTGAGGGGGGAGTTTCGCGGCAAGTGTATATGATGATCATTTGACGAGAACAGCATCCTTAGGATGCTGAAATTGCGTGGGGGAGCTGGATTAATTCTCTTCAGTGCAGTGAGCGCTTCTTTCAGAAAACGCCAATTGGTTTTCTTCTTTCGGGTTGTGCTGAAAGTTACCAGGATAAAACAATTCAATTCTATTTTACGAGTTCTGCTTTTTAACGATGGCCTCACATACGCCTCCAAGCGCCTAGCAAATATGGTGGTGAGGATTAAGTGTTCAAAACTTCCATTCTGTACCGTTAAGATGTTTTTCTGAATCATCTCATTAAAGTTTGACTTCAGGTTGTTTGTTATTGTAGCCTTCTTGTTGAGGCCTGTAAACTGATATCTATCAATTATCCTCTTCGAGCCTATCAGGGATTTTATGGCAGTGAGGACTTCTGCTCCACTGATCATACCTGGTGATTTACCTGAATCCTGTCTCTGTGCTACTGCCTTGGTGATAGGTGTGATAGACATATTCAATTTGGGCTGTTGATGATCTGTCAGAGATCGAATGCAGATTTCTAAAAGAACAGGATCGTGATCTGAGATGTCAGCTTGACAAATTGCGCAGTTCTACAACATACTGAATAGTATCACATGGCATGAAAAACATGTCTAAACGAGATGCTATTTCATATTGATTCCTTGGTAGAAATTTCTTTGGGGTCTTTTTACTGTGCCTTTCTTATGTTTTTTCCCTGGCAATGGGGTATTTCAGTGTCAGCTGAAGAAACTTTTTTGTCTTGATTTGATTTCGTAGTAAGTAAACTCTCTTTCCAGGGGATGTCTCTGACCCCACACATCTACCAGATTCAGCGAGGAGATGAACTCCTCTAAATAAGGCCTTAGAGGCTCCATATGACCAGTTGGACATTTCCTGTCCAAGTCATAATGTAGGATTGCATTGAAATCCCCACCAATCACTAAAATGCCCTTAGCAAACTCATGTAGATACTGGGACAGCCGTGGAAGTACTGTTTTATCTTTAGCATGATTGTACACATTAACAAGTGTGAAGTATTTTCCTTCTAACTGACAGACAAGGACAATGTAACTGCCCCCATAGTCTTCATCATGAAATTCATAAGTGTAATTGAGACTTTTCTTTATCAGTATAGCCACTCCTTTACTCCGGCTATGATGGACTGTAAAGACGGAGTGCCAGCCTATGACATATCTGATGATGTCAATATTATTTGGTCCAATGTGTGTCTCTTGGAGGAAGACGACGTCGCTTCCAAGCTTCTCCAGTTCCTTTTTTATTTCATTGAACTTCCCTAAGGGGAAATCAGCGGTCTCCCTAATTCCACAAGTGTTCCAAGAGACAATAGACAACTTTTCTTTTGTTGCCTGTAGCCGTTGCATCTGGGGGAAAAAAAGGAATTTGCAATACTATTAGGCATCATTTTTAGGCTAGTTTGCCATTTATTGTGGCACCTTATTATGGAGAGTTATAGACAGTATGATACTTAAATTTCTACGCAAAATTACCTGTTACCAGGGGAACTGATAACAATATGTTTAACTCTGCTATAAAAAGGTTATATGGAGTCTTCTGATGTAATGCATGGAGCATTTTATAACCTGAAAGGTCTCAAATATTACCTTATAATGAGGACAAACTGCATTTTATAAGTTCCATAAGGGCAACCAGATGCTACAATGGCAAGAAAGAGTGCTCTTTTTATACTAAATCATCTTGGCATCTGTTCATCTGAGGAGTCCTCCTTTTTTGTCTTTAGCCTTACTCAATTTTTACAGCCTTTTGTTAGCCCTGTCCCAGTTTATTTTTGGGATATGTTGCAACAGACAAGGGCAGTGTAGCAGCCTCTGCCTTTCCATCCTTTAAAAAAGCAACTCCTTTACCTTGGGTTGATCTGCCATTTCCTCTAGCTCCTCCTGGTAGACAATATCATCCAGCTGCGTCTCATCTAAAATGCCCTGGACCCTTCTCCTGGTAGATGACATTTGAAGTCAGACAGCCACACCCTAATGTGAAGAATCATGACATGTAGTAAAAGAATGCATGTATGTGGAGCATTTATAATTTGGTGACCTGTTTGGAGATGAAAAAGCTACTGTGCTCCTGTCAGCCGAACAAGGTGATGGTCATGATCCAGGTCAGGATGGGACTCAGGAATAAGACTCTTATTCTAATATGTCAAGATGGCCTATACAATTAAGGTTCACAGGTGTTATACTTTAATAGCTTCAACAATTTAATTTAGTTTAACAGAAATGCCTTGCTTACTTCTCTCTCTTGCAATGTATATCCGTTGAACCCCTGGCTGCACTCTTTGAATTACACATTATAATTTAGATAAGGTTAGGTGGGAACCTGTTTGATTGGCACGCGATACATTGTCTGTTAGAAGTCTTATCTTATACTATATTCACATGGTTAAATATGACTCACACAAAGAATCACAGGAAGAGAGGGCAGTTTTTTGTGAAGACACTAATCATTCCTTTAAAAGATTTGTCTGTGATTTACATTGATACACAGAGCCAACCTGTCATACTACAAACTTTCTCTGCTCTGAGAGTCTCTGTGCTCTGTTGAGCACACATTGTCCTACACAATTTTCCACTTGTCCCAGCATTTGGCCCATTTGCTTCTAGTAATCTGATTTAATTCATTATTAGAAGTAATAATTTGTGGGTAGGCTACATGGATTAGGTCAGAACACTTTGGCATAAAATGCTGGGACCATATTTGAAGGACTAATGAAAAACACACTTACCTTAGCTCCCACAATCAAATCTTGTTAACCCTGCTGTGTCTTGTAAGACTTCACAGTGTGATAAGACAGATGTAGAGGCTGTATGAGTACATGTGATATGACAACATGGTATGTGTGTAATGGCATTTAAAATCTCATTAAAATCTCATTCCTTCATCTGTAGTAGGAGGAGCTCCCTTGGATCGGGGCAGTTAATGGAATTTAGTACCTCATGCGTAATAGCCATAAAATGTCAGGTATTATGATTTGAATTGAGATTGAGGCTACATGAGGACATTTTACAATAAACGATATGCTAAGATTATGGGTGTATCCTTAATTGGTGGCAGCAAGCTGATTCATCTCCCCTTGTGTGCAGTTCTATTTCATGAGTCTCTAAATAGAAGTTATTAGCACAGTAAAAACTCCAAACTGATCTTGAAAAAACCAAACAACTGACTATCAGCCTTTTCCATTTGTTGCTGCACAATGAGCTTTTAACATTTGTATATATTACAAGCCTGCTTTTGAACTGTCATTATAGGAACATTTTGCTTATACCAGAACAGTTTCAAATATATATGTTACTGCATTTGGCAAAAGTTAACAGTGCAGGAGTAGATTTCTGTAGGCCTACTGATTTAGAAATGCCTAAGGAAAGTGTTTTAGTAGTATTTCTCTATCCCTTACACCAGAAAGTCATGTGACATAATAATTCATTGTTTACTTTTAAGAAAGGTGTTTCGTTTTTGTTTCTCGCAAATAACAAATGCTTCTAGGTTTTGGTTTCAGTTCACCTTTGGTCTAAGTTTTAATGATACCCAAATGTTATGGCCTCAAGGGCCACGCCTGCAGACTCCAGGACAGATTTTCCGCCTGATATCCAGGCTTGGGAACAAAAAAAAAGTTGTTCCCCTGTTGAAATATCTGATCACACACACACACACACACACACACACACACACACACACACACACACACACACACACACACACACACACACACACAGACACACACACACAACATGGTATACACATAGGATTATAGACATACACAGTGTTTTGGTGCAACAGGACTTATCCTGTTCGGGTATGATAGTGTCACTTAGGTACGATTACTATGGTACCATTAGACCTAGTACACTTTTAATTAACTTAATTTTTAACCTCCACTAAGGAGGTTATGTTTTCGGTCGCGTTGGTTTGTCTGTCTGTCTGTCTGTCTGTCTGTCTGTCTGTCTGTCTGTTTGTTTGTTTGTTTGTCAGCAGGATAACTCAAAGTACTGCACGGATTTGGATGAAATTTTGGACAATGTGTATATTGGGACAAGCAAGAACTGATTCGATTTTGGTGGCGATCGGTGATTCAGAACATGATCTGGAATTTATATTGTGTCTGTGACCACATTGCCTTGGCGGAGGGGATGTCAGGCGCTCTGTACTCCGGTAATGACCTGACCCAGGGCTGGATGGGACAAAAGGGTGTCACCCCTCATTTATCAGAGCGCGTGTGTGTGTGTGTGTGTGTGTGTGTGTGTGTGTGTGTGTGTGTGTGTGTGTGTGTGTGTGTGTGTGCGTGCACTGCTGTAGAAGTCACTGTGTTTAACCTTCAAGTGTCTCTCTACTCTTGTGGCCTCTAGAGGGCAGTCTTAGGTCAGAACTCTCACAGCCAGGAGTGCCGCTAGGGGGGGAAAGGTTAGGATGATTCTAAGGGCCTGGCACTAACAGGGGGGCCCAGAGAAAATTTTAATATTAAAATCTATATTTGAGGGGCCCAAAATATTTTTTTGTCATAGGGCCCAAAATTTCTAGCACCGCCCCTGCTCACAGCAGTGCAAACTTGAACGTGTCCAAGTGTCTTCACAATCCCACATTTTGTGCTTTAGTGTAAATACCTGTAAAGACTACTCACCACATATGACTTGTTTTAAACATGTTTCATGGCAAGACAATAAGGAAGAAAGAAGAGTTGTGCAACATCATAGAATTGAAATTGTTAGTTTTACTAGAGGGAAAAAAACAGTGGCACTGGCAGTATGCCTGATTAGTGACCCCTGCGCAGGAGCATTTTGACTCTCAGGTTTGCACACTTGACTTCTCTGTCCCTCTCATAACAGCAGTTTTCTAAATCCAAGTGTACTGTATACATAAGTATATACTTACGAATATTGTATTCATAGTAAAGCATATGAAGAGTTCAGATGCAAACCCCCCCCAAAAAATAAATTTTTGGAAATATTTTTGTAAATAGTTTCGAAGTAACCTCTACTTAAATGCAATTAGATTGTTATTAGCAAGTAAAAACAAGGCAAAACAATCAATTTGGAGTCAAAGTTTTAATGAAGTTTACAGTAAAATGATAAATATACAGTATTTCTGTACTGTATATTGGAGCGATGGTGGAATAGGTTATAGAGGTGCCGTTTGGCAAACAGGCGGTTACAGGTTTGAGGGGCCCCCTGAGCAAGATACTGGAATCCAAACTGTTCACAACATTATTAGTTGGCCTATAGTGGCTCCACACAGAGCAGGAAGGATTTAACTAATTTTTTGTAAATTTGTTATACAAGACATTTAGTTTTGCATTGGAACTTCATATAAAATGGTTTTATTAAGCCATAGTAATGTAATAAGGCATGCAGGATAAATCATGGATAACATAAGATTATAGTACAGCCTAGGGTGAATGTAAAATATTATAAAAAAATAATAAGGTGTAGCACAATTATACCACAAGTCTAAGGGAATGTATAATAAACCGTAATCATCACAATTAACACAAATAATGACTAGAAATATGTCACTTAATGTCTAATGAATCCATTAAATGTAAGTAGTTTCACGTTTCACGTTGGATTACTGAAATTCATTCATGAAAATTCACAAAAATCATGATGAAACTTTTCCTCAATTTTCTAATTTTGAGACAAAATATCCAAAAGTAAAAAACAAAAATGAACAACAACAACAAAATCACAAGACAAGTGAAACCTACACCATGATATCAGTCGTTACACCTGTGATTTCCTGAAGTAGCAGAATGATTAAAATGCAGGACAGTGTTTTAGAGAATTTGGGACAGTAAACTGTAGGATAGTGTTTCAGAGAATCTGTCTGTAAAGATTAACTCCTGCCATACTTGTTATAACAGCAAGCACCACCAAAACAAATGAGTAGTTATCCTCAGCCTTTTAACAGTTGTGTTTTCAGCATACAAGTTGAATCTATTTTGCAGCACTTGACATGCATGTTTTATCCACTTCATATTTCAGATCGATCTTCCATTGATCGTTGGAATTTTGTCACTGCACTTTCCAGCTTTGCCAGCTTCTCTGGTTGCATATAGACCACCACACCCAATCTATGGCGGCAAACATCCACCTGTTTCTCTTCCAACTGTTCTTTCAAATAGTTGAGCCAGACAATTTTAGAGACAATGTCAGTATGGCAGAAGTGAGAGGGGAGTACTCTTGGAGTTCAATTTCCCCATTGAGCTTCACAAGCAGTGACCTAAGAGTGTCTTTAACGCGTGGTGGTGCATGGCAGATTGGATTTAGTACTTTGAAAGCTTCGTCTAGGTGATCCCATTTGAAAGTCTGTGGAATTTTCTCAATGGCAATAGTAACCAGATTTTTGCCAGATACAGTTTTGTAGCTCTTGCTTTTAAATGACGGCCTGAGGTATTTCTCCAAACGCCTGGCAAGTATGGTGTGGAGGATTAAGCTTTCAGTACTTTTAGGCTGCAATGTGTTTCGTAGTGCGGGTTTTCTGATGATGCCATTAAATGTCAACTTTAGACTGTTTATTATGGTATGCATTTTGTGGACTGTGATCTTACTTTTGTCAAGTATCAGGGAGTCAATTGCTGCAAGGACTTCTGCTCCACTGATCTCACCTGGCACTTTCCCTGAATTCCCCAAAGTTGCCTTTGTGTTGACTGTGATAGGAGGATGGTTTCTTCGCAGGGGTTTAGGTAGAAGAAGGATTTGTAAAAGAACAGGGTAATGGTCGGAGATGTGGCTTTCGTAAATGTTGCACCTTTTAACATACCGTATTATATCATGTGGCACAAAGAACATGTCTAAACGAGATGCTGTGTCTAATGTTTTCCTAGGTCTTTTTTTTGTGTGTGTTCCTTCCTTTTTCTTCGGTGATGGTTTCTGTTTAATGCGCTTCTTTTGTAAACAGGTAAACTGTCTTTTGATGTTGTTTTTTTGACACCAAGTATCTACCAGATTCAGGGAGGAGATGAACTCCTCCAGGAATGGCCTAAGAGGCTCTGTATGTCCTGTTGGGTATTTCCTGTCAAAGTCATAATGTAAGATGGTGTTAAAATCGCCACCAATCACTAAAGTTCCCTTAGCCACGGCATGTAGATATGATGTCAGTCGTTTAAGTACGGTTTTGTCTTTAGCATGGTTGTACACATTAACAAGTGTGAAGTATTCTCCCTGTAGCTGACAGACAAGAACAATGTAACTGCCTCCAAAGTCCTCATCATGAAATTCATATCTGTAATTTGGACCTTCCTTAATCAGAATAGCCACTCCTTTGCTTCGAGGATGATGGACTGTAAAGACGGAGCGCCAGTCCCAGTCTGTGATCTTTTCTATACTGTCAATATTGTTTGGTCCTATATGTGTTTCTTGGAGAAAGGCAATGTCACTTTCCAGCTTCTTCAGTTCTTTGTTTATGTCATTAAGCTTGTTTGGGAAATCAATTGTGTCTCTAATTCCACAAGTGTTCCAAGAGACAATAGACAGCTCTTCCTTTGATGACTTTGGCTGTTGCATTAGGGGGGAAAGACAATAGCAATAATATTATAATATCATTGGCAATAAAATTGTGCACAATTTTTAAAGCTGTATTCGACAAGTCTTTTAAAGTCAAATTTCGTAGAATTGTCATGTTATTCTGGAAGTAGCACATGAAAAAGGCTATGTAGGAAAAAAACAATTCTCTAGCTCCATCTAAACCCTGTTATCGTGGTTGCAAAAATCCAGCGCTCCCTGTAGCCTTCCACCAATCAGGTTCGGAGGGAGGGACAGCTGCCTGTCGATCACAACGGTGAGCAAGCCGCTGACAATCTGCTACAGCGAGGGAGGGGTTTGAGAGGCCACTGGGAAGCACATAGAGACTGGGGGAGGGACTAGAGAATTGTATTATTTACTATGTGCTACTCTTTAATGTTTAAAAATAGTCCTACTGTTATATGTTATCATGTTCAGCAATCTTTTTTGACAGGTAACAGTGTTTTATTCTCCAATACAAAGGTTATTTTATCATATGGAATTTTCTGATGTAATGCAGTTTATTCACCTTATTCCGCGGGTAAACATGGGGGCTGCCGTGACGCAGTGGCGCCTCCAGGCGTACGGCTGTGCGTACCTTGGGGGAGAGAGAGAGAGAGAGAGAGAATCGAGCAGAGAGATTTGTCATTTGTCATGAGATTTGTCAAGTTCTGGAAAGTAGCCTACTGAAATGTCAATAGGCTTGCATGGCTGTATCTATCGACAACATGATGCGATTTCGCTGTAGTCCACTCTATTTGTGATAAATGTTTTCATGTAGGCTATTCGCCTATTTTCTTTTGTTTGAAAGCTCGAAAAAAGCTGTAGGGCCTAGCCTTTTTGGCGAGTGCTCATGCCACGCAGATATCACTCTAGGCTATGCATTATAATTTTCTCATAATGGGCCAGTCGTGGGCACCCTTCGTTTGAGAAGCATCTCGCTGCAGTTTGCAGCACTAAACGAGGCGCGGCGGCCAGCTCCGCCCTAGTCCAGTACGTCACACAACGCCGCGGCCTCTGATTGGACGTCACCAGCAGCGGCACGAAAGTTTGGTTTGAAATGTGAGACACAGCAGCGTTTGCTGCAAGAGGATCATCCGTGAGTTACTGTAAAAATCCGGTAGACTCACGGATGTTTGAATAGGCATACATTTCCGTTTTCAAAAATGTCTTGTCTGTTTTACAAGTCTGTTTTACACCATAGTAGCGTAATGAACTCTAACTTCAAAGTTTTATATATTTCTTTTAGATTTATTTTCCTCTGTAATGGTCGTATGATAAATATTTCATGCACGAAACAATATTAACAATCATCTTCAAACGAAATGGAGAGGCCGTAGCCTTTATGCAGTCCCCTGTGACGTCTTGGATATGGGCCGTGACGTCATGGCCATGGGCGGAGTCGGCCCTCCGTCCTACAGGCCGCAGCAAGCTGTACTTGCTTCGTTTCGCACGCCAGTGGAAGGGAAAGGGGAGGGGGAGAGGCCCTGTCCCTACACCGGGCAGCTAGTGCAAGAAGTTGGTGAAGTCTAAACCACGCCAGTAATTCCTTCGAAATAAGCATACTTCATTCATAATATTGTTAATCCAACCCGACAATATCACAATTTCCTGGGTAGTGCAAAATCTTCGCTTGCCTACATTTCAAAACAACAGCAACATCATCAAAGCGCTTAGACCTAATTAATGCATGCATGTGTGGGAGCAGGAGCGGTTTCTGGCATGGGCAATATGGGCGGTCGCCCAGGGCGCCATCGTCGGGAGGGCGGCATCACGGGCACTCCGAAGTTTTTTTTAATTATTATTGCGCACGCGAGCGCCAAAAATCTCCGGGTATCAAATTAAAGTAGACATCCAGACGCATGCATTGGTGCCACTTGTAATGTACTTGCTTGAGAATAAGGGCAAGTTCAATTTCAGTGTAAAGATCGCCCCCATTTTTAAATATCTATCTGGTGTTGGCTTGCTGGCTGCTGGAGTTCCATCTAATAACCAAGAGCTCAAAAAATAAAACTAAACCAAAACAATCACTACACATTATGATATAGACCTCTAATTTGAACAGAAGAGTTTTTTATCACCCATTTGCAGAAAATGAACACCTCAAATCCCTTAAGGCAGGGGTCGGCAACCCTAGGCACGCGTGCCACAAGTGGCACGCCAAGAAATTTCCAGTGGCACGCGGACATTGCACTACTCTAATAATCTAATACATTAAAAATGTTCAGACATATGATGAAATTTCTTTGACCTTAAAAAATCACTATGCAGCAACAGCGCCCCCGTCCCCATATTTATTTTCCCCACTATATGTGGCCCATTGATGCATTGCTAAGATGGCAAAAAAGCCGACAGGTCGGGCCTTCCACTCTTCCTGGACCGCAGAATATTTGTGCTGTGTGCACTTATGTTTTGAGAGTGTTGCGTGTCGAACATACAATGTTAGACGTCATTACGAGACAAAGCGCGAAAAGACTTTCAAAGATCAGCCAGATAGGAACGATAAGTTATTTCAGACACACAAGGGAGTTTAGGCTACTTCCAACCACATTCACACCTGCGAACACACGCCAGCTTCAGTCAGAGTTCGCAGAGCGCTTTGGGGACTTTCAGAAGTAGGCTATAGCGCAGTGTTCTCTTTATTGATCAAACCAGCTTTGGCGGACATGAAATGTATTTGGCTCTGATAGAGTGGTTGGGCACATGGAAATGCAGCTGATTGAGTTGAAGAGCTCAACATTGTGGGTGAGCAAGTTCAATTAACTTACAAAACACATCGCAGGGCCAACATCATTTACGCCTGCTGAGCTTCTTTACCGAAAAGTTCAACTGTCTGCGCAATATCGCACTTACCCTGACATAGCCCGCCCATAATACGAATGTTCATCGGATGAACAGCAGTATTATGGTCGGGCTATGTCAGGCTATATCGCACTGGCTCTAATGTCAGTGTTCGTATCAACCTATCTGCGTGAACAGATATTTTCGCACATGAAGTAACGTTATGTCCTTTGCCCCTCCCGAAGTCGTCTGCCAGTGGTGCATTCCGAAACATGCGTCCAAAGTGACCAATTACCAACCACACATTTCAGAGCAAAGTAAGGGGAAGCAGGGCCAGGGATCACATTGACTATTAGGCAAAACATTTATTTTCTAACAAGGCAAGGCCTATTTCAAATTGGCAGGTTATTGTTAATTAAGTTACTTAGCCTATTATGTATTTTTTTCAATCTGTGTTACTATTATCAGTTCCATCTTCAATTGGCTCTGTGAATAACATGCCTACTGTCAGATTTTGGATGTTAGGCCTACTTTGTGAATTTGTTGCCTTTATGATTGTTATCTAATGGGAAGAGAGGGAGAGGGAAATATGGGTGTTCTAAAATCTTGAAGTCTGTGAGGATAAAACAGTGCAATGGTGTTTTACATTTGCTCAATGTCCATATCCATCTAAATATGTAGCCAGTATTTAATTTCACATAGTTAAAGACACCGACTGGCACACTAACTAATATGAAAATTTCTAAATGGCACAGCAAGGCAAAAAGGTTGCAGATCCCTGCCTTAAGGTTTGCCTGCTTTCAGACTTCAGTGCTGAAGTCTCACACACAAGAAAGGGGAGTGGTTTGGGGCTCAGATATTCTCCTTTGCTATAGAAGCTAGACATGCATATAGTAGAGTAACTAATAGCTACAATACCATGCTATAATTACCATAACAGTTTTGCAAAAAATAGAAAAAAAAAGGAAATTAGCAGCAATCGCTATTTAACTTTGTTTTGTTATTTTTATCCTCCTGTTCTAGGCCATGATAATATGATGAGGTTACCTCACTCATGTCAGATGTAGCGCTACGCGCGAACATCTGATCCTCAGCGATAGACGATTTATTTCAGGAGCCAGAAATCCTTGAATCTAACTGGACAAACGGCTTGTCCATCAATTTACTTGACGTACACTTCAGCCAACCACATCGAACCAACCGATGACGCTGGTTACGTTTGTTGGATTGGTTGGATTCAAAACAGTTGCTTCTTCGCTACGTCACACCCTCTACAGAAGCCAGTAGCCCTGATTGGTCCGGTTAGAGAATAATTGGCTTGAAATGGCTCTGAAGGGCTTCGACATCAGATCGTTGCGCGGAAGTGCCTTACGAACGTTACGTAGCGCATGATCTGACGTGAGTGAGGTAAATGATGAGGTGTGCTGTGTTATTATTATTATTATTGATTATTATAACAATATTAATTATCATTATTATTTTTTTTTTGGGGGGGGGGGGGGCGCCAGATAAGGTGTTCGCCCAGGGCACCAAAGAGGGTAGGACCGCCCCTGTGTGGGAGAGTGCATTAGCTGGCCGCTTTGGGTGTCTGACACTCCTTGCAGGGGGGGCGGGGTTTTATGTTTTTTTTCTCAATGAATGAGCTGTGATTGACACACTATTTAAAGGGGGTAGAATATGGCCTCGTTTTCCTAATCTGCTGCTTCCCGGAAGCAAGGTGCGCGCAGACCAGGGGGAGCGCGCTTGGGAAGATTGTTTGTCCTCTTGCCATGCTCACCTGTTCGTTTGTTTGAGAGCTATACAGAAGACGGGCCGCGATCAGCTGGGGAAGGAAAAAAGACGCACTGTTTGGAAAGCGATCCAATGGGTTCACGCATTAACGCTACTAGCCGCTGTTTGTTTTACTTTAGTTGTTTGTTTTGTTTTGTTTTATTTGCGCTCTGCTCAAGGATTGTATGTTCCTATGTATGGTTATTCCTTTTTTTGTAGCTAGTCGGCTGCGCACGTAGAGAAGGGGGCGCGCTGGCTGGCTACTCTCATTTATTTTCTTTGTTTCCTGTTTCCTTGTCTGTGTTTTATATCTGTTCGTTATGGCTGGCCTATTCGCTCATCTAGCCGGCCTTGTAGTATTTAAGGGCCTTCATCTATAACGAGTGGTGTGGGGCTTTGCCCGTGAATTATATAGTAGCCTATTTGCTGTGTATTCTTGTGGTGGAGTTTATAGTGTATTGAATGATATGCAGTGTTTTAACACTTGAATTGCCGTGTACAATTGAATCACGTTCTCTACTGTGTCTAACTTGAGCGCTCTGGAATAACTATAGGCTGCGCTAGAGACTGATAATTGCAGCCACTAGGTGGTGTCCATGTCTATTTATAGTCTGTCTTATTGTGTAATTGTGAATAATTTTTACCTTAACAAAAGAAAGGAAATGAACTTTACAGATATTTATAAATAAAAAAGATGTTCTACTTGTAATCAGTGGTAGTGCTGTTTTCTGCTTCAGAGTTCCCCTAACTCTAGGTATAACTTAAGGGGTGGCGTAGTCACTGTCTCCCCGTAGGGAGGGTATCACACATGCATGATGTCCTCTACCTTCAACAGGATAGGCTGCTCACAAACCCAAATGAACCCTCCGCGAATGTGAGAACCAGGAGTCTCCATTTGTCCAAGACACGTCCTTCCCCTCAAGTAACGCAGTGCCGCCTGCGCGCATTTGTGTGTGTGAATGCAACAAAAGTTCACTGTCGAGTTTATCGTTCATAGTCTATGTAGGCTAGTTAATGTTCATGTAGGTAAATTTTAAAATTCACAAAAAACACTTTTTTTGGGGGGGGGGGGCATTTGTGCGTACCCTACAGTTCAATCCTGCAGGCGCCCCTGGTCATTCAACATCCGGTCTAGCAACGCATTGACTTAGCGTTGTGATACTTGGTGTTTTAACGGTCTAAAATAAGTGGTCTCACTATGAAGTTGTGCTCAGTATATCCATCAGTAAAGTTAGAACAGTTCGTCGTCAGATAAAAAATGATGTTTTCAGCAATAAAAACGGCTACAATAAGGAGTTTTGTGATCATGGTATTTCATGAAAATTATGTTGATTTGAATGAGAGGCAGCATCTAACGGAAGTTCCAACACAATCGTAGGGCAAACGCGGAAGAAAAAAATACACAAGGTCCAATAAGGTGAATACTGAAAGGTCTCAAGTATATATGAAGACAAACTGCATTTTAGAAATTCCATCCATAATAGCTGCTACCAGATTCTACAATGGCCCATAAAGGCTTGGACCAGCCCAGCAAAGCGGGTTTTTATCTTTGGCATAATTTTTCCATCTAGCCAACAGACAAGAACAGTGGAGCAGCCTCCACCTTTTTTCATCATGGAATTTTGGAAGTAACTGCTTCATGGAAGCAATTCCTTTACCTTGGGTTGAACTGCCATCTCCTCCAGCTCCTAACATATGAAGTCAGTTGAAGTCAGACAGCCACGCCCTAATGTGAAGAATCATGACATTTAGTAAAAGAATGCAAACAATTTCTCTTATTAGTTTTATACATGGCATTCTTTTCCCCCGAATTCTGGCTTCATTGTCACATGGTTAAATGGCTCAATATGGAGTAAATCAATTGGCCCATCCCACTGTTATTTATGCCAGTACTTTCAATCATGTTTCAGTCACTTTCAGTCACATTTATTACCTTGTCAGTCAACACACCTCTCCTAAAATGATAAGCTCTTGTTATTATTCTTTGTTTTGCAAACAATTACCCCTGTATTGGTGAGATTTTATGACATTTTTTGTTCTTGCTTGTTAATTTTTTTGATTGACGGTAGGCAGGGGTGGATTAAGGTGTGTAGGGGCCCCTAGGCTACAGACGTCTGTGCGTCACACAGCCTATAAACTATAAAAACTCAGAAACTAATATTTTTGCTTGAAACCTTTTGAATCTGAATATTTGGGAGCTACAGTATAGCCTAAATTTTTAAAAATCACCATTAAAATAGACCTATAGATTACACTTAGGCTGTTAATTTTCCTGGTAAACTATGGATCTTCCACAGAGTTACTAATGGTGTTATTTTTTTGCTTTTTCAGTAACTAGCTACTTTTACCATGTAGTAATGCCGTTACTAAAGCAGTATCTAGTAACTGTATGTAATTACTTTTTAGAAGTAACTTTCCTAACACTGGTTATACAGTCTATGAGACAACTGGAATGCCTTTCCTGTTTTTTTCTGTGTGTGTAGATTAAAAAGCTATGTGCCTGTCAGTCAAACAACAGAAGAGGCACCGCACACATAACCTCACTCATATTAGATGATTCGTTATGCAAGCAGCTGCACTCCTCCATTTGAAAGTTTTTCATAGGAGAGTTGTTTCAGAAATGGATGTCATCAAAAAACCTTGCATATAATTGGACAAACCACTGGTCTGTCATCTTGCTTCAACCATTCACATCGAAACCAACCCATGACAAGACAATGCGATTTCTAGTTTCTTAACTATTCCAAACAAACGTCAGTATCTGTGGTATAATTGTCACAATAATTGATTTAACTTGCAGAATATAGATATTCCTTTCATATAACTGTTATAGTTTTGTTATGTGAGCTACGTGTGATGAGCTACGTCATATCTATAAAAATCAATTGATTAATTAAATTAGTGAGTTGCCAACCATGACCCTTGGTTAGTCTTGTCATACAATCTCCAGAAAGAATACTCTCTTTCTCTAAATAAAGAGAAAAATTGTATATACTTATGGACAGACAAAAAGGCAAGAACACACAGTTCATTTTAGCCTATGTTTAGGAAGACTGTACACTCCCTACGATCAACATGTTGAAATATTACAATAAGAGTCCACTACTGAACGCATTGTTATATTGCATCCTATCAGGACTCAATTCAATTGAATTAAATTCAATTCAAAGGTGCTTTATTGGCATGACAAGAAAGTGTTTGTATTGCCAAAGCAGTTATACATGAAATAACATAAGTTAGCATACAGTATGTGTGAACAATGTGTGAACTAACAGATGTAAACTCTTATTCTAACATTTCAAGATGTCCTACAATTAGAATTTCCTGGTGTTATGCTTAAACAGCTTCAGGCTTAGAGTTTTAGTTTTATCCATTTAATTTTGGTGTAACAGAAATTCATTGCTTACCTCTACTTGAACACCTGGTTGTGTCAGCTGGTTGTTTGTCAAAGGGACTGCAGATCTGCCCTGAGTGACCAGTCTTCACCCTTTTTAAACACACACTATAAATTAGGTGGGGTTAGATAGGAACATGTTTGATTGGCACGTGATACATCAACATCACCTTTTAGAAGTCCCATCTGAGGGTTACTATTGTTAAATATGACTCACACAAAGAAGGAAAAGAGGACAGATTTATGTGAAGACACTATACATTCCTTTATAAATGCTCAGGAGGATCAGTATGAGCTTCAGCCTTATTTTCCCTTTGTTTGCATAATTACAGAGCTTAGGAGTATCAGTATGAATTTTAGATTTATTTTCCCTGTACCTTTATTTGCATGGTTACAGAGGCTATGACCTAATTTGTCTGTGATTTACATTGACACATAAGACTTGTCACCAGTGGCGCAAAAAGGGGGTTTGCTCTTTATGCAGTAGCGCATATGGGTGCTCCGCCAGAGGGGGCGCCAAAGTGGCAGTGAGGAAAACAAAAAGTTTTGAGTATCGAGTATCGAGACATCTATGTTTTAAACTGCTGTTTTTCACATACCAAACTTTGCACTGCACTGCAGCTGTTGAGAACACATCATCTCAAACAAATTTTATAGGTTGTCCCAGCACTTGGTCCATTTGATTCTAGCATGCTAATCTTATAGGTAAAGGGTGTCAAAATAATTTCTATGGTGGGCCACATAACCATATTACCTCACTCACGTCAGATGTAGCGCTACGCGCGTTCATCTGATATTCAGCGATAGACGAATTATTTCAGGAGCCAGAAATCCTTGAATCTAACTGGGCAAACGGCTTGTCCATCAATTTAATTGACGTACACTGCAGCCAACCTCATCGAAACCAACCGATGACGCTCGTTACGTTTGTTGGATTGGTTGGATTCAAAACAGTTGCTTCTTTGCTACGTCACACCCTCTACAGCAGCCAGCGGCCCTGATTGGTCCGGTTAGAGAATAATGGCTTGAAATCTCTCTGATGGGCTTCAACATCAGATCGTTGCGCGGAAGTGCCTTACGAAAGTTACGTAGCGCATGATCTGACGTGAGTGAGGTAAATAACCATAATACTTACCTTGGTAATTAGTCGATAAGACAGATGATGTAGATACTGTCTAATGTCTACTGTGTGATGCCATTTCTATATATCATTACTTCCACTGTATTACTCCTTATTTCTATATGGGCAGATCCATGGAATTTAGTGCATAATGCAAATACAATGCCAGGTATTTGTACTGTATGATGTGAATTGTGATAACGTTTGAGGTTACATGAGGACATTTTACAATATTTCAATAATAATTTGTCTGTGTGACATTTGAAATAATATTAAATTTTAGGCCTACTATAAGATGAGCAGATTTGTTACTGTAACTATGGTTCAAGGTTAGTGTGGTTGATATGGAAAAGAAAAAGAAAATTTGGCACAACATAGCCTGACTAGCAAGGAGGCAGGTAATATTATATTCTAGGGGATGTTATTTTAAGGTTATGTGTGTGGCTATATTTTGGTACCAAGAAACTGATTAATCGCCCTTTGTGAGCAGTTTCTGTTTGTTATATTTTCATGAAACACTTGTAGCACAAAATAAAAACACCAAAACTGAAGAAAGAAAGGAAAAAAAAAACTGACTCGGAAACTATCAGCCTTTTGCATTTCTTATTGTGTACAAACACTTTCCATCTCTTAAAAACACATTTAATCCTCTGACACACACACACACACACACACACACACACACACACACACACACAAGAGAAAATAAGTTCAGCTGTTAGAATGCACAACAACACTGAGTGAGTTTGAATGAATGGTAGTTTTACTTCTGTTCTTTGAGCACAGCATATGATATGTTAGCTATCACTGTCAATTCATTTAGGCTATATCAAGCGAATGAGCATTATTTTCAGAAGATTCTGTTTGGTCTGGCCCATGGAGGTATTAATAAACCTGGAGAAACATACTAAGTCCCGCCTCCCATTCATTCCAATGTGGAATGCTAGGCTAGTGAATTCATCCAAAATTGAACAAAGTTTTCAGTTGTCAAGATGGCGTTTCATGGAGCTCACTTCCGACTTCCATTTCATTAGGCCAATGAGGCCCCATGTTACTAATGGAGATGAGCTACAGACGGCAAGTCTGGGCACGCCCATAAAAGTTTGTGCACAGGGAGCTCGTTCACATGAGCTGAAAGTGTAGCATTAACCAATCAGCATATGTCAAATGGAGTCGGATATGATGTAATTTCTGGAAAATGGCGACAAGGAAGTACAATGCTAATTGGCGAAGCTAACCGGCCAAATCCTGACCCCCTGGTCTGGCCCATCCTCCACCAATAGCCCAAATAGGCTAACACCAGAACATCATAAAGTTCTCAAACTTTATTGGGTTGGGGAACCCTCATGGAGCAGAATTGTTTTCAAGGACCCCTCTTGATCACAACTAAAGCCATTTGTTCTTCTAGATGCATTTAAACTCTCATTCTAGTGTCACGGGGTGCCTAGAGTGGGAACTGGTGTGAGTAGTTCCTGGGGGGAAATGTTTTGCGGTAACACCGTTGGCCAATATGGCGGTGTCCGTGATGTAAACAATCATTCATTTAGATCTTTATTATCCTATCGATATCAGGTGTTTGGCGGGTGAAAGGGTGTTGTGCGATTGGTGTGTGGGGTTTGGGGAGTGCTTTTTATACCCCAGGAAATGAACAGCTTGCAGAGATCGCCGGGAGGGGAATCCGGACGGCAGCACAGAGCATCGGAGATAGCCGCGGCTGGACTGAAGAGGATCCCTTGACGAACGGCTACCTGGATTGAATTGTCGTGAGACCATACTGCTCTGGATCTCGGGAAAGCGGGACACCTTCCCTAGGTTGAGATAAGTGCTGCCTGTCTCTGTCTATTGCCTGTGCTGTTAAGGAATCACGTTCCGGAGAAAACGTTAAATGCTCACCTCATCTGTGTTTGTGATGCACTTACTGTGTGTGTAGCCTAGGGCGAACAAGCGCCGTCACACAGCGGGAGACCTAATGTAATGTACGTGCCCTCGACGTTAATTCAGTGCCTTAACCTTATCAAACACAAGTGAGACGTTTGCCTTGTATTGGCCTTTTGAAAGCGAATGCTTTCCTGTGCACTGACTAACTGTTGATTGCCTAGTCTGCTGTCTGAAATAGCCTGCTGCATTGAGCACTGTATAGCCTGTCGACTGTCCGTCTCCCTGTGGGTCTGTAGAGTGGCTGCTACATCCAACACTGAACTGCCTGTTGCCCGTTGAGCCCCCGCTGGCCATTGGAGGTACTACCACCTGGAACACTGAACTGCCTGTTACCTGTCGAGCCCCCGCTGGCCATCCTGAGGTATTGCCACGTTGAACACTGAATTGCCTGCTGGGCCCCCGCTGGCCATATGAGGTACTGCTACATTGAACACTGACCTGCCTAATGCTGTTGAGTCCCCGCTGGCTATTTGAGGTACTGCTACATTGAACACTGACCTGCCTAATGCTGTTGAGTCCCCGCTGGCTATTTGAGGTACTGCTACATTGAACACTGACCTGCCTAGTGCTTGTTGAGCCCCCGCTGGCCATATGAGGTACTGCTACATTGAACACTGACCTGCCTGATGCTGTTGAGTCCCCGCTGGCTATTTGAGGTACTGCTACATTGAACACTGAACTGCCTAATGCTTGTTGAGCCCCCGCTGGCTATTTGAGTTGCTGCTACGTTGAACACTGAATTGTCCACCGCTTGGTGATTAACCTGCTGTCTCCCGTCGATCTCGCAGCCACTGTTGCAATTGTTGCAGACTGACCCACTGCCCGCCTGGTCCCCCTGTTGGCTGTCAAAGAGTGCCTGCCGTGCCGAAGGCTGACTAGCCGCTGTCTGTCTGCGCCTCCTGCTGGCTGTTGAAGTGCCTGCCGTGTCGAACGCTGACTAGGCCGCTGTCTGTCTGCGCCTCCTGCTGGCTGTTGAAGTGCCTGCCGTGCCGAACGTTGACTAGGCCACCGCCTGCCTGGCCCCCTGCTGGCTGTTGGAGAGTGCCTGCCGTGCCGAACGTTGACTAGGCCACCGCCTGCCTGGCCCCCTGCTGGCTGTTGGAGAGTGCCTGCCGTGCCGAACGTTGACTAGGCCACCACCTACCTGGCCTCCTGCTGGCTGCTGGGAGGTACTGTGCCACTGGTTGCTGCTAACCTGTTGTCTGTCTGTTTGTCCCTGCGTGTGTCTAGAGCATCTGGATACTGACTAACTGGCTGCCGGTCTGGTCCCTCACGGCCATCTGAGGAGTTGCCCTATTGTGCCTGGATCCGCCAGCCGCCCCTGCCCTGACGGGAGTCTGTCTTACTAACTCGGACTGGGTCCCCATCCGCTGACCACCGTGCACTACTGGACCCCCCGTTGTCCCACTCTCGACTTCGCAGTTGTGGCCGAAGAGGACGTTGTGCCAATTGACCAGGAAATACCGGAACGCCCTTTTTCTCTTTTTTTTGTGGACTTTTCTTCCCACTGGCGTGGTGTGAAGCCCGGACCACCCGCCTTGGGCTTGACTGACTTTTCCGTGCTGCTCCTTTTTAGAAGTCCAAGAACCCTTTCCCCTCTTTTACTATAATAAATTCATTGTTATTTATACTTGATCCTTGTTGTCCTGGTCTATTGGGTGGGTGTGGTCTGCTCCTCAGTGTAGGGGGAGAGTTAGAAGTTACACAGGCATCTGGCCTGGTTACAAGTGGCGTAGTCTTGGCAGGATTCCTACACTGAGTTTGAGCAACCCCATCCCCCCAAGATGTCCACGGAAGAACAAGCAGCAGCACCATCAACATCGACCACTCGCCCCCAAGTCCTACCTGTTTTTGTAGGAGCTCCTTGGGCCCCAAAGTTTTCCGGATCCAATTCTGAATTGAGCCTTAAAGATTGGATTTCACAAACGACATATCTGGCCAACTTACAGGGGCTCACAGAACAACAGAAGTTGCAATTTATTTTGGGATCCTTGGAGGGAGAAGCAAAGAGAGAGGTGAGAGCGGCACCTGTAGCTAAACGAAATTCATTCCAGGCGGTCCTTAACCTGTTGGAAGAGCTCTATGGTGACAAGACTCCGGTAGCTGCATTGAGGGCTCAGTTCTTTAACTGTAGACAGGGCCCCAACCAGTCCATCCGTGCCTTTGCTTTGCAGCTGCGGGAGCTGTTGGTACGCCTGAAGAGCAGAGCTAACCACGGGCTTGGAGAGGAGGACACATTGATGCGGGACCAGTTTCTCCTGGGACTCCGAGACGGCCCCATACGTCAGTGTCTGAAGACCCAGCTTCGTCGTAATGCCAATCTGACCTACGATGAGGTCCGAAAGGAAGCATTGGCACTAGAGGTAGACCAACAGGAGACCAACGAGCACCCTGTGAGTGTAGCTGCAAGTACTGCTTGTGCCCCCATCCCTCCCCCAACAACGGACTGGAAACGTGAGCTCCAAGCTGAAATAATGAAAGATGTAAAGGAACAAATGGCGGAGCTATCCAAAACTCTTCTGGAGGAGCTTCGCAGGAACCGTTCCACCAGTCCAGTGCAGGCTAGAGGGAGACCTGAAGCTACAAGAGAGCGACGCAGTGTTCGTACGTCTGGTGCCAGGTTCCAATGGGATGCGGAGGGGAGGCCAATCTGCAATCGATGTGGTGTAGCGGGACATGTGAGTAGGCATTGTGAAGCGCGTCGCGCCTCACAGCAGGATTTTTAGCTTTACCGGCCACTGTGGGTCGAGTGGCCGGGACCCCTCCAAATGACCCCTCGCCTATCCCTCGAGATGTTCTGGTGGGTCAATGCCCTGTTGTAACGATATGCGTTAATAATAAAGAAGTACAGTGCTTAGTTGATACGGGTTCCCAAGTTACACTGTTTGCGGATAGCTTATGTAAGGAGATCTTTGACGAAACGCAGCTACAAGAAGCAGAGGCATCTTGGCTTACCCTACGAGGGGCCAATGGGCTTAACATCCCCTACACAGGTTACATAGTCGCTGATTTTCAGATTCAAGGGGTTGTAGTGTCAGGGAAGGGGGCTGTCGTTGTGAAGGACCATTGCCTTGGCAACCATCGAGCACTGTTGGGAATGAACATCCTCTCTGCCTGTTGGGAAGAGTTATTCCAGAATCAACGGAGCCAGTCTCGACGCCCACTTCGCTCAGAAGGGGAAGAATGGGAACCCATCATGGCAGACTGCCGCCGCATTCATGCTGCTCGGGCGCATCAGGAACGTGAGGACACGGCCCGTGTGGCTTGCCGCTATGCCTTGGCCATTCCTAGTCATAGTGAGGCCCTAATTTGGGCCAAAGTGCCCAGTCGGAGCTACGGACAGGAAGGCTGGGTCATCGTGGAGCCGCACCTGGAGTGTACGGAGGTTGAGGTAGCCCGAGCCATTGCTACAGTTAAGCAGGGCCGAGTCCCCGTAAGGATAAGGAACACCAAGCCGTACTCTGTCAACTTGCATCGCCATCAGGGACTGGCTCGTGTCACCTGCATAACACCGTGTCAGGTGGTGGAAGGTAATGATGTCTGTTTTACGAGGGTGGGACCTGATCTGGTAGAAGTGGGCATTGTCCAGGCAGCTCCAGGGGATGGGGCGTCAGTTGGGGCTCTTCCTGAATACTTGTGTTGTGAGTCGTTACAGGGTGATGGTCTGGACGAGGGTCAACAGCGACAACTGCAACAGCTCCTGGCGACATGGCAACACGTATTCTCCACCCATGAAGAAGACTACGGGTGCACGAGTGTGGTGAAACATCAGATTCCTACTGGGGATGCCGCCCCTAGCCGAGAGCGCTACAGACCGGTGCCGCCCACCCTCTACCAGGAGGTTCGTTCCTTGTTGAAAGGTATGTTGGAGGGGGGGATTATCCGGGAAAGCAGTAGCCCATGGGCTGCCCCAATAGTACTGGTGCAAAAAAAGAGTGGTGCGCTGAGGTTTTGCGTCGACTATCGCAAACTGAATAGCGTCACCCGAAAGGATGCGTTCCCCTTACCGCGCATTGAAGACTCGCTCACCAGCCTCTCCCAAGCTGCCTGGTATTCTACTTTGGATCTGGCCAGTGGTTACTGGCAGGTACAAGTAGAAGAGAGAGATCGTGAGAAGACAGCCTTTACCACCCCCTTTGGGCTTTTTGAGTGGGACAGAATGCCCTTTGGCCTCTGCAATGCCCCGGCCACTTTTCAAAGGCTAATGCAAAGGTGCCTCGGGGGGCAGTTGGTAGAGTCCACCTTGGTATATCTTGATGATGTCATCGTTTTTTCTCCAGATTTCCCCACCCACTTGCGCCACCTTGAGGAAGTGTTTCAGGCTATGGAGCGCTACGGGCTGAAACTGCGACCAGAGAAGTGCCAACTGTTCCAGCAGGAAGTCAAGTTCTTGGGCCACTGCGTCAGTCATCAAGGCATCTCCCCTGACCCTGAGAAGGTATCCGCAGTGCAAGAATGGCAACCCCCTAGAACCATCAGACAGGTGCGTTCCTTCTTGGGTTTTGTGGGGTACTACAGACGATTCATTAAGGGCTTCTCAAAGATCGCCAAGCCATTGAACGAGCTCCTTGTTGGAACCGGTCGTCCACGGGGCCGGAGGTCTCCCCCTGTTGTCTGGAGTCAGGAGTGTGATGTTGCCTTCCAGAAGCTAAAAGCTGAGTTGTTACAGGCCCCCATCTTGGCATACGCAGACTTCTCCCAACCCTTTACCCTCTATACCGATGCTAGTAATGCTGGGCTCGGGGCGGTATTGGCACAACATCAAGGGGGGGTGGAGAGGGTCATTGCGTATGCAAGTCGGAGCCTCCACCCTGCAGAAAGGAACGACTCCAACTACAGTTCCTTTAAGCTCGAGCTTCTGGCTTTAAAATGGGCCCTGAGTGAGAAGTTTAAAGATTACTTGTGGGGTGCCAAGGTAACAGTGGTAACCGATAACAACCCACTCGTCCATCTCCATACAGCCAAACTTGGGGCGGTAGAACAGCGCTGGGTAGCGCAGTTAGCAAATTATGATTACCAAATACGATATCGACCTGGTAAGGAACATACTAATGCAGATGTGCTCTCCAGGCTTCCTACGGCGGACGGGGCGGCTTCAGCTGTGATCCCACAGGAAGAGGGGCTTCTGGTAGGAGTCATAGAGGCCCCAGGGGGAGATGGAGGTGCCGTACCGGCTAGCTGGGGCTGGGACCCAAGACGGTGGGAGGAGCTGCAGGCACAGGATCAAGATCTGCGGGCTATCCGGGCCTATCTGGAGCGTGGTGTGTTCCCTGCTGCAGCTGCAAGGAAGGCCCAGACGCCAACCGTGAAACAGTTGCTGAGCCATTGGGGTAGGCTGAGTTTGAAGGAGGGTGTGCTCTGCCGAGCCGTGCAGGATCGAGCGACTCACGAGGTCTTGCTGCAGGTGATTGTACCACGGGACCAGGTTCAGCCCCTTCTGAAAGCTTACCATACAGACATGGGCCATCAGGGGCAAGAGAAGACGTTGTCCCTCATCCGAAGGAACTTCTATTGGCCCCGGATGGAAGAATCTGTTGGGATATTCATCCAAAGCTGTCCCCGCTGCACTCTGCACAAGATGAGGCCTGATGCCAGAGCACCCTTGGTCCCCATGATGCCTAGGGCCCCTTTGCACATCCTTGCCACGGACTTCCTGACACTGAGTCGGCCAACTGACCGATACCAGAACATCCTGGTCGCCACCGACCTGTTCACGAAGTATGCCTGGGCCATACCCACCTTCGACCAGACTGCCACCACGACTGCCAGGGCCCTGTGGAGTAATGTGTTCCAGCCCTTCGGCTTCCCTGAAACCCTCCACTCGGACCAGGGTCCAAACTTTGAAGCTAAAGTCATGCAAGAGCTGTGTCAGCTATATGGGTGTCGGAAGACTCGTACAACCCCATACCATCCCCAGGGTAACGGGGGATGCGAGCGCTTCAACCAGACACTGCTCGGCCTCTTGGGGACCCTGGAAGTTGAGCAACAGGACCGGTGGGTTGAATACCTCCCTTCTCTGGTGCAGGCTTATAACAATAGTGTACACAGTACTACTGGCTATGCTCCGGCCTACCTGATGTTCGGGAGGCACATTCGACTACCCACCGACTTGCTCCTGGGGGCCGTACCATCGGACGGGGTCCAGAGTACCACCGACTGGGTGAGTCAACATCACCAACGACTCCTCTATGCATATGGGAAGGTAACGGAACACTTGGGGTCAGCCGCTGAGAAGAACAAGCGCCTGTATGACCGGACCGCCCAGGATGCTCCACTACTACCGGGTGAACGAGTGCTAGTCCGGGAGAACCGGCGGCGGGGACGAGGGAAGCTGAGCGACCGTTGGGAAGTGGGCCCCTATGTGGTGGTCGGCTGTCCTCGACCAAATGTGCCTATTTACACTGTGAGGCCGGAAGGGAGACCCGGCCCTGACCGAACATTACATCGGAATCTTCTTAGACCCTGCCCTAACTATCCAAAGGTGAGCCCCCAGGCCCCACAGGTAGGGCCCCGAGTCCCCCAGCAGCCGTTAATAGGATGGACCGTGGCTCCCATGGGTCCCACAGCTGGGCTGGAAGAAGATCCTCTAGTACAGCCCAGGCGTTCGTACAGGGAAACTCAAGGGAGGCCGCCAGTGAGGTATGGCGACTGGGCTGAATAAGATATAGGTTCCAGGGACTGGAACCCTTTAGTGTGGGGGTGTCACGGGGTGCCTAGAGTGGGAACTGGTGTGAGTAGTTCCTGGGGGGAAATGTTTTGCGGTAACGCCGTTGGCCAATATGGCGGCGTCCGTGATGTAAACAATCATTCATTTAGATCTTTATTATCCTATCGATATCAGGTGTTTGGCGGGTGAAAGGGTGTTGTGCGATTGGTGTGTGGGGTTTGGGGAGTGCTTTTTATACCCCAGGAAATGAACAGCTTGCAGAGATCGCCGGGAGGGGAATCCGGACGGCAGCACAGAGCATCGGAGATAGCCGCGGCTGGACTGAAGAGGATCCCTTGACGAACGGCTACCTGGATTGAATTGTCGTGAGACCATACTGCTCTGGATCTCGGGAAAGCGGGACACCTTCCCTAGGTTGAGATAAGTGCTGCCTGTCTCTGTCTATTGCCTGTGCTGTTAAGGAATCACGTTCCGGAGAAAACGTTAAATGCTCACCTCATCTGTGTTTGTGATGCACTTACTGTGTGTGTAGCCTAGGGCGAACAAGCGCCGTCACACAGCGGGAGACCTAATGTAATGTACGTGCCCTCGACGTTAATTCAGTGCCTTAACCTTATCAAACACAAGTGAGACGTTTGCCTTGTATTGGCCTTTTGAAAGCGAATGCTTCCCTGTGCACTGACTAACTGTTGATTGCCTAGTCTGCTGTCTGAAATAGCCTGCTGCATTGAGCACTGTATAGCCTGTCGACTGTCCGTCTCCCTGTGGGTCTGTAGAGTGGCTGCTACATCCAACACTGAACTGCCTGTTGCCCGTTGAGCCCCCGCTGGCCATTGGAGGTACTACCACCTGGAACACTGAACTGCCTGTTACCTGTCGAGCCCCCGCTGGCCATCCTGAGGTATTGCCACGTTGAACACTGAATTGCCTGCTGGGCCCCCGCTGGCCATATGAGGTACTGCTACATTGAACACTGACCTGCCTAATGCTGTTGAGTCCCCGCTGGCTATTTGAGGTACTGCTACATTGAACACTGACCTGCCTAATGCTGTTGAGTCCCCGCTGGCTATTTGAGGTACTGCTACATTGAACACTGACCTGCCTAGTGCTTGTTGAGCCCCCGCTGGCCATATGAGGTACTGCTACATTGAACACTGACCTGCCTGATGCTGTTGAGTCCCCGCTGGCTATTTGAGGTACTGCTACATTGAACACTGAACTGCCTAATGCTTGTTGAGCCCCCGCTGGCTATTTGAGTTGCTGCTACGTTGAACACTGAATTGTCCACCGCTTGGTGATTAACCTGCTGTCTCCCGTCGATCTCGCAGCCACTGTTGCAATTGTTGCAGACTGACCCACTGCCCGCCTGGTCCCCCTGTTGGCTGTCAAAGAGTGCCTGCCGTGCCGAAGGCTGACTAGCCGCTGTCTGTCTGCGCCTCCTGTTGGCTGTTGAAGTGCCTGCCGTGCCGAGGGCTGACTAGCCGCTGTCTGTCTGCGCCTCCTGTTGGCTGCTGAAGTGCCTGCCGTGCCGAACGTTGACTAGGCCACCGCCTGCCTGGCCCCCTGCTGGCTGTTGGAGAGTGCCTGCCGTGCCGAACGTTGACTAGGCCACCGCCTGCCTGGCCCCCTGCTGGCTGTTGGAGAGTGCCTGCCGTGCCGAACGTTGACTAGGCCACCGCCTGCCTGGCCCCCTGCTGGCTGTTGGAGAGTGCCTGCCGTGCCGAACGTTGACTAGGCCACCACCTACCTGGCCTCCTGCTGGCTGCTGGGAGGTACTGTGCCACTGGTTGCTGCTAACCTGTTGTCTGTCTGTTTGTCCCTGCGTGTGTCTAGAGCAGGGGTCGGCAACCCAAAATGTTCAAAGAGCCATATTGGCCCAAAAAAACAAAAACCATACCTGTCTGGAGCCGCAAAATCTAAAAGCCTTTTATAAGGCAACTGTTAATACATAAGCTGTATGTCTACTGTTAAAATGACTAAATAGGCTACAAATAGGCCTACAAAATGAACATTCATGATTACGTGTAAATGTTAATTTTCCCTGCAGCGCATCCTTGAGAGAATTACGCACCACGTGACTACTGATGTACGATAGGCCTATTGCTGCCTCAAGTTTAGCGTAACTCTCATTACAATATTATAGTGCACTGGTTTAAGGTCTCAAGAACAAAAAAGTGCATAGCCTCATGCTATTTTCAGCCTGTGTGGAAATTAAATGTTCTCTTCAACGTCAATAACAATAGAACTTAATGTTCAATAACAATTAACAGAGCACAAAAAACAGCAGCCTGTGGTTAAAACGCAGCATAAAACAATCTTTTAATTCTCTCCCTTACTCAGCGTCAGAGATTAAATAAATTACAATCCCAAAGGAGTAACGTTTGCGATTAAAAAGCAGCTGGCTTAAAAATTCATCAGTCAGTCGAAAATAAGACAGATAAACTTCGATTTCTGCGCATTATCCTCGTCTCATAAGTTCGCAAATGCCACGAAGTCTGTGCAACTGTCAAACGCAGCAGCATCCTTCTCTTCCCCCTCAGCTACAGACACGTAGGCTACATCATCGGACCTTGCACCTTGCAAATAATCACTGTTGAGTGTGTGATCGTGATGGGCGTCTTTGAACTCAATCAGGGATGAGAAGTGGGAGAGCGTGCCTCGCTCTATCCCTGACTGTGAGCTTGCGCTCGAATGATTAAAACGGCTTCCAGCATTTGAAGCGCAAATTTCTTACATATCATATAAAATGAAATATATTTACACACACAACTACACACATTTTTACAACATAAGAATGTTTGTGTCACGTTTACCCCCTAAGAAACCATATTTTAAAAAATAATAAAATAAAAAAAAGTTATTTTTCCATTTTCACACATTTTTGCAAAACCTCCATTGAGCCAATAGGGGGATGCTAAAGAGCCGCGTGCGGCTCAAGAGCCGCGGGTTGCCGACCCCTGGTCTAAAGTATCTGGATACTGACTAACTGGCTGCCGGTCTGGTCCCTCACGGCCATCTGAGGAGTTGCCCTATTGTGCCTGGATCCGCCAGCCGCCCCTGCCCTGACGGGAGTCTGTCTTACTAACTCGGACTGGGTCCCCATCCGCTGACCACCGTGCACTACTGGACCCCCCGTTGTCCCACTCTCGACTTCGCAGTTGTGGCCGAAGAGGACGTTGTGCCAATTGACCAGGAAATACCGGAACGCCCTTTTTCTCTTTTTTTTGTGGACTTTTCTTCCCACTGGCGTGGTGTGAAGCCCGGACCACCCGCCTTGGGCTTGACTGACTTTTCCGTGCTGCTCCTTTTTAGAAGTCCAAGAACCCTTTCCCCTCTTTTACTATAATAAATTCATTGTTATTTATACTTGATCCTTGTTGTCCTGGTCTATTGGGTGGGTGTGGTCTGCTCCTCAGTGTAGGGGGAGAGTTAGAAGTTACACAGGCATCTGGCCTGGTTACACTAGAAAATAAAACATTTTGCTGCATTTTAGGCATGTTATTGCTTTTGGCAAAACCTGACGCCACAGAAGCCATTTTCTCTAGGCCTAGTGTTTAAAAAATGGCTAAGAAAAGTGTTTGGGTAATATTTCTCTCCCCATAATATAATTTTGTAGCAAACTTTTTCACAGACCCCCTGGCAGCTTAGCCTGACACGCCAGACTATATCATAAGAATGTATAGTCTGAAGACCACTGATAGACTGTGCCTCAATGGAGGGGCGGGTGATTGCGTTGTCTTTCAAACTGCCTCGCCACGTAATAGGCTAGCGTTCCGGCCAGTGGTACCAGCTGGTATATCAAACTTTTCCCGTAACCTGTCGGTAACACGGCAAAGTCATATTAGTGCACTTTCTTGTTTCCAGAGATGTATAGTAACGAAGTAGAGCTACTTAAGTAGCCTACTTAAGTACTAAAATGCAGTATCTGTACTTTACTGGAGTATTCTTTTTTTTCCCTATTTCCACTTTTACTTCGCTACATATTTTTGATGAATTTGATACTTTTACTCCGATACATTTTTGATGTGCTGAATCGTTACTCGTTACTATTGTAAAAATGTCACGAATGACAGCCTATCAAATCCAACATCAATGCCAGAGCAGTAGATGGCTCTGTTACTGTTGGGCATTTCAAGCGATCAAGCGGTAGGGCTAAAGAAACCACATGGGCACCTGCGGTCTTTTGCGTTGCTGCACGCAGGCAGTTTGGAACACAGCGCCTAGAAGCTTGAGTCCGAGTCTAGAGTCGTAAACATTCTAATCGTGCAAGTAGCCTACAAGATCCAGTAATGCCAAGTTGTTCTACTTCGAGTGATCGTGGGGATGGTGACGATGAAAGCGACCACCCCTGGCCCTACCTAGAGTCCATGTTTTCCTTCGTTGGACCAAAAGACAACTCCTATCGAATGAAATGTCTACTCTGCCTCCCGAAAGACTATGAAATAATGGCCTTCAAAAATTCACCGTCAAACTTAAAGAAACATATCAAGGTAAGTTACTATTAAAAAACATGACGCACTTAGATCAAGTTATCAGTAGACGCTAGTAGTTAGCTATTAGCCTAACTAGAACAGCCTGGCTGACTAGCTATGCCACTCTGAATGGTGTTGCATACAGTATCAACTTTCTTTTATATTAAATCGTGCAGGGCAGTAGACTTTATGGATTTTTGTTTTTACCATTTGTAATGTAGCCTCTTGACTTGACGTTATTGACTTCACGTTCGTGTTACCAGCATGCCCTGACATGCCATGAACGTGACATTGATTGAAGCTAGTCTACTAGCAACTACTAGTCTTATTAGAGAGTGTTACTGCTAATTGTTGCCGGTTTGGGGCGTTTTGTGATATAGCCATGTCAGTTTATGACCACTTTTCTGACTTGTTTTGGTAATGAATCGGATGGCGAACAGAGTATTTCAACTAGTCTCTATTTCAAGTTGTCCTTGTGCACTCCCGTTTCTCATGATGCATTGTAGGATCAAGTTAACGTTATGCCCAGTAGCCTAGGTCTACTATTGAGTTTTACGTAGGCTACTAGTAGACATTAGTAGAAATGGGTTTTTGGTTATGGTGTTGCTGTTGTAGAATTGTAGTGGATAAATCCAACTAAATTAAACATTTGCATTTAGCAATAGTATCACTAGTTGCCTATTGCCCGTGATATAGTCTTGACAAACTATAAAGCTTTACGTTTGTCTTGTTTGCTTGCTTAAGTGTTTTGTGGAATTGTAGTGGATAAATACAATTAAATAAAACATTTGCATTTAGCAATAGTATCACTAGTTGCCTGTTGTCTGTGATATAGTTGACATACTATAAAGCTTTATGTTTATCTTGTTTCAGAGTAAACATGACTGCCACTTGAAGAGATATGAAGACCTCACATCAGTCAAACGAATGAAGAAGTCTGCAACTCCAATCAAGCAATCCACATTACTAGAAAGCTGGACAGCGCCCCACAGACCTGTCGACAAAGCCATTGTGAATTATGTCATCGAAGGACTTCAGCACTTCAGCATTGTAGAGCAGGAACCTTTTCGGAAATTTGTGTTTGACCTAGTGCCAAATGCCAAAATAATATCACGAGTCACACTCACATCGAGGATTGACGATGCTGCCAAACAGATGAAGATCAAGGTGATTGAGGCTATGAAGGCTGTAGACCACATCGCAACAACCACTGACTGCTGGTCAGCCAGGCGGCGTAGTTTCATTGGGGTCACAGCCCATTGGCTGGAGCATGAGAGTTTAAAAAGGGTTTCAGTAGCCCTTGCCTGTAAAAGATTAAAAGGCTCTCACACTTTTGAACTTCTGGCAAACGCACTTAATGATATTCATGTGGAGTATGAAATTCAGGGGAAAATAGTCGCAACAACCACAGACAATGGCTCCAATTTTGTCAAAGCCTTCAAAGTCTTTGCTGCAGACGAAAATAACAATGCTGGTGCCCAAGTTGAGGAAGAACCAGATGAAGATGATGAGGAAGAGGAGCTAGAGTTTGTGGACTCGTCTGCACTTTTGGATGAGGATGATGGGTTTGAGTTCCAGCTCCCAAAGCACCAGCGTTGTGCGTGCCACATTCTGTACAATTGAATGTTTAACATTGAATAATGAGGAGTCCATGATATTGAGCCAATCATGTAGCAGTGCCTTTTTAATTATTGCACCTAATCACAAACACATAGTCCTGTTTGTTAATCAAATATGTCATCACAGGTTCGATCCAGCCGAACTTGCGTTCCTGTCAGAGTTTGCAGTTGTGATGACTCCACTCGCCCAAGCAACTAACATCTTGCAAGCTGAAACCAATGTCCAGATGGGGTGGCTGCTCCCAACCATCAAGCTCCTGAAAAATAAGCTGGACCGGATCAAGCTACCGCTGAAGTACTGCAAGCCCCTCGTCGATCCTCTACAGGTGGGCATTGATGACCGCTTTGGCCCCATGATGGAAGACCCCGAGCTGGTGGCTGCTGCTATTCTGCTTCCAAAGTTCCGGACGAATTGGACACAGGAGAATGAGACAATCAAAATGGGTAAGGAAGAGAACACTTTCAGCTAAGATCTGCATGATTAAATGTGCAAAATGTTTGCCAACCTGAATAGTAGTTTCATTGTCCTTTCTTAGCCTGTCTAAAGCAATCATTTCCATTAGACAATGTCATATTGAATCTGTGGTTATGTTCATGACTGGATGATGTTTATAATGTACTTTTCATATTTTAGGAATGGACTATATCAAACAACATATTGAAGACTTCTCATTGCAGTCTGGTGACGTCGAGTCGAGTTCATCTGATGAAGACGACTTTTTTTCTGGCATGAAGGGTTCAAAAGCACAAGACAGTGCCAAACAGCTAGATGCATACTTGTCCTGTTCAGCAGATAACATGGAGTTGCTCAAATCTTTTCCTGCTGTCTGCAAGTTGTCTGTTAAGTTGAACACACCCCTTCCAGCGTCAGCAGCCTGCGAGAGGCTTTTTAGTATCGCAGGATTAGTCTTTAGACCAAGAAGAGCAAGGCTGAATGACTCCAATTTTGAAAACCAACTACTTCTGAGATTAAACAAAAGGTTTCTAACCCCTTAAATGATTCTAACCCCTAAACTGATTTATGCATACCTGTTTAAGAAGGGGATGATGTAGAAAGCAGGGAATAGAAGGGAGGGATGCTCTTTTTTGAAAGACCTCAGGTGTTGTCATGTTCTTGGGGGGGGGGGTTAACCAACAAGCTAGTTGGTTAACCTGGAGGCAGTGGTTAACCTGCTGCTGTAAGAGCCCTTAGGCATTGTGATGCTTTGGGCTGTTCCATTAAAAGGCTAACCATTAGGCTTAACTTGCCCTGTTTTGTTACTTGGCCATGTTCTCTGGCCTTTTTGACATTTGTTTTTAGTTGCTGTGACAAAAGTTGTAACGTCCAAAAAATACAATATATACAATACAAGACATACTTGACTTAAGAGCTCAGAGTTGTCAGGTGCTATCACTTTTGTTTTCTGCATGAATTGATGGTGTGTGGAGGGGAAGGGGGGTGTATTCCAAGTAGATGGTTAAGGGACAAACTGAAGTAAGTTAACCTGGAGGCAGTGGTTAACCTGCTGAAAGTTAACCATTAGGCTCAACTTGCCCTGGTTGATGTCACTTGGCCATATTCTTGCAATACCCCTCTGACCTTTTGACATTTTTGGTTGCTGTGATATGGTTTGAAAAGAAAATGTAACTTTCAAAACACTGATTTATTGTATGCAATAGTTTGGAAGGGATGTACCCAAGTAGATGGTTAAGGGACAAACTGGAGTAGGTTAACCTGGAGGCAGTGGTTAACCTTTTGAAGGTTTACCATTAGGCTTAACTTGCTCTGGTTTGTCACTCAGCCATATTCTTGGCTACCACCTAGTTAAAGACAATTACGTTTTTTGTTTGTCTTTTTCCCATAAAAATCAAATATCCTTGTACTGCTGATTCGGCAAAATTGTGCCCTTAACTGTTTTAAATAAAAACAATAGGATTTTCCAACTTTTGACTGCTTTTTTGTATACACAGTACTTCTTCAGTACTTCTACTTTTACTTTCAGTACTTAAGTAGGATTTTTTTGAATATTTCTACTTGCAATACTTAAGTACAAAACATTTTGAATGCTTTAATACTTCCACTTAAGTATAATCTTTAAAGAACACTTCAACTTCCACTTAAGTCACTTTTTAGGTATGGTACTTTTACTTCTACTCCACTCCTCTAGTCCAGTACTTTATACAACACTGCTTGTTTCACTTTCAAAGAAAATGACCAGGCAATTCATCCAAAACTAAAGCCAAAGACGAATCTCTACATACAGCTCTGATTTGAGCAGGACTCTCGTCATCGTACAAAGCCCGCCTTACGAATTCCTGTACACATACCGCGCTGTGATTGGTTATCCGCCGCCAGAGGAAGGATTGCAACGGGTTTCTATCAGGGGTCACTAGATGTATCCGCTGTGCAAATTCAAATTTGCTACCGCTAGGGGTACGTCTAGAGTTCTAGGCTACTGGCAGCTTGCTGCGGACCCCTGTTTGAGAACCAAAGCCTTACACCAGTAACTATGGGCCTATGCATATGTAACGGACGGCAAATAGCTCTGCTAACTGGCGGCAGTACGTGTAAATCGTCATATCCCCTAGTCCTTCATGAATTCCTTGTATCCTTCTAAGAAAGTTGTTTCATTTTTGTTCCTTGCAAAAAACAAAAAGTTTCTGTTTTCACCTTCGTTTCACCTTTGTTATACGTTGAAAATAATGCTAGGCAAATGTCATAGCCACAAGGCCACGCTTGTAAACTCATCGCATGATAGATCTTCCGCCTGATAACCAGGCTTGTGAACAAAAAAAAAGCTGGTTGAAATTATCATACACACATGCACACACACACACACACACACACAGACATACAGTTCTAGGATTGTAGACACAGTATACATACACACATGTACATTTTCAGTCTCACACCAGCAACTGTGGTTCAAGGTTAGGTTACAGAGAGTGGTTGATATGGAAAAGAAAAAGAAAAATTGATACAACATAGCCTGACTAGCAAGGCAGCAGCTAATAGTATATTCTATCAGTTCTATTTTAAGCCTATTCTAGTTAGATGAAATAATCAAATGATGAAGAGGACGCAATTTTAAGGTTAAGGGTGTGGCTGTAATTGGTCCCCTGAAGGTGATTCATCGCCTCTTTATACGCAGTTTCTGTTTGTTGTATATTGTCATGAAACACTTATAGGACAAAATAAAAACACCAAAACTGAAACAAACAATTGACTCTGCAATTGACTATCTAATTTTTCCACTTGTAATTGTGTATAAACACATTCTATCTCTTACAAACACATTCCGGGCCCTATCTTGCAGGCGGCGCACCATGCCTTCGCAACTCGCGCAAGCTGTCATTGCTATTTTGTGCGAGCGCATGGTTCGTTTTTCTGTCAAGTAATTCACGTTGTCTAACTAGCAAGTGACTTTGCGTCCTCGGAGGTGTGTCGAAGGTGTGGCTAGGCGCGAAGTGCAAAAGATGCTATTATGCAGACGCAGAAAGGGATCCGCCAGTGACTGGAAAAAACCTGGTCATTCGTCAGTCACGCATTCCTGAAATGCTATTTTATGGACGCACAACGCAGTAGGTAATGCAGTCCTTGTTCCAGCATAACAATGACGGCCACAACAATAATTATTACAATCGGAAAATCATTATGATGCTCAGGAAGATGTGGTTAACCACAATTTATTAGCCTGTAACAGAAAACGAGTGAGGATATAAGAAGGGGGGACGTTAAATGGAGAATCAAGTTTACTTTCGCTTTCGAATGAATATTCCGAGATATCTATCGGGACTAAATCAGCTTCCTTCGTGTCTTGTGCAGCCTGTAGACATCAATTTAATATTACCATACCCATTACGGCTCTAACTATGACTAGACCCGACGTGTGAGCTTGCTCGGTATTCAATATTTTAATTTCTTTAAAGGCCCAAGGAGGAGATCAGCTGGTGTGATAGCAATTCACCAGGCGCTTTGCGCTGTTCGTTCTTAAAGGCAATGAGAGATTGATCTGTCATTGGTTATGCCTGTGTTACACCCATAACACACCCATGATTAATTAGGCATCCTAAGTCCAACCTTTTTGGACTTTGCACCGGCGCGAAGTTCATTTTCTGCGCTGTGAAAATAGCAAAAAGCCACCGACACGCCCCCAAAACCATATGCGCCATCCGCCAAACAACAGTTGACTTTGCGTCGTCAAAATAGGGCCCTCCATCTCTCTGACACACACACACACACGCACACACACACAAAAGAGAAAATAAGTTCAGATGTTAGATGCACAAAAACACTGAGTGAGGTTAAATGAATGGTAGTTTACTTACTGTATGTTCTTTGAACACATGATTGATCTCTGCATGTTAACTATCACTGTCAGTTAATGTATATCAAGAGAATGAGCATTATTTTAAAAAGGAGTTTCTGTTCTGTTCTGCCCCACACTCCACCATTAAGCCCAAATAGGCTGACACCAGAACATTATAAAGTTCTAACCCTCATGGAGCAGAATAGTTTTCAAGGACCCCTCTTGATCAAAAACAATATTTATAGCCATTTGTTCTTTTAGATGCATTTAAACTCTCATTCTAGAAAATAGAACATTTTGCTGCAGTTAAGGCATGTTTTTGCATTTGGCAAAACCTGACGCCACAGGAGCCATTTTCACTTGGCCTGGTGTTTAAAAAATGGCCAAGAAAAGTGTTTAGTAATATTTCTCTCCAATTAAGATAATATTTAAGCAAACTTTTTCACAGACCCCCTAGCACCTACTGCAGACCCGTTTGAGAATCAAAGCCTTTTACCAGTAAGTATAGGCCTATGTAATGTGTAAATCCTCATATCCCCCCACATCCCCCAGTCCTTCATAGACGCTTCTGACTGCTAAGTTGGAGAGTTGAGAACGGCTGAGAACGGCTCTGGCTACAAACTGTATGACAAATAAAATTTATTGTAACCTTGTAAGAAAGTTGTTTCGTTTTTGTTTCTTGCTAAGTTTCTGAGTTTCGTCCTTGTTTCACCTTTGTTATACGTTGAAATGATATGCAAATGTCATAGCCTCAAGGCCCTTGCCTGCAGACTCGATAATGACAGATTTTCCTCCTGATAACCAGGCTTGGGCACAAAAGAAAGCCTGATTAAATTATCATACACGTGCACGCACACACACAAAGACATACAGTTCTCATGGGATTGTACATACACATACATTCATGCACACTTTCAATCTCACGCCGGGTGACTCACTATAACAGAAAACTTATTACAATCATTGGTACCACTTTATAATAACCGTCCTCTATAAATGGTTATTAAATTGCTTATTATTAGTAAGAAGTTAATTGAAAAGTTCGTGATTTCAACCAGTTAGATCAGGGGTGGCCAACCGGTCGGAGACCAAGAGCCACATATCTGATTATGTTACAGCAAAGAGCCACATCGGCACACGGGCACATGAACATGTTACTACTACTACTACTACATTACCCATCGTTCTTACACACACACACATACACACACACCTCTGCCAGTGAGATGAATTGTAAAAGTCACACACCAACATGATAACAGAAATGTACCCCTAGAATAGTAAGCCCACAGGCCAGCAACATACACATGGGCACACACCCCCGACCATCTCTTCCTCAAACACACACACGCACACACACCGAAACAAAATCACTGTGTTAAACGTAAGGGAAACGAACAGGCACATAAACACACACACAAGCACAAACTTTGACATGAGTGTAAGAGGCGCATGACTCCGGGCAAAGAGCCGCATGCGGCTCCCGAGCCACAGGTTGGCCACCTCTGAGTTAGATCATTTAATTCCATCGTTTTTTCCCATTTTATCATTCAACCATAACAAACTGTAAACTAACTTTTAACTTACTGACTAAATAACTATACTGTAAAATTTCCTGTTAATTACTGTTACCTAACTGTTAACTGTTGATGAGCCTAAACTCAATAATCCCTCATAATATATATTAATTACGATGAAGGAATATAGTTGATTATTAGTATAGCTGCTCCAAAAGCTTTCGGGTTTAACAGTTCTTGTGTTATCTTACAGGTTAAGATGGGTATAGATTCTGTAGAAAATCAATCCAAATTTGAAAAACACTTTTCTTCAGATTTCCTTCGAAGCCCCACAGGTGAGGAACAAAGTGTGGTCAACTCAACTAAAGTAAAAAGGGGGTTTTGGTGCGTAAAACAAGGGGAATACTGATTGACTGATAAGAAAGTAATATGTACTCTTAACTCTTAAGCTATTTTCTTAATGCCAACATGCTCTGGATTTAATAAAAAACAATGAAGGGAAAATCAACTACTTTTTCTGCTCTTTGACCACAGCATGTGATCCAACCAGGGCCGGCCCAAGCCCAAAGGGGGCCCTAAGCAGAATTTCATTTGGGGGCCCCCTCACCGCCACCACAGCCTTCTTTTTGGTGTTGGGGGGGGGGGGGCAATGTTGACCCTGCCTCTGACTCACTCTCAAGAGATATTGAGATGGATTAACTATTGCTTGTTCTCCCTATAAACAACAACATATTGCTTGTTTCATTAATTGTTTAAATTCACCCAGTGTTCTTGTCATCATCTGAATTTTACACCATTTTTGAAAATACTGAAAAATATTAGACAACAAAAGTTTAGGATGCTATGGTTTTATACAACACTCACAATACATTTTATGTGAACATTATTGCTGATATCACAGACATTGCTATACAATAAGCAGCTTATGTTAACAGAAATAGCCCTGATTCACTCACTATGTTTGCTATTTCAAGCATCAATAATAGGCCTAACCTATATCATCAGAGAAGAGTGATTCTTGCCATTCTTGACAATAAAGAGCTAGGTTTGAATTAAATGATTAGATAGTCCTACATTAAGATAGCTTGATACATCTCCTAAGACTGACTAGGATTTTGCCTATAGAAGAACTTCCTCATGTCCAATGTCTGTGCAGGCAGCAAATATTCATCAACCAAAAATAGGCTATCCTTAACCTAAGCCTATAGCCTACTTGAATGTTTAGTTGAACATTCATTTAATGTGGCCTTGAGTTAATTTTGAGGACATACAACAAAAGAATAAGGTTTCAGCCAAAGCTACGTTGTGAGGTGGCAATTAACAGAGCTGACGTTATATTACCTCCTCGGGAATCTGTTCCTTTCCTGCTCACAGGATTCATTTCACTTACTGACTTACTTTGTTCCAAATGCAAAACATGGAGTGTGGACTTTCAGCGGTATGCATTTTACCTACTTGATCACGTGGAATGGACTGACGATTGCATGCGGTGAGATGTTGGTGAACGCGAGTCGATTTTCAGCGCTATGCGTAGCTCAAGTAGAATGGATTCTTCCGCAGTGGATTAGAAACTGCGCTATGGCTGTGTTTTACCATTCCCAGGAGGCTTTGTTCTAATCATATTGCAGATTGTTGTTATAGTTTTTCTGGTAAACATAAACGTTTTATGATGCCAGAATAACAAGAATGAAATACAAATACAAATGCTACATCAACTTCGCTAGATTGTTGGGAGAAGTCAGAGGTGTGTAAGCCAAACCATGACTGAGATAAAGAGTGATAGTAAGTGATATAAATGGAATGGATTCGAAAACTAGGAGATGATAATATTAATGGGTAAATATCACAAGGATGTTAAGGTAACGCTTATCTTCATAAATAAAATGTTATTTGAAAACGTAATGTCTTGAGCGCTCGTGGGGGCCCCCGAGCTGTCGGGGCCCTAAGCGACGGCATAACTCGCGTATGCCTCGGGCCGGCCCTGGATCCAACTCCATACTCTTCACCTGTCTTCTTAGTGACTTCATCCAAATTCATCCAGTGATTTGCATTGGTACAGAGGGCTGACTTGTCACATGTAATAAACTCTGCTTTGAAAGACCACACTCAGCGGCAGTAAATGAGTAGATTTGAAGCCTAATGTTCCACCTCCGATGCCACCCTGTCTTCTCAAACACTCACCACTCTGTCAGAGATCACACACAACTTAACTTAATTTTCTATGATTATTATTTTCTGTGAGATCAGCAAAAAAGCTCCTGGTTGATATTCATTGGCGTGTGTAAATGAGTGTACAGTACATGTTATGATGGCATATTTTTATGAGATATGGGTGTTGCTGATCAGTCTCTAAGGGTGGAGTATCTCACTGTTCTGATCTCCACAAGGAATGGGAGGAAAGCTGAGAAGTGGGGAAATCATAACAGCATAAATGCATCCTCATGCATGCCAATGTTCTGCTTCAGTTTAATTTTATTTAATTTATCCCACACTTTCAATAGATCAATGAAAGGCTCTTTAGATCATCACAGAGTGGCCATTCCAAGGCAATGTATGAAGACACTGTATCTGTATATGTACAGTCAAGATGTGCAAACCATTTGTAATTTTCAATTAGAGTGACATTTCAGACACCACAGTCTGAACTTTTTCAAATATAAATATAAAATATAAATATATAAATATTTAAAATAAATAAATTTATTTATATACTGTACCCGACCAGTGACTACGGATGTGTGTTAATAGACCAGCCTACTTCACAAGATGCTTATAATAAACATAAAGACATGATCAGTACAACAATATACTGTTGTATATACTGTTGTTATATACTGTATCACGGATTATTACTACTAACTCCGCTAACTGGTTTAAATACATTGTCATACTGTCTGTATGGTCCTTGTACTGTAGCTACATTGTCCTACACACAATATGCACCTAAGAGGTTTCTATATAAAAATCTCCATTAATCATATGTGTACGTGTGTGTGTGTGTGTGTGTGTGTGTGTGTGTGTGTGTGTGTCTGGTGGGAGAGGGAGAGAGAGGGGATGTCAGGCGCTCTGTGCTCCGGTAATGACCTGACCCAGGGCTGGATGGGAGAGAGGGTGTCACCCCTCATTTATCAGAGGTGTGTGTGTGTGTGTGTGTGTGTGTGTGTGTGTGTGTGTGTGTGTGTGTGTGTGTGTATAACGTTCAGGTGGCTCTCTACTCCCATGGCCTCTAGAGGGCAGTATTAGGCGACAGGAGAGAAAGCATTGTTATTATTATGACCGCCGCTGCGTAGCAAGCGTAGCGGTCATATAATGATTGTCAAAGTTTTTTTTTTTTTTTCTCCCGTCATCTACTTCCTGAATTTTTGGTCAACGATTCCCGGGACACCGTAACACCGGGGCACATGAAACTTGGTGGGCATGTAGCCCCTGTAGACTTTTACGGAAAAATTTCGTTTGGTCCCCGGGGGCCACTCCATCTTTGCGTGGCCCCCCATGAAACCCCAAAAATGCAGTTTTTCTTAAAAAACTACCTGACCCGTGACATTTAGGATGATGAAATTTTTATGGAATGTTGGTCTCAAGAGCCCACATCAACTTAGCTTATAACCAGTCATTTGTGATTTGCACCCCCATGGTAAAAAATTAAAATCCAATATTACACTGCTTTAATTGCCCCTATCTTTGGATCAGATGCTAAGAACTGCACCAAATTTAATGTGTATGATGAACCTGACATCTTGTGAGAATATGTTAAATTTTGTGGGATTTCATCCATGGGGGGCTATAAAATAAATGAATTTATATGTACATTTAATGACTGTACAACTATTGACCACTAGATGGTGCTATTAAGTGAATGGTTACTGGGTTACAAAATTCAAATAATCATTTACATCATATGTGCTCTATATAAGCCGTTCAGGAAAAAAACCTTGAATATATTGAATGAAACTCCTAATATATTGAATGAAAGAAAACCTTGAATATATTGAATGAAGTCCCGAATATATTGAATGAAAGAAAACCTTGAATATATTGAATGAAACTCCGAATATATTGAATGAAGTCCCGAATATATTGAATGAAACTCCGAATAGGCTATATTGAATGAAGTCCCGAATATATTGAATGAAACTCTGAATATATTGAATGAAACTCCGAATATATTGAATGAAACCCCGAATATATTGAATGAAGTCCCGAATATATTGAATGAAACTCCGAATATATTGAATGAAACTTGCCTCATCCGAGGTCAGTGCCAGCGGCCATCTTATGTGTGTCACAAGTATGGAAATGCCTGTGACCAGTCAGTACCGCTTGGGTGGAGTGGTTGGCAATGAATGAGTAAATGAAGCAAAAATATTAAATAAATTACAGTTTTATTAATAATTTCATTGATTGCAGCTGCAAGGTAAAATAGTTTAGTTAAGTCACAGTCAGTTATTTTGGCCGTGTAGTAATTAATCCAGCCGCGTTACCACCACCAGTGAACAGCATAGGAAGCGGCAACGATCCCACTGAAGCTAGCTGCTACGCCAACCTTCAGTGGGATCGTCGCCGCTAGCTAGCTGCTACGCTAACCTTCAGTGGGATCGTCGCTGCTTCAGTGGGATCGTCGCCGCTAGCTAGCTGCTACGCCAACCTTCAGTGGGATCGTCGCCGCTTCCTGTGCTGTACAGGTGTAGACGGTGGGCCGAGGGCGTTTTTCGTGTTGTTTTGTAAAAAACATCAGAAGAGTAGACAAGTTTTCATCTGTGATATAAACAAATGGTATTAAGCCTAACAAAATTTGTTGGCAGCTCTGGTTTGATCATATATCGTCAAAAACAGTAGGTTTTAATCGTTATTTTCCTCGGGCATATGCAAGGAAATCTATAGGTATAACCCAATCAAATGTCGCCATTTTGAGTCCTAGGAAAAATCAACCAATCGAGTAGGAGTTCAATAGGACCCGCCTCGGAATGTAAACACCAGCTAAGCAGCAATGTCAGAAAACGCTGCAAAATCCCCTTCAGATGGCTTATTTTAGATCATAGAACTTCAGATAATAGTTGTCAACCCACTTTTTGTATAAATCTTACCTTGTTCATGTCTGGGCATGCTGCAGAATATTGACTTTATAAATCCAACGGTGAAATTCTTAATAAGAAACATGTCATCTGCTATAGTGTAGCCTAGCTATCAGCAGCAGAGGTTGAAGCAAATCGTAGGCTATCACTTGTAAGTGTAGCGGCTGTACTCTTCTTTGCGTTGTGTGTTAGGCTACATTTCATTAATAAGCAAACAGTTGGCTTACAAACAATCGTTGTTACTAAAAATTACAATAAAATTGACGCTGGACCCATTGTCAGAATCTCTTCAACTTCAGGTCTTAGGAGAGGTTCGGTTATCATTAAGGTAGTGCTTGCACATTATAAAGGTTTCGTTGACCACAGAAAATGTGTATAATATCCTAACATGTTAGTAATGACAGTTTACTATGCTTAACTGCAGTAACACAAACGTTTCAGGCATTATTAGGCTGTAGCTGACTGTAGCCTGTTTCATTGTTGTAGAGATGAATTGCAGACACCTTCTTGTCAATAAGATATCTTTATATCAATGGAAAAGGCAAATCAGCACATGGGATTAAAAAAATGTAGGGCTACTTTGTAATGACTCTAGTGTCTATTTCAGGGGTCGGCAACCCAAAATGTTCAAAGAGCCATATTGGCCCAAAAAAACAAAAACCATACCTGTCTGGAGCCGCAAAAATCTAAAAGCCTTTTATAAGGCAACTGTTAATACATAAGCTGTATGTCTACTGTTAAAATGACTAAATAGGCTACAAATAGGCCTACAAAATGAACATTCATGATTACGTGTAAATGTTAATTTTCCCTGCAGCGCATCCTTGAGAGAATTACGCACCACGTGACTACTGATGTACGATAGGCCTATTGCTGCCTCAAGTTTAGCGTAACTCTCATTACAATATTATAGTGCACTGGTTTAAGGTCTCAAGAACAAAAAAGTGCATAGCCTCATGCTATTTTCAACCCGTGTGGAAATTAAATGTTCTCTTCATCGTCAATAACAATAGAACTTAATGTTCAATAACAATTAACAGAGCACAAAAAACAGCAGCCTGTGGTTAAAACGCAGCATAAAACAATCTTTTAATTCTCTCCCTTACTCAGCGTCAGAGATTAAATAAATTACAATCCCAAAGGAGTAACGTTTGCGATTAAAAAGCAGCTGGCTTAAAAATTCATCAGTCAGTCGAAAATAAGACAGATAAACTTCGATTTCTGCGCATTATCCTCGTCTCATAAGTTCGCAAATGCCACGAAGTCTGTGCAACTGTCAAACGCAGCAGCATCCTTCTCTTCCCCCTCAGCTACAGACACGTAGGCTACATCATCGGACCTTGCACCTTGCAAATAATCACTGTTGAGTGTGTGATCGTGATGGGCGTCTTTGAACTCAATCAGGGATGAGAAGTGGGAGAGCGTGCCTCGCTCTATCCCTGACTGTGAGCTTGCACTCGAATGATTAAAACGGCTTCCAGCATTTGAAGCGCAAATTTCTTACATATCATATAAAATGAAATATATTTACACACACAACTACACACATTTTTACAACATAAGAATGTTTGTGTCACGTTTACCCCCTAAGAAACCATATTTTAAAAAATAATAAAATAAAAAAAAGTAATTTTTCCATTTTCACACATTTTTGCAAAACCTCCATTGAGCCAATAGGGGGTGCTAAAGAGCCGCGTGCGGCTCAAGAGCCGCGGGTTGCCGACCCCTGGTCTATTTGCTATAATATCTATCTGTACTATTTTCAATAGCTAATGTAGCCTACCCACCTACACTTTCTGCTCAAAGAAAGAGGTAGCTTTAGCCCTTGACCATCGAAGACTAAAGTTCAAATTTATGTACTTGAATGCTTGTTTAGGCACACGTAATGTAACAAGGTGTTGGCTTGATTGAACAGCAGAACTAGAAAGATTCAGTACATTTATTTGTCACATCATGCGTTCAGGTACAAAGAGCAGTGACATGGAGAAAATATATCTGTCAAAAATAGCTAACTTACATAGATGTCATTATACTAAACTGAATGACAATCACCAAGATAACATTACGGACATTAGTTTAAAGTGCACAGGGCACTGTATCGGTGTGTTGTTCGATATATTAAGTTATACTGAAGTCCAAACACATCAGCAGTTAGCGAAACAGTTAGCAATAGCTCTAGCTGTGCTCTATCGTTATGGACATTATGTTGAATAGACCTTGAATAGTTCTGTTCGTTCACGCTAGGTAGGTTAACGGAGACTCTTAATTATAAACACTACACTGTCAAAATAGTAATTTGTTGGTAACATGCATCATTACACACATTATAGTGCAAATTCCGTGATATCCAGCTTGCTTGCCAACCTCTCCCTGTCGAGTCGTCTTCCTACTTCCTCAAACAGTCTCGCACTCTGTCTTTCTCGAGTCTTCATTGGCGTTTCTCAAGCCACGTGAGGCGAATACGATTTTTTGATTGGTATGCAGTACGTGTGGCCCTGATAACGCTTGCCTGCTAAAGTTATGAAACATAAAGTTGATTTTCTCAAATATATGATCGAGTTGAGGCTGCCAACAAGCGGAAATGAGCTTAGAAAAAAATATGTATTGCACATATGAAAAATGAACTACTCTTCTCCAGTTTTGTCCAAAAGTGAAAAAGTAAAGCAGATAGAGGCCTTCGGCCCACCGTCTAGTGGTAACGCAGCTGGATTACTACTCGGCCAAAATTACTGACTGTGACTTAACTAAACTATTTTACCTTGCTGCTGCAATCAATGAAATTATTAATAAAACTATAATTTATTTAATATTTTTGCCTCATTTACTCATTCACTCCACCCAAGCGGTACCAGATATCCTTCTTTACGGAGATAAATCATGAGCACCCACTTCCTGGAGTCATGAGGCTAATGCCAAATAAGGTAGTTCTGGGCGGCACTCGAATTTATGCAGTGGAGAAGCTCATTCTGTAACATTGAAGTCTATGAGAGAATCCAAGAATTCCACCGAAATTTCTGGACTTTCATTCAATATATTCTGAGTTTCATTCAATATATTCGGACTTTCATTCAATATATTCGGAGTTTCATTCAATATATTTGGGACTTCACTCAATATATTCGGGACTTCATTCAATATATTCGGAGTTTCATTCAATATATTCAAGGTTTTCTTTCATTCAATATATCCGGAGTTTCATTCAATATATTCAGGACTTCATTCAATATATTCAAGGTTTTTTTCCTGAACTGGCTTGCCATAGTGCTCATATATAACTACATACACACAAGCACACATGCGCACGGGTACACACACACACACACACACACACACACCCTACATACTGTACACATAAGCACACATGCGCACGGGTACACACACACACATATAAACACACACACACACACTCTTATACTTGTACACAAAAGCAAACTCACTCATGCAGACACACATTTATAACATGAGAGAGATACAAACAAGTTGACAAGCATCATATATATGCAGAGAATGTGCAGAACTGAGCGGCGGTCATATTTTGTACCGCCAAGCGGTACATCTAGTTTCTTTGAGAGCACACATTTTGTGTTTTAGTGCAGCTGGCCATTCTCAACTAATGATTTTGTGAAATATCCCCTTTTCAGGCCACAGGGAAACAGCATAGAATATCAGTTAAAGTTATACTGATACGCCTAAAAGATTAAAGTCTAAATAAAATTTAAAAAATCCTTTACTGTACATCACGCATGCACACACACACACACACACACACACACACACACCTGCTCATTTGTTTACATGCTTAGGTTTTACCAGAGATAATTCAAGCGGAGCTGTCAGTATTCCATGATCTTTGGTTTTACTTTAGTTAAGGAACTAAATGAGCCAAGGTAATTGCTGTACCTAGTGTGTCTATGCCTAGAACCAGCCCAATCATCAGAATTTTGGTATCCATCATCCGGTTTCATCCCAAACACTCAAATTGTAAAGTATATGGGGGGGGAAAGTACTTCAAGTCATATAAAAGGAACACTGAACCATAGGTAAATGCACATCTTAACTTTATTCCATCAAGTTCAAAAAACCCAAACAGCTATACACAGAACACATCTCTAGGCATTTCCAAAACAGCACAGATTCTATCATCCTGAACAGACACACAACATTATTGAAATACAACTTTAAAACCATTCCTTGAGAACACCACATAGCAGTTTTATTAAACAAGAGAGTAATACAATTCAACCACTTATGTATAAACAATTTGCATATTTTAGGATCATATTGAAACATAAAAAAAAGAAAACAATGTAACCGATTAATTTAGACAGACAATTTAGAAAGACAACATGTAATAAGTACTCATTCAATAGAGAGGGAATTCAAAAGACCGTTATCCTGCTTCTTTTGTTAATGCAAATTACTGTACATTGACATTTGCATCATTGTTTGTTCTCCTCTGTATGTCATGAGTCAGATGGTGCTGTCGGCCACTCATTTGGCTCTTGTGGGCCGGATCTGGCCCACAGGCCGCCATTTAGGACCACTGGCATAAGTACATATACTATATAATTCATGTAGAAAGCATATGACAGTTTTATATTGCACACTGCGGCCAAAGGATACTAAACATTTAGCCTCAGTCTAAGTTGATGTCTACAGTTTCTGTAACTCCTGTTCTTCCTCCATTGTGAGTTCAAGGCCTGATTCGCCTGCAAAACTCTGACTTAAATTTGTTAACTTTTCTCCAGACATCTTATCGCCATAAACATGAAGTATTAATCTCTCTTGACTGTAGTTAGAAGTGAAATCCCCCATTTTTTCTATGTCGTCTGATAGATATTTTAGAGACAAAGTTAGCACTGGTTGTGTCAAAGGACAGTGCTTCTTCAAAAGTTTGGAGTCTTCTGAGTTAGGGTGATCTGACAGTAGCTTTGGAATGATATTTAAATCTCTGTGACAATTTATATTCAAGATTTTTTCTAAAAAGCTATTTTTTATTTGATCTGATTGTTTAAATTGGAAAATAAAGCATGGTTTTCCTTCGGGATTCCTTAAACTGTGCTTGACATGAGCTAATACATATTGTTCAAGTACTTTAGCAAATATCAAGTGATGACGTGAGGAACCACCACAGCTCTCACTACACCTGCACTTTTGATAACGTGGTATATCTTCCATTTTCACCAGCTGGAAGTAAAAATATTTAAATCGCTCTGTCATTCTTAAGTAATTTTTTCTGCTCCTTTCAATTGCACTGAACACTGTTTCCTGGCCATTTAGACTTTTCATGGCTATCAATATCTCGGCTCCGCTGATTTCCCTCATCATGGAGGAATCTGTTATATTCATCTTTCTATAGATTTCTATCATCTTTGACACTTCTGTTATCCTGCACTCTCTTTGGGTATGCTGCAAAGGAAGTATCACTAAAACAAGTGGCTGATGATCTGAGATATCATCAACCCTCTGGACGACAATGGTTTTAACAGAGCGCATGTCTTTTTGTAGCATTAAGAACATGTCTATTCTTGATGAGCTCTCATTTTGCGTATAAGTGTAACTTGTTACTGTTGGATGTTTTGTACACCAAACATCCTTGACATCCAGACAGGACATAAATTTTGACAGCTGCTCATCACTTTGATTACTTCTCCTTGTTGTTTTCTTTCTGTCAACAAAGGGGTCCACCACTGCATTGAAATCTCCTCCAATCACTAATGTACCACTCCTAGTCTCTTGGAGGTACTGTGCCAATCTGTTCAACATCTCTGCACCAGATTTGTATTTATATACATTAACAAGAGTAAAAGTATGACCATTAATCTGACAGAACAGCACAATGTAACCTCCATCAGGGTCCTGATCATGGCATATGTATTGAAAAGGTAAATCATTATTTATCAGTATTGCTACTCCCCTGCTTATAGATTCATAAATAGAGAAGTAGGATTTCCATCCAGGAACATCTTTAAGTATTTCCTCATCTTTTGGTCCAATATGTGTCTCCTGCAAGAAGGCTATAGATACTTTCTGCCTCCTAAGCTCTTGCGGTACTTTGTCACGTTTTGATCTGGTTTTTAATCCACAGATGTTCCATGAGACCAGGCGCAGTCTTTTTGTAGCCATACTGATGATCAGATAACTGTAGGAAACACAATTTTCCAAAAGAATTGCTGCAGATGTAATGTGGCACAGTGCAAGTAAGGTATTATTTACAAATATATCGTATTAACAATGATATATTCAAATACTTTTGCAAGCATATTTCCTGGCAGGCATACAAGTACTGAATACAGTAGGTTTTGCTAAAATTCCTGTTTCTTCTGCTTTATACAAGCAGCATCGTGTAAATGAACTAATGTATAATTATATTTTAAAAGGTCAAAAAAGAGAACTATTAAAGGAGAACTCTGTATGTTCTGTCAGAAGCAAGAAAAACAAAAAAAAATGGTCTTGCCAACACAGTTACGCTACTTGAATTTGCACCAAACAGGGCAGGCTTTTTGTTTGTGATGTCATTTCAAGTTCAAGGCCACTTAGACCTTAAGAATGAACATAGAAATGCATAAAAGTTGTGAAAATTCACCCAGTATACATACCTCTGATTTTTTCCTGTGTTCTGGCGAAGCTCACACAAATCGACTGTCGAACTCTACAATACAATACTCCAAGCAGTAGTCGCAACGCTATTGTTATCTGTTTCCAACAATGTTCATCATAGTAAAATGAGAAAACAAGTCAAATTAAATCCCAATTAATATATGTAGATGTAAAATACATTCTCACTGTACCCTGAATAATGTGATGACATGACGTTTATTGTATAAAAATGTAAACCTCTCGAGAATAATGACGCAGTTTGTACACTATATTATTATAGCCCAATCAGATGGGATATGACAACAGAAAACACACTGTTAGCCAAACAGTTAATTGTCTTACCAAAAGCACATTTTGTGAGCAAAACACTAAGCCTACAATTCAAAATGCGAACACCAACAAAACACAAACAAATTGACTCAAAATTAAGCAATTTTAGCAAATAGTACCATGTGTTTCCTTTACACAATGAACATGTACAGAACATCGACTTTCAAAATGCTATGGCATTTCTGAAACTTAATATTCTATGCATTTGACATCCATAGACTGACCTCAATCCTGTAATTTATATCCTTTACTTTAAAGAATATTATGTGCGGAATACTGTGTGTACACCTACTGAAGTCAAATTCCTTGTATATGTTGGCCAACAAATCTGATACTGATTCTGATTCTAATTCTGATTATTCAAACAGTCTGTTTGTTGAAACAATCATCAGTTTGTTGTCAACACTTGACAATTTATGAAATTGCATTTAGGGTAGTTCAGTACATTGTTTGGTGTGTAAGTAGTGTAGAATGTAGTGGAGGATGAGTTGTGCTACCACTGCCTTCACCTTGTGTCACACCCACTATCATTTAGGTGGGACATTGTTTGGCAAGTGACATCAATATTGCCTGATAAATGTAATCCTTGAATATTTCTATTCCTGATTAAATCCACATGACTCACACAGAGAATCACAGAAAGGGAGGACAATTTTATGTGGAAAGATAAGACATATCATTGCTTTATAGATGCTTAGATATCATTATGGGTTTCAGCCTTATTTTCATTTTATTTGCATGATCACAGAGGTTAGGAGTATCACTATTAGCCTGACATAGCCCGCCCATAATACGAATGTTCATCCGTATCCATGGTCTGGGAACGGTCCTCTGGGGCGTGTTTACATCGGTAGAGAGTCTACCGGCCAATAAGCGAAGCTGATTAGACGAGCTTTCCAATTGTTTCAAACCAGAAGTGAATGCCCTCCCCTCTGCAGTATAATCGCGTCAGGTTAAAGAACCTCCAGACCATGAATACGGAAGAACAGCAGTATTATGGTCGGGCTATGTCAGGTTAAAGAACCTCCAGACCATGAATACGGATGAACAGCAGTATTATGGTCGGGCTATGTCAGGCTATATCACTATGAGCTTGAGTCTTATTTTCCCTTTTGCATGATTTGCATGATTACAGAAGTTATAGGCTAATTTGTCTGTGATTTACATTGACTCACAGAGACGAACTGTTTACCAAACTTCTCTACTCTGACAGCTCTTGAGCACTCATTATCCCACAGACATTTTCCACTTGTTCTAGCATTTGGTCTATTTGCTTCTAGTTATCCTAGTATAAGCGGTCTCAAGCTCATTTTTATGGTGGACCACATAACCATTAAAATTCTGCTCAAAGGTCTGCCATGCCAAGTCTACATGTGCGACCACAAACCAGTTTTAAATAAAACTGTCCTTCTAACCATCACCAACAGTTCGCATTCGGTCTATGCTGTTTCAAATTATTTTGTTCCACTTGCTAACTAGTGCATTTAGCAGGCTCGTTCAATAGGGCTATGTTTGAAATCACTCCGGAACTATCCTTTAAGCCCACTCTCCGACTTCACTCTCCAACACTTCATAATGATTGGCTGGCCAGTGGGGAATCAGCTCTCAAGCCAAATGGAGATTCTCTAAATGTCCGTGTTAAAATAGTGTAATTACATTTTAATAACATTTGATGCAGCTAGGGGTGTCAGACTTGCTCTTTATGGCAACAAATCTTAAAAATGGTAGACATGTCTACCAACATTTACTTTTTGAACAAAAGTTGGTCTAATTCCTTATGAAAAAAAAGCCTTAATAGCCTCAGTACTTGAGTTTCACTTTTAATTTAATTATAACAGAAAGCCTTTCTTACCATTGCTTGTTAAGTGTAGGTATGTTGATGGTTGCACCAGCTGGATGTCTCTCAGTAGCACTCCATCTGCCCACTGCCCTGTGTCACCACGGTATTCATGCTTTTAAACACACACTATAGATGAGGTTAGGTGTAAACCTGTTTGACTTGCATGTGATACCACAACATCACCTGCTAAAAGAATACATCACAACCCTATAGTTAAATATGAATCACACTGGGAATCAGAGGAGAGAAGGGCAATGCGAAGACACTTAAAATTGCTTTATAAATTGTTTGTGATTTACATTGTTACACAAGACCGACCTTTCTCCCACACTACATTTTCTCTGCTCTGACAGTGATTATGCACACAGTGATTATAAGCACAGTGATTGGAAGAAGAGCAGAATCCTGAATAATCTGTGTCTGGTTCAAATTGGCTGGGTCATTCTGTTTAATTCAGACATAAACCATACTCAGGATCATAGAAACTGGAATGGGGGCAAAATTTTAGAAGATGATATGTTTATGAATTTACATGACTTGTGCACAAACTGAATATTGCCTATTGGTATATTCCCTACATCAAACCGTAGTAATTGGCACACAAATTTTCTGCTTGTTCCTGCATTTGTCTCATTCACATTGTCGTCTTGTATAATGTTGATTCGGCCTTTGCAAGTTCATCACTTTATCCCTGTGGCTACCTGCTACTAGGTAGAGGGTTCCCTTGATATTGTCCCTGACTGCTTGGAGTCACAAAGGATCCAGTTTGTATCATATTAGCCAAAACAGCATGCTCACCAAAGCCCTGCCCTCTACGTGACAACATGGATTAGGTGATTATGGCAGTGACTCAGCTGGAGTAATCAGAGGCTGTTTTATCCTGGGTTCTGTGAGGACATGTTCAAGATGTCACTATGGAGATGGTTTCATTGTTTTTCATTTTTTGAGGTTTTGTTGTTCTGTTTGGGTGTGACGTATGCTGTTTTGGATATTACATACAGTAGGCCATGTCCTCTGTCCATTTGCTCTGTTGGTAGTACATTAACTCTAGAGTGCCATTAGAAAAATCTAGAAGAAAAGCTTTGACATTGTCTTTCACTTACAGTATATCACAAAAGTGACCACACTCCTTACATTCTAACAAGTATTCTGTCGTATTTTCATTCTTACAATTTGATGACTAATTGTACAGCTTGCATCTCGTGCATAATGCAGATAAAATGACATTTATTTGTACTGCATGATATAATTTGAGATGACATTTGAGGCCACATGAGGACTTTTACAGTATTTAAATGATTTCCCTTCAAATAAGATGAAACTTTAGGCCTACAACAAAAGTGACAATATGTTTTACAGCAACATAGCCCGACTGCCTGTCTGTTCTACTTAGATCAAACAATCAAGTGACGAAGGGGGCAATATTTTAAGGTTGTGGGTGTGGTGTAATTGGTACCAACTAGGTGAATCATTGCCCCTTGTAAGCATGTTTCTGTTCGTTATATATTTTCGTGACGCAATTATATCACAATAAAAACATCAAAACTGAAACTGGAAAAACAACTGACTCTGCAATACTATCAGCCTTTCCCATTTGTTACAAACACATTCCATCTCTTACAAACACATTCCATCTCTCTGACACTCACTATCTCTCTCACACACACACACACACACACACACTCACAAAAGAGAAATAGTACTCATTCACAAAAACACTGAGTGAGGTTAAAGTACGGGTTCACTCAAAATTATGCCCTGTTTTCGGATACCTTAAGATGAAATACGATGGTTAAGATTGACATTTTGACAAACGCTTCTGATCTGAGAATTTTCAGTTGTTCCTGTAGCGTCTTAACAGCAGCTTTTTTTTTTATTATTTTTTTTAAAAAACTTTAAACTGGAGTTAGACAACTGTACAATACAAATAATTATATTGATGATATTTGAAGATTGTAACAATGAGGTTCATGTAGGTATTTGTGGAGGGCGAAGGGCCCCTATGTCCTGTTTGCTTGGGGTCCCCTAAGTACCTTGAAACGGCCCTGCTTAACAGCAGCCTATGGCCATTGGAACAATCCTTCATTAAACGTTAATGCATTAAACGTCTGTTTGCAAAGGTATGAAACTCACCAAGTGGTCTGTAGTGTTCACTGATAAGCTGACATAAATATCATCGCAAAATATGACTTCTAGTAAGTTTTATTGAGGTTTGTAGTCGAACCCCACTGACTGCTGGGAAGTTATACATCTCTCACAAGAAATCCAAATTAATACTAGAACCTGCTAGAAGTCATATTTTGCGGTGATTTTTTTTGTGAACACTACAGACCACTGTGAGTTTCATAACTTTGTAGACAGATGTTTAATGCATTTTAGGTAGATTGTTCCAGCAGCCATAGGCTGCTGTTAAGACGCTACAGCAACAAGCGAAAATTCTCTGAACAGAAACGTTTGTCAAAATGTCAATCTTAACCATCGTATTTCATCGTAAGATATCCGAAAACAGGGCTTAACATCATTTTGAGTGAACCCGTACTTTAAATGAATGGTAGTTTACTTACTGTATGTTCTTTGAACGCAGCAGATGATGGATCTCTGCATGTTAGCTATCACTGTCAGTTAATGTATATCAAGTGAATGAGCATTATTTTAAAAAGGAGTTTCTGTTCTGTTCTGCCCCACACTCCACCATTAAGCCCAAATAGGTTGACATCAGAAAATAAAGTTCTAAAACTAGAAATAAAACCTTTTGCCGCATAGGCATGTTATTGCATCTAGCCAAACCTGACAGCACAGCAGCCATTTTCTCTAGGCCTAGTTTTGAAAAATGGCCAAGGAAAGTGTTACAGTAATATTTCCCTCATAAGATATAAGTTTGTAACTTTTTCACAGACCCCCTGGCAACTTGCTGTGCACCCCATTTTGAGAACCAAACCCTTATAGCCTACCAGTAACTATATGAATATAACATAAAATTTCTTCTGGATGCAGTGAAATTGTTTCTGTGTTGAGTCTTCCCAGTCAGTGTGATAAGACAGACAATGTAGATACTGTCTAAGTGCAGGTGATATGACAACATGGTACAGTACATGTGACATGGCATTTACTGATACAGCAAATGTGGTAACTGAGTGTGGTTGGTATGGAAAATAATAAAAAAATTTGGTACAACATAGCCTGGAAGACAGCAAGACACACAGAATCTAATAGTATTTTCTATCAGTTCTATTTAAGTGATGAAGGGGACGTTATTTTAAGGTTATGGGTGTGGCTGTAATTGGTACCAGAAAGGTGATTCATCGCCCCTTTGGAGCAGTTTCTGTTTGTTATATATTTACATGAAACACTTATAGCACAACAAAACACCAAAACTGACACTGAGAAACAATTGATGTTATTGACTATCAGCCTTTTCCATTTGTTATTGTGCACGAACACATTCCATCTCTCTGACACATTTGTTCTAGAAATAAAGCATTTTGCTACAGTTTTAAATAGGCATGTTATTGCATTTGGCAAAACCTGAGAGCACAAGAGCTTTTTTTCTCTAGGCGTATCGTTTAAAAAAACGGCCAAAGAAAGTGTTTTAGTAATATTTCTCTCCCAATAAGAAAGTTTTTCACTGACCCCTTATCAGCTTGCTGTGGATCCCAGTTTGAGAACCAAAGCCTTATACCAGTAACTATAGATATGCATATGTAACGGACGGACACCAACTAGCTTGGCTAACGGGCGGCAGTGTGTGTAAATCCTCACGTCCCCCAGTCCTTCATGAACGCTCCTAACTGCTGAGTCGGAAGCCTGGACTTTTAGCTCAGTGGTTAGCATGTCCGACAGCCATGCTGCGGGTTAGTTGTAGTTGACAGAGTGGCAAGAGATTCTGTAAAAACTTTCAAGCAAGTTAAATTTGAAAATACACTTTTATTCAGATTACCCTCTAAGCCCCACAGGTGAGGGGAAAAGGTGCGCTCAACTCAATTAAAGTAAAAAAGGGGTTTGGATGCGTAAAACAAGGGGAATACTGAATGATAAGAAAGTAAAGGCACTCTCAAGCTTTAACTCTTACTACTACTTTGAGGTTTTAGGCTACTTTATAAAATCAACAGGTGCAGGATAAACGCGTTTCGGCCCAATGGTTTCGGCCTATACTGTCCTCAGCGCTTCGAAGCCCAACCTCAGGAAGAGCTCTGCCTATGGCATAGAGGGGGGAGATGTGGGGGGCAAATGGGGCAAGAAAATGGGGTAGTGCGTTTTCATAAACCTATACTTACTTATTGCTTTAGAATAAATGCATACTTTCAAATTAATTGAACGTATGTATTGGTATATATTTTCTGTGTCTTTTCTTCTCATTTTAATGCTTATGAAAGGATACAGCACATTTGAAGTTGGGGAATATGTTCAGGAATATTTATTTTGGAATACATTCTTACTGTAACAAAGACAGATGTAGATCAATCAATTGGTCATTTCTTTCTTTGTATTTTTCAATTTCAGTCATTCCAGTTTAAACAGAGAGTGAGAGAGACAGAGAAAGAGAGAGCTCTGGATTTTCTGCTCTTTGACCACAGCATGTGATCCAACTCCATATACTGTACCTCTTCTGCATGGAGTGGCTTTATGCCAATTTGTCCATTAATTTGCATTGACACACAGGCAGGGCCGCTGCTAAGGTTTTGGAGGCCCTAAGCTTAACTGGTCAGGAGGCCCCCCCCCCCCCCCCAAAAAAAAAAAAAAAAAAAAAAAAAGCAAAGACTTCGAAGTTCCACTCACGTTAAGTTAGCAAAACAATTAACGTTAGCCTAAACGGACTTACCGGCCAGGGATGCACGGGCGTCTTCTTTTTGCTTCTTTTTCTTTCGCTTTTCAGCACCAGATTCATGCTGTCTCTTCATTATTAGATGTCAACGATGTTGACACATTTACTGAACATTTGCACAGCAGAATCTTGCAATTTGCAGTTTTCTAACGTTGCTGCTTGCTGCTTCAATCAAAGCCGACACAACAAACTCAAAGACGCAATTTGGGATGTACCATTTCAGGGAATAGGGGTGGGTAGGACTATCTTTGTATATTAGGCAAAACTGTTAATTTGCTTGAATTGTATGATGAGTTACGCAATTTTTAACAAAAAATGATGGGCCTATTCATTACTAATTCATATATTTTTGCAATGTAACTATTATCATGACATTTTTTAGTAAAGCTCAAAATTGGAGGCCCCCCGAGGCCCTGCCAAGTGGTTGAGGCCCTACGCACCTTGCGTACTCTGCGTATGGGGAACGGCGGCCCTGCACACAGGGCGGACTTGTCACACACACCAAAAACTTTTCTCTCTGCTTAGAGAGACCACACTGTGCAGCAGTAAATGAGTGGATTTGAAGCCTGATGTTCCACCTGCTATGCCATCCTGTTTTCTCACACTCAGCTTTACACCAGTAACACATGAGACATAAAAATTCTTTGTTTCCTTGTAAGTAAGGTATTTCAGTTTTTTTGTTTCTAGCAAAATAACGAACGCTTCTGGCTTTTGGTTTCAGTTCACCTTTGGTCTAAGTTTTAATGATACACAATTGTTATGGCCTCAAGGCCCATGCCTGCAGACTCCAGGACAGATTTTCCGCCTGATATCCAGGCTTGGGAACAAAAAAAAAGTTGTTCCCCTGTTGAAATATCTGATCACACACACACACACACACACACACACACACACACACACAGGCATACACGTAGGATTAGACATACACAGTGGTTAAAGTGGGATGTGGCAAGTTTTGTTTTGGTGCAACAAAGAAAAATGACTTATCCTGTTCGGGTATGATAGTGTCACTTAGGTACCATTACTATTGTACCATTAGACCTAGTTTTGATTTTAGCCTAATTTTATTGAACAAATTAAATCCAGACTTGATAGCAGAGGTATTGTTGGTGCTGTCTTCCTTCATTTTAGAAAGGCATTCGATACGGTTAATCATAATGTTTTAATAAACAAACTCTCAAAGTTAAATTTTTCCTCTAACGCTCTGACATGAATGGAATCTAAATGCAAAGAACCAGTGCACAAGAATTCTGGACACATGCTCTCCACTATCTAACAGCACTATTGGAGTCCCCCGGGGGTCTATTTTAGGACTGATTTTATTTAGTCTATATATTGATGATTTACTCTTGTTATGCCTAGACAGGGGCGCCGCCAGAAATTTTGGGCCCCATGAAAGATTAGAATTTAGGGCCCTCTCACCAACTATCTAGTGTTTGTGTAATTGTAAAATTTTCAAGCGCAAGTGAATATTTTTGGCTGGCACTCTACGCTTGTATTGACCTGATGGCACTTTCTTTCCTGTAGCATAACTTACATCACTAAGTATGCTGCATGTGATGAACTACATTTTAACATTTGAAATCATCAACTGTGAAAATTAACCTATAGGCTACTATAAAGAATAATCCATGGTTCCCTTCCTTTAATGAGCAACTGCTAGAGAGCCAGAGGGGGTGTGAGGGGGTCTGGGGGTCTCCCCCAGGAAATTTTTTAAGAACTCATAGCCGTTCCCTGCATTCTGGTAATATTTTGTAAGATCACATAGCCTAATAATTCAATGGCTTAGCTAATTCCATTGCATGTCATTACAGTGCTCCATGAGGTAGGCTAATACTGACAATTATATGACAATGACCCTGACCAACTGTTGTAATTTACATTTTCATTTAATATTTATGCATTCAGCAGATGTTTTTATCCAAGTTGGTTAGTTGTCAGTCAGACATTGGAATCGTTAAAAAAAAAACCAAACAAACAAACAATTGAACCCAATGTGCAATCAATTTTAAAATTTGAGACTTGTTTCACTGCACACCTCTGTAAAATGAGGCATACATTTTCAATTTCAGTTGTTATGTAAATTGTTTTGTGGAAAGTAGCCTATGTCTTAATCATTGGAAGACATAAAGCCTAGACCAACTTGTAATTCATAATATGCAGGAGTAGCCTAAATAGCACAGGGAATTCTCTGACCAACATTTCACTTATCTGTCTACAAGCTACATCAGCTTGACTGCAAAAACAGCTGTGACTGGTGCAGTGCTGTTATTAGTTGCAAAAAACCCCTCACTATCTAGGTTTACAGATAAATAGATATGCCTATGGCTTCCACCGTTTTAGAAATGTAGGTATTTGACAGCATGATCACAATGTAGAACTGTTTCCACAATAGTTCTGTCTTCACAATTAATTCATTTGTAAACCGTTTATTACCGCAACTAGTAACCACCACAGTTATGTAGCCCTTGTAAAGTACTTTAAAATGATATCTGTACAGCATTTGAGAGAGAAAAACTCTCCGAGTTATTAAATCGAGAAGTAGGCTACTGGTGAATTTGGACATATGCGCACCCACCGCGAGATCGCATCTCATTTTAAAATGCCTGTGCCGTTCGCTCTTAAATTTCTGCTGTTTGTCCTTTCGTGTTTGAGGTAACAAGGCTTCATAGTTCATCAACACCATAAGTCTAATTTAGCAACTTGTTTCCACACTTGGCAAACAATGCTCACCAGCGGTTGCAACTGACTGAACACCTTGCAGCTGAGCAGCCTTGACGGAGCAGAAGCATTTGAAGGTGTACAGCTGAACGAGTCGGACCATACCATTTGGTAAAAAGGGAGAGGGGTGAAACGACTATTTAAAAAATTATTTGTGGGAAATATTATAGAATATCACAACAATGTTCAATTTGCTTAATTGAACAAATACAATGAAATATTTTATTTCAAAAGTATTCTCAAGCCAATACTGTTTGAAGTAATACTAACAGCCCTGTAAGGGCCCCTTGTCAGTGCTGGGCCCTTAGAATCGTCCTAACCTTTCCCCCCATCGGCGCCCCTGTGCCTAGAAGTTTATATCCAGATGTATGCAGATGATACAGTTATTTATACACATGCCAAAACAAGTGAACAAGCTGCAACACAACTTACCACAGCTCTATATACATGAAGTGTCTGATTGGCTAACCGCTAACTGTCTTCCTCTTAATGTGAGCAAAACTGTAACTATGTCTTTCCATTAAGAGACTTAAAACAACAACCAAATATCCTTGTTAAAGGGGAGGTAATAAATACTGTTGACAATTTTAAGTATTTGGGTGTTATCATTGATTCTAACTTAACTTTGAAAAAGCACATTGAAAAGACCTGCTGCTAAACTGTTTTTACACTCTATGATTTTCTAACATCTATCTTACTGCTCTACAAGTTGGTCTCAGGCAGGTGTGACTACTTTACAGCCCTTAGCCACCCTTTATAAACAGGCCATAAAAGCTTTTGATAAAAATCCTAGAAATTACCATCACTGTCCCATCATAACAAAACATAATATACTAACATTTGAAAGTTTTATTTGTTTTGCTGATATGTGCTTGTTGTACAGTATAAGCTTACCCATGATCTTGCACCACCACCTCTCAAGCAATGCATATCACTCTGTAAAGATAATGTAGGGGTCACTAGATCCTCTGTGAGAGGTGAGTGACTGACACACACACACACACACACACACACACACACACACACACACACTCTGTAAAGATAATGTAGGGGTCACTAGATCCTCTGTGAGAGGTGGGTGACTGTTATGGGAACTTTAGGGAAACTTCATTTGGCCGATCAGCTTTTTCAATCAGTGCAGTGGCAAAGTGGAACTCAATTCCAACCACTATCAGAGACTGTAGTAGTTAAAAATCTTTGAAGATATGGCTAATAGCTTCCCAAAGATGTGATCATTAAGTTGTGTTTTTGAGATGAGTACTCACTTATGTGCTGTTACTTGTGGATTTGTGTATTGTCCTGTGCAGGTGTGTTTGCATCTCTACGTCACTATTTATAAAGTTGAGGTGTGCTGATGTCATTGTTATATGTTACATGTTATATGCTGTGTGATATTGTTACATGTTGTGTGCTGTGTTGTCTTTGATGTTACTATTTTTAGCATAGCCTTGTCTTGTCTTTATTGTGCATGTATGTTTGTTTTTTTAAGCCTCCTGTCCAGGGACCACAGACGTAAATAGCTTTAGCTAAATCTGGTGTAGATGTCTGTTCTATGCATGGCCCCTGTCAAATAAAGATATAAACTAAAACTAAAAAACTAAATTGCTTTGTAATGATAAATGCTAGTATGCTCAAGTTAACACACATGATTACCAGTGTGATTTTGAGCCTTATATTCCCTGTCCCATTATCTGCTTGGCTACAGAGGCTGAACTACAGTAAGTGGTCAGTGATTTGCATTGTGACACACAGGGCCAACCTGTCACACACAAAACCTTCTCCAAAATAGTGTATAGTGAGAAAAGTATTGTTGAGAAATTATTTCATAGACAACCATAAACACTTCACACATAGGCACATCAAACAGACATATACATACAATGTGACACCAGCATTGTAGTCCTTGTCAATGTCAATTTATAAAGCGCTTTACTAAAAACAGAATCAAAGAAAACAAAGAGAAAAGTACAATATGGAGAAAAATAGACAATTAAATAAAACTTAATTAAATGTAACTTTTAATTTACTACTTTAACTACTATAAATATTGGAGAAATCTGATCATATCATAAAGAGAAATCATGGGGGGTGGGGGCAAGGAACACATAAATTACATTGCATTATATTCAAGGGAATAGAATCGTAATTGGATTTGGACAGTAGTAGATAGAGAACGTGCCATCTTAATATGAGGGAGAAAATTGTTCCAAAGTGAGTTTAGGGGCTACCGCCGCAAAGGCACAACAAAGGTACTACTTCACAAATAAAAATAGGCTCATACATAATAATCATGGTAAATTTCCATTTTTGTATAAAGTACCCGAAAGTCCCACTTGAGTAAAAGTACAGCCCTACCAAAAAAAAAAAAAAAATCTTAAAAGTTCAAATCACCTTCTAGGATGTTACTCAAGTCTACAATTATCTGGTATTTACTGTAGTTAGGTATGAGAAGTAATCTGCACTTAAGTAATGAAAGTACTACTACTACAAGTCTTTACAAAACAAAATAAAGAAAAAAGAAAACTGAATCAAAACTTGAAACATACAGCAGCGAAATAGTAGCCTGGTCATAACCAGCCCCTCGGTCAATGCTTCTCTTTAAACGAGGGTCTGGGATACTGGCTAATGACAAATTATTGATAGCCGGAGATGTTTAAATTCAAAATGATTGGAGCAGCGCTTATCTGATAGCCTATCGTTTTCTCGTGCTGCATTCTTTAAGTTTGTTGATTGGCTCAGAATCGATGCGGTCAATAGCCAGAATCCCAGACCCATGTACGAAGAGGAGGATATATCGACGCTGCTAGTTATGACCAGGCTAGCAGAACAGCCAAATAGCGTACTGTCAGCTAATGTTAACTGAATGAGGAATAGGAAAGTGAAACTGAAATGACTGTCTGTGTCCAATTCTGTTAGTGTTAGCTACCGACTCAGTTTTCCGTCTACAACATTAAAAAATATTCTCATTCTTTTTTATTCTGAAGGCACTTGGTGACGGATTATAGATTGATTTATACCAATATAATCATATGTTATTTCTCATTTACAATAAGGAGTTTGGAGATGGTTTTGAGATGGAAGAAGGCAGTTTTAGTGATGTGTATACCCTAGGCTGCTGTGATGTAATTATAGCCTACCCTTGGCCTTGACTTTCTCAATTTATACAAATGGCAACATATTCAAAATGAATTCAGAGTATAAAATATTTAAAACATATATTGACATTTCATAATTGTCCACTAAATATTTTAATTCATGTGGAACTGCAGAGAAGTGAAATTGTGGATATAGACAAAAATGTGGCCTGTAATCTCTATTGACAACGGAGATCACAGGCCAATAATAAAATGCTAACAAGATACATATTGGATTTACAAAGTATCATATATGCACCATTTTTATTATTTTTATGCATGATAGGAAGTAAACTTATTGAATTTGATGATGGATAACATAAAGTAATATAAAGGAAAATATAAAGTGCTAGCCAGCTGTGTTTGTCTTTTTATCTGTCTATGTCTCTCCTGGCTATATCATCCTGGGTCCAGTGAACTTTCTTTTCAATGATAAGATGCTTTAGTTCAGACTTACAGTAGGCCATCATTGGGGAAACAACTTAAGTAAATACTATTTAAATTTAAATAGTCAAATAGATCACCCTAAACAGCCCACTTAATCCAAAAGTGACTTTTATATCTTAGCTATGTCAAGGAGTTCAAGGCCTGATTCTTTGTACGTTTGATACAAATCTGTTGTCTGGTCAGACCTTGAATTTCCATAGACATGAAGAGTCAATCTATTTTCACTTACAGACACTTTGTACTTCTTTGCCTTCAATTCGTTAGCTAGATGTTTAAGAGCCAGATTTACCACAGTTTTAGTTAGAGGACAATCCTCCATCAGTAATTTATGATGCTTCAATTCAGGGTCATCAGCCAGTAGCTTTGAAATGATAGATAAATCTCTGTGACAACCTTTTTTCACTATTTTATCAAAAAAATCATTGTGGATTTTCTGTGCATTTGGTTTAATTTGGAAAATGTGATACATTGTCTCTCCCACTTCACAATCTGCACAACTGGACTGGAGTTGAGCTTGTGTGTATATTTCGAGCACTTTGGTGAATAGTAAGTGATGTAAGGAACTGGCACTAGTGCTACACCTGCACTTGTAATCATCTTGGATTGGATTTTCATTGGATTTATTTTTTAAGTAATTGTATTTTCAACTCCTCTGTCTTTAGGAGGACATTATTTTTGTACTTTTCAATACTTTGTTCAATCTCTGATTCCCGGCACAAGACTCTCAGACTGTTAATGGCCATCAGTATCTCAGCTCCACTGATTTTCCTGTCCCCGTAATCTGATTTAATATGTTTATACTTCTCTAACATGAATGAAACTTCCTTTAACTTGCCTGGTAATGGTTTAGGCGTGTCCCCCTGTTTTAGTTCCAAAGCCAGCAGATCATGATCATGATCAGAGATCTTACTCTCAAGGACCATAATGTCGTAAACAGAGTTCATGTCTTTTGGCATCATGAAGAACATGTCTATCCGTGATGCACTGTCATTCTGCTCATATGTGAAATCTGTCACTGTTGGATATTTTATAGACCAAACGTCAGCGACAGGCAGAATAGAAGTGAAGTGTCTAAGATGTTTAGCAGGTTCAGCCCCTTTACCTGGATTCTTTCTGTCCCAGTGGGGGTCCAGCACTCCATTGAAATCCCCCCCAATAACTAATGTACCACTTACAGTCTCTTGGAGGTACTGTGCCAGTCTGTTCAACACCCCTGTATCAGATTTGTGTTTATATACATTAACAAGGGTGTAAGTATGTCCATTAATCTGACAGAAAAGCACAATGTAACCTCCTTCATAGTCCTCATCATGGCATATGTATTGAAACGGTAAATCATTCTTTATCAGTATTGCTACTCCCCTGCTTCTAGAGTCATACACTGTGAAGTAGGATTTCCATCCAGGAATATCTTGTAATAATGTCTCATCCTTTGGTCCAATACGTGTCTCCTGCAGGAAGGCTACAGATGCTTTGAGCCTCTCAAGCTCTTGTGGTACTGTGACATGTTTTGACTTTGTTTTTAATCCACAGATGTTCCATGTGACCAGACGCAGTACTTTTTCTGTAGTCATATTGGGGTCCTCAGTTGGACTACTGTAGAATTAGAAAGAAGGGGGGAACAAATGTGGTAAACCTGAAAAAAAAAATTCAACGTATTTTCCAGTATTTACAGTAGCAATCTTAGCCCCTTTTCAGAATTGGTCCTGTCCGGCCTTATTGGCTCATTTAAGAATCTCCCCTGCCTACTTCAGAAAGGCTAACTAAGCGTTCGCAAGCTTGTCCTTTAGAACATGTGCAACTCACTAAGTGGTTAGTGGTTTTCCCTGATGTTCCAAAACAAGCAAAAATACAGTTATCTCGATTCACAAATCTTAAAGGTTTATTTCAATATTCTATTGGATTGTTCAGGTCTACTGAATTGACTTATTTTTTTAATCATAAATTTTTGTATTTATGTTAACAAAAAACAAGCTACATCTGCTTCAAAATCTGTAGGCTTAATTCTAAAACCGGTAACACTTGACTTGACTTTGTAGCAGCTGTCATGAATTGCTCACAAAGCAGTCATGACTGTTTCATAATACATGAGTCAACATTCATACCCTTTGCCACTTTGGTTTTAAAAGTCATAATAATTCGGGGTCCACAAATGGACATTTCTATACAGTCTACCTCTCACTATTACTTTTTTTTAACATTGATGAGATGTAGATATAGATATTCTTTTTTTAGATTATTGTTTTAATTAGTAATTCTCATGGTGTTTTGGCTTTGATGGGCCTTGTCACTTACCAGTCTGGGACACACAACCTCTCACTCTCACTCGGACTGGAGTCTGAGCCATTGTCCGAGTTCTCATCTTTCTGCATTCCATCATCCTCCTTCGGCTCCTCATCCTTCTCTTCGCCGTCCTCCTCTTCATCCTCCTCCTCTTCCTCATCCCCTTCTTCCTCATCCTTATCATCCTCCTCTTCTTCCTCATCTTGCTCTTCCTCACTCTCCTCTTCCTCACCCTCCTCTTTCTCATCCCCTTCTTCCTCATCCTTATCATCCTCCTCTTCTTCCTCATCTTGCTCTTCCTCATCCCTATCATCCTCCTCGTCCTCATCCCCTTCTTCCTCACCTTCCTCATCCTTATCATCCTCCTCTTCTTCCTCATCCCCTTCTTCCTCATCCCTATCATCCTCCTCTCGTCCTCATCCCCTTCTTCCTCACCTTCCTCATCCTTATCATCCTCCTCTTCTTCCTCATCCTCCTCCAGAGAATGTCCATTAGGATCGTGACTGAGCAGCAGGCAGATGGTAGGGATGGGTATGTGATAGAAAAAGAAGATTCAGAAAAGTACAATCAAATCAAGGCAAGTGGATTTTATTGTCATTTCAATTATATTTTGAGAGATGATTGCTTAGCTGGATGGGAGACCACATGGCCTGGCTTGAATTTAGCATATCAAGCAAATTTGTCTTGTTTTCAGCATTTTTGTTAGCTAGTTTAAAAAAATATATGGCTAGTTTATCGACTCTAGATCTCAAAAATAAGAAAATTAATCCTAGTAATTTTTTCTTGTTTCAAGAAATGTTGCTTGAAATAAGTCTAGACTATTTTGTTAATTTTAAGAATTCTATTTTTGCTAATTTTAAGAATTTTTACCTAGAAATTTTTGCTTACCCCATTGGCACATTGGCAGATTTTTTTGCTCAATACAAGACAATTTGACAAGAATTTAAGAATTTTCATCTTATTTCTAGAGGGGCATTTTTTGCAGTGCTGGATGGGCGTCCTTGAGTTCCCATCTTCGGTATTTACAAGCAGGCACTCACCTTTCACCGATGGAGGTCACAGAGTTTTTTACTTCCTGCATTCCATCAACATCCATTTTGTTGTCCTCCTCATCTGAGCTCAACATGCTTTCTGAAGAGCCTGAAGGCCCTGACTCCTGTCAATATTTATTTAAAAAAAACTTTGTTTCTCTGATGTCAGTGTCAATAACAGTGTAACCCATATAGACAGGCCAATGAACACCAAACCTCAAAAAACCTATACCTTATCAAAGAAGGTCCTATCAGCAGTACCCCAAAAAAAATAATTGTTGGTAACCAAAAAATATACATCTTTCACATCAACACAGTATCAATGGTGATTTTAGGTCGTAGTAAGTAATTTACGTAATATAGGCTATTAATCATTTTAGTCTTAGACTGAAATGGTGACAGGCTGACATGAACAAGGGGTGGTTCTCAGCAGTACAACTCAAATGTATAGTTAATGGAGTTAAAACATAATGAAAACAATTAAATTACTGCCAATAATGATCTGTCCTCTTTTGATCCCTGCCTCCATCATGATTTTTACCACAGTAATTTAATCAGAACAGTACATGAAACTCTATATGCCTTGAATATAATATTTGTTTTGTTTTTGATAAAATAATTATTAGGCTCTAGTCCATGAATCGTCTTCCTCTACGGTATCAGAACAACCTTGTTTCAGAACATTAAAGGATAGCTCCGGAGTGAATTCAAGCATAGCCCTATTGAACAAGCCTGCTAAATGAACTAGTTAGCGAGTGGAAAAAAATAATTTGGAACAGCATCAAAATCAATGGAAACTGATTATTCGAAACTGAAAGTAAGATCTGGACCGTTAACTCAATGTAAAGTGCTTCGCGTTCGGCCTATGCTGTTCCAAATTATTTTGTTCCACTTGCTAACTAGTGCATTTAGCAGGCTCGTTCAACAGGGCTATGTTTGAATTCACTCCGGAGCTATCCTTTAAGCCCATCCTCCGACTTCACTCTTCAACACTTCATAATAATTGGCTGGGCAGTTCTTGGGGAATCAGCTCTCAAGCCAAATGGAGATTCTCTAAATGTCTGTATTACATGAGTGTAATTACATTTTAATTACATGTGTTGCTGCTAGGGATGTCAGATCTCTAGGCTTGCTCTTTATGGTGACAAATCTTAAAAATGGTAGACAAATCTCCCAACATCTACTTTTTGAAAGTTGGACACATTCATTATGAAAAAAACCTTAATAGCTTCAGCGCCAGAATTTCACTTTTACTAATTAATTTAGTTATAACAGAAAAGCCTTTCTTACCATTGCTTGAAAAGTGTAGGTATCTTGATGGTTGTGCCTGTTGGTTGTCTCTCAATATTACTCCATCTGCCCACTGCCCTGTGTCACCACAGTATTCATGCTTTTAAACACACACTATAGATGGGGTTAGGTGTAAACCTGTTTGACTTGCATGTGATACCACAACATCACCTGCTAAAAGAATACATCAAAACCCTATAGTTAAATATGACTCACACTGGATATCATCGGAAAGAAGGACAATGCGAAGACACTTAAAATTGCTTTATAAATGCTTAGGAGTATTAATGGGATTCAACCTTATTTTCCCTTTCCCTTCATTTGCATGGCTATTTACATAGTTACACAAGGCTGACCTGTCTCCCACACTACATTTTCTCTGCTCTGACAGTGATTAAGCACATAGTGACACATAGCACATAGTATAAGCACAGTGATTGGAAGAAGAGCAGAATCCTGAATAATCTGTTTCACACACACACACACACACACACACACACACACACACACACACACACACACACACACACACAAACACACACACGCAAAAGAGAAAATAAGTTCAGATGTTAGATGCACAAAAACACTGAGTGAGGTTAAATGAATGGTAGTTCTGCCTCTGTTCTTTGAACACAGCATATGATGGATCTCTGCATGCTAGCTATCACTGTTAGTTCATGTACAGTATATCAAGAGAATGAGCATTATTTTACAGTAAAAAGGAGTTTCTGTTCTGTCCACACTCCACCATTGAGCCCTCATGGAGCAGAATTGTTTTCAAGGACCCGCTCCTCATCAAAACAAAAATTTAGATTTTTTTTTTTTCTTTTAGATTCATTCAAACTCTCACTAAGACTTTTTGCTGCAGTTTCAGTAAATAGGTATGTTCTTGCAATTGGGAAAACCTGACAGCACAGGAGCCATTTTATCTCGGCATAGTGTTTAAAAATGGCCAAGTAAAGTGTTTTAGTAATATTTCTCTCCTTATAAGATAATTTTGTAGCAAACTTTTTTACGAACCCCTAGGCAGCTTGCTGTGGAGCCCAGTTTGAGAAAAAGCCTTAGTAACTATAGATCTATAGATCTATAGACGCCAACTATCGCGATCGCTTGTAAACAAGTCTTTTATCTTAAATGACACTCTCACATCTCGTCAAATGGACTTCCTGTTGGTGACTGAAACTTGGCTTAATGATGGTGATCTTGTGCCTCTTGGTGAAATTTGTCCTCCAAATTTCAAATTCTTAAACTCCCCTAGGTTATCTGGTTGTGGTGGAGGCTTAGCTACCATTTACAACAATTCTTTTAAGTGCAGATTCCTTCCCATTAAGGCCTACTCCTCTTTTGAAGTTCAGTTGGTTTGCATAAACATCTTTTCTCCTGTTTTATATGCTCTACTGACCTCCCAAATCTTGCAATGGTTTTATTTAGGAGTTTTCTGATTTACTGTCATATCGCTCGCTCTGACAACCTGTTGATCCTTGGTCATTTTAAAGGTTGACTTCAGGTTGTTTGTTATTGTAGCCTTCTTGAGAAGGCTACATTTATCAATTATCCTCTTCGAGCCTATCAGGGATTTTATGGCAGTGAGGACTTCTGCTCCACTGATCATACCTGGTGATTTACCTGAATCCTGTCTCTGTGCTACTGCCTGAGTGATAGGACAGATAGACATATTCAACTTGGGCTGTTGATCGGTCAGAGATCGAATGCGGATTTCCAAAAGAACAGGATCGTGATCTGAGATGTCAGCTTGACAAATTGCGCATTTTACAACATACTGAATAGTATCACATGGCATGAAAAACATGTCTAAACGAGATGCTATTTCATATTGATCCCTTGGTAGAAATTTCTTTGGGGGTCTTTTTGCTGTGCCTTTCTTATGTTTTTTCCCTAGCAATGGGGTATTTCTGTCAGCTGAAGAAACTTTTTTGTCTTGATTTGATTTGTAGTAAGTAAAGTCTCTAGTCCGGGGATGTTTCTGACCCCACACATCTACCAGATTCAGTGAAGAGATGAACTGCTCTAAATAAGGCCTTAGAGGCTCCATATGACCAGTTGGACATTTCCTGTCCAAGTCATAATGTAGGATTGCATTGAAATCCCCACCAATCACTAAAATGCCCTTAGCAAACTCATGTAGATACTGGGACAGCCGTGGAAGTACTGTTTTATCTTTAGCATGATTGTACACATTAACAAGTGTGAAGTATTTTCCTTCTAACTGACAGACAAGGACAATGTAACTGCCCCCATAGTCTTCATCATGAAATTCATAAGTGTAATTGAGACTTTTCTTTATCAGTATAGCCACTCCTTTACTCCGGCTATGATGGACTGTAAAGACGGAGTGCCAGCTACTAGCTACAGCAGAACAAAGGGATTGCCTGTGATCATAACAATGCTACAGGTTCATATGGCACCAACCTTGATGTAATACAAACGTATTTTAATCGGAATGTAACTAGAAACCACTACACTACCCGTCATCCCACAGTGTAAAACGGCGCCTTCGATTGGAGGAGATTACCGTTGCTAAATGATCTGTGATCATTTCTTTCTAGCTCTCTTATGTAGCTTGATTGTTAATCCTCTTGTGTAAGTCGCTTTGGATAAAAGCGTCTGCTAAATGCATAAATGTAAATGTAATGCTAGGTAATCTGTTAGTAGCAACGGCGCAGTGATGTAATTCGACATGGTTCAGACGCGGGAAACGGGCTCTGGGAGCAAATGACGCCATTTTATGGAATCATTTTGTATCAGGTAAAACATGTTTTCCATGTATTTTAAGCGAAATCCACTCACAGTAAACTGTAGGAAGTAAGTCACTGTGGTGTACACAACTGATTAGGAGGCTCAGTGAACTACCGTTAGGTCAAAAACTTAAGAAATGTTATCGCTCGCATTGACTTATGGGACAGGTAGTTCTTCACTTTTAGCTCAAAACGGTGCCTACAAACGTAGGGCTACCGAGGGCTACAGAGCTAGGCGGGTTGGGCCAGACTACATATGGAGGTAAAATCGTTTAGCGGAAGTACGTAGGATGGCATCGCCAGGCTAGAGAAACACTTCTTTAGAGAGAAAATGATTGCCAATGGAGATATTCTAGACCAGGGCTATTCAATTGGCGGCCCGCGGGCCACATCCGGCCCGCACGCGGCCCAGATGCGGCCCGGACACGGCCCAGATGCGGCCGACGCGATTCATCACCTTTAAAACTAATATATCGTCATCAGTCTCCAAAGCTTAATATATACCTTATAATTTGCAGAATATTAATAAATAGATAATATGTCCCCAAACTACGTCAATTTAAGTGGCATTAATACATTAGGAAATATTTTTTTATTTATTTTTAAGGTATTTTCCACTGTTCATTCTCTATGGCGATTCTAAGCAAGTACATGTAATTCCGGTTTTGGCCACCAGAGATTTTGGCGCTGTTGCGCAGCTTTTTTATTTATTTTTTAAGCCGGTTTGGTCTATTGATGCAGCATTTCCTCTTATGACAACTGTACTTATATTAGAATCCTTGCGTGTTTACATGTTATTTAAAATTTTTCTTTTAGCCTACCTGTTGGAGTGCAAAATAAGTTCTGTAATAGAACATTTAGGGATGAATAATTCACTTTAAAAACAAAGTTATGGTATTAAAATATTCTGTTCTGGTAATTTAAAAATGCAAATTTTGTAGATAAATACTTTGTAGCTATTGTTAACATGCAAAGTTATTGTTAAAACAAAGCAAATATGCATTTTTTATCAATGTGTTGCGATTTGATTATTTGAAAATAGTGACCGCGAAAAGTTTGCGGCCCCGCTCAAGTTCTTGGATTCTAAATGTGGCCCCCTTGGAAAACTAATTGAATAGCCCTGCTCTAGTTCTTCCTGGCAGATGACATTTGAAGACAGATGAAGTCAGACAGTCACAACCTGATGTCAAGAATCATGACATGTAAATAAGGAATGGAAAACATTTCTAGGTGTAGCTTCCATAGTTTCCCTGTAACAGGAAATGCGTTTAACTAAACCGGTTTCTCTTTTAAATGTAGTTTTCATTTTCCATCACAATATGTTACGTACAAATCCCTCCACAGTACAAAACCTCCCTGACATTCTCCACCCCAATTCCCACACTGATGTCTTAAAACATCCATGTTCACAGCGACCTTTGGTCTTCAAACAGGAAGTTCTGTTTTTAGCCATTTTTATCCCCTAGCTTATCTGGAGTGTCTACAATGAAATAGAATCAGAACACCAAAAGTTTAACGATTGGTCTTGTCTCAGATCTTTGGCTCATTTAGAATCCTCCCTTTTCTGCTTCGGAATGACTTGCTATGTGCATGTCTGAATAATGTCCTTAAAACAGCAACCTTAAACCTTAATTTTAAAACATGTGCTGCTCACTGAGTGGTTGATAATCGATAATCGAACATCATTGGACACTAGCCTACTAACCACTTGGTGAGCAGCACATGTTTTATAAAATAAAGGTTTAAGGTTGTTTTATTCTATTCTAAATGAGCCAAATATCAGAGAAAATTGGCAAAATTTTGAGTCTATTTCATCCTAGACACCCCGGAAAAGGAACTAAAACCGTTAAATATCTTCTTCTTTAACTGCCCCAAAACCCCCTCCTTATGAAGCAACCTTAGTTATCTTGTTGGTTATCTTGAAAGTCACACAAAAGCTATAATAATCATCAGCAACAACAGCATAATGATAATAACATTGTTACCATTATTATTATTATTAGTAGTAGTGGTAGTAGTAGTATTGGAAAGTACAGTCTACCTTCACAAGTAGTTACTTTCATAGTTAAAAGCCTTGTTAGGGGTAAATGAAGGCCCTTTGTATCTCGGTTCCCCAGCCTTGTTGCTACCAGCATAACTTTCGATCATGTTATTACCCAGTCTGTCATGATTATCTGTTTATTATTCTTTGGTGAAGAAACCAATCTCTTTGTATCGGTAAGTAGTTAAGGCACTGTTTTTAGTTTGAAACTGTAGGGGGAGCTTCATAAAAATATCATAAAACTTCTTAGTATTCCTTTAAAAATGTGTTCTGTTTTAGATCATTAGAAGTAATAATTTTTGGTCAGTAGGCTATAGTGTTCAGAGCACTTATATAAAAAAAAAACAGTGTTCAACTGCTATGGGAACCACCATAATTTAAGGAGTAATGAAAGAGGCACTTACCTCCACTCTCACAAGTAAATATGTGAACCCTGCTGTTTCTTCCGAGTGTGATAAGACAGACGATGGAGATACTGATGAAGTAGCCTACATGTGGTATGTGTGTAATAGCATTTACAGGCATCTCATAGGAGCAACTTCCTTATTTGGATTGAGCAGTTCCATGGAACTTGTTTCACGCATAATAGCAATGAAATGTCAGGTATGTGTATGTGGATTGAGATGACATTTGAGGTTACATGCAAACGAATAATTAAGATGATGGGTGTGTCAGTAATTGATACCAGTAATGTGATTCTTCGCCCCATGTGAACAGTTCTGGTTTATGATATATTTTCATAAATCTCTAAATAAAACTTATCGGCACTGAAAAAACACTGAAACTGAAAAAAATCAACAATTGACCATCAGCCTTTTTTATTTGCTAATTGTGTAATGAACTTAACATCTTTAAATATCTCTTACAAACCTGCTTTTGAAGTTTCAATCTAGGAATATATTTTGCTTATCACAATCATTTTATGTTATTGCAGAAGTTGGCAGTTCAGGAGCAGTTTTCAGTTGGCCTACTACAGATATATAAATGGATATATAGCATATCTCTTAATGCCTTACACCAGTACACCAGTAGCCTAATGCATACATGTGACAAATTAAAATCCCTTGTCTCCTTGTAAGAAAGTTGTTTGTTTTTGTTTCTAGAAAAATAAGTGTCTGGGTCTCGTCCTTGTTTCACCTGTTTTATAAGTTATAATGATATGCTAATGTCATAGCCTCAAGGCCCACCACCTGTAGACTAGATTTTCTGCCTGATAACCACGCTTGTGAGCCCTGCTCAAATGTCAGATCATACAAACACACACATCAGAGTTGTATAAAGTACTGGAGTAGTAAAATACCATATCAAAAAAAGTGACTTAAGTAGGCCTAGAAGTTGAAGTGTTCTTCCTCCAAAGAGGAAGTTCTAAAGCATTCAAAATGTTTTGTACTTATTATGTATTGCAAGTAGAAGTATTTTAAAAATTGCTACTCAAGTACTGAAAGTAGAAGTAGGCCTTCTGTGTATATTAAAGAAAGCTGTCAAAAGTGCAACATTTAGAATTTAGGGCACAATTTATTTGGCTGAGGGGAAGCAGAGTAGGCTCTTCATTTCATACAAATTGTCTTTGGCAAACTAAGGAAAATAGGTAGGGCCAGGGGTTGTCACTTTCATCATCCTCGCCATCATTCATAGTCAAAGAGCTTGGTGTTTTTTAATCTTCCATCTCGAAATGGAGCAGTAGACTGACTTAGGCTAAGCGCTCCCAATTTAATGCATGCAGCATTGCGAAAGGCTGAAGGGAAGCATGAGGTCTTTTTACATACTGCATTGATACCATTGGATGTGGTACGATTTGTAACATTTTTATTGAAGTATAACATTCACCACATGAAAAATGTATTGAAGTAAAAGTATTAAATTCATCAAAATTATGTAGTGAAGTAAAAGTGGAAGTAGGAGAAAAAGCAATACTCCAGTCAAGTACAGATACTGCATTTTCGTACCTAGGTAGGCTACTTAAGTACTAAACATCTCTGCACACATTCACACATACACATTCACACATACACACACACACACACACATGCAAACATGCGCACTCACACACACCACATGGGATTGTAGACATACACATACATGCACTGTCATTGCCATGCCTCTCACTATACCTGCAGTTCTACACATATGCTACTATCATTTTTAACAACAATGTTGATGTGTCTAAATCCAAGAATTTTTCACATAATAGAGTGAAGGAATATGATGTATTTATTTGATTATTTATGTCATAGCTGTTTCCAAAATCTTTGAAGATTAACATTCCTTATGTTTTTTTATTATTACCTCCGCTAAGGAGGTTATGTTTTCGCTGGTGTGTGTCTGTTTGTGTGTCTGTCTGTCTGTGTACAACATATCTCAAAAACGTCATGGATTTGAATGAGATTTTTGGACCACGTCTGCATTGGGACAAGTAAGAACTGACTCGATTTTTGTGTTGATCAGTGATCCAGAACACCACCTGCAATGGATTTTGTCAAAAGTGAAACTAATATTTCAGCTGTCCCATAGGTACTTTGGCTGATTCACACGAAATTTGGTACACATCATCTGTTTTGTTCAAAAGTCCAAGTGCTCGCCTTCTATGGCCGATAACTTTTGATGGCAAAGTCGGCAAACAGGAAGTTCGGCGTATCACATCCAAACTGCATTTTATTATCCTTCACGAGTCGTCTCAGATCTCAGATATCACGTCAGTCACTTACACTTCAAGAGTTTTATTATGCAAACTCGTTCGACATGGAGAACCAATTATGACAATGTTGACGTCATTGTTCATCTTTTGTTAGCAACCCGGCTGTTGGTGTATTCAAAGAATGAGCATTACAGTATTTTAAAAAGAAGTTTCTTTTCTCATCAGCCCCCCACTCTCCTTCCTTGTACAATTGTAAGAAAGTTGTTTCGATTTCGTTTCTAGCAAAATACAAGTTGCTGGGTTTCATCCTTGTTTCACCTTTGTTATAATGACATGCAAATGTCATAGCCGCAAGGCCCACACCTAAACTCCATGGCAGATTTTTCGACTGATAACCAGGCTTGTAAACAAGAAGAGCCTGTTGGAATGTCGGATCATACACACATACACATGCTCACATGCGCATACACACACACACACACACACACACACACACACACACACACACACACACACACACACACACACACACACGGCATACACATAGGATTATAGACATACACATATGCACACTGTCATTCACATGCCTGACTCCCACGCCGCGTCTTAGGGCGCACAATTTCAAAATAAGAGCGGACAGCGCGATTGAAAAAAAAAGAGTCATAATTAAAAATATGTATATAAAACTTTTCAAAACTGCTTGGGCCCGGGGGGCAATAATAGATGCTTGGTGGGCCTAAAAAGGCCAGGAGGCCGCTATTTGAATATGGGGGATATACCCTCCACCTGTCTTCTGTATGGAGTGGCTTTATGCCAATTTGTTCATTGATTTGCAGTGACACACAGAACTGACTTGTCACACACACCAAAAAATGAGTGGATTTGAAGCCTAATGTTCCACCTTCTATCCCACCCTGTCTTCTCAAACACACACCACTGTCAGAGATCACACACAACTCACCGCTTGACTCACTTCACATTCTCCAATGTGGAACACCTCACTGTAAACAACATCATAAATATGCAGATAGAAAAAGAAGTAAGAACCCAAGACAGAGTCAGATTAAAGAGAACATCAGCCATTCAGAGTGAAAGAGAAACTGAGAGAAACGTCTTTTGATGATAAACATTTGCCTTGATAAAGTCACGTATTTGCATTCTGTGCCGCACTTGGATTGATATGCCAATAAAGTGTGCTGATGCTGAACAGTATTGCTTGACCCTGATGTCATTGTATCCTTACTGTTCGAAACAGATGGATTCTGCTTTACTTAGCCTGTGATGTCAACAACTGAGTAGTCGGAACACCACTGAGCAGAAGATTGCCTGCCGCTGGTTAGAAGACTCTTCAGTCACAGCTCAGGGGGTATACTGTCTGTAATGCCCATGTTAAAATGCACTCCTGGAATAAATTATGGTTTTCCACTCTCGCCTTGTGTAACCTTCTTTCACTTCAGTATACTGTGTGTCACTTGAATGCAAGATCTTTGGGATTATTTTAGGAATTATTTTAAGAATCTTTGGGAATATTATCCTGGGAATATCAAAGTCTGCTAAAAATGGGACTGCACTGTTGTCATTTTAATGGGATTATGCAATAAATTATACACAGTATATGAGATTAGATTGTATGTTAAAGCAGTTTGGTGTGCAGTATATGACATTAAACCTTGTTTTTGGATCGACATTGACATTTTGACAAATGGAGGATGAAAGAATCGATACAACTGAATGGCCCTTACCATCACCTGACTTAAACTCCATAGAACACCTGTGGGACATTATGTTTCGGTCCATCAGGTGCAGCCAGATTGACTTTACAGGAGCTTAGGGCCTTGCACTTACACTGGTCTGGGAGAATCTGGAAGGACATTCTACTAGATGTCATCACCCTTCTCACAGGAGCAACGTTATCAAGCATGCATACTATACAAAACAAATGGGGAATGTACACAAGATATTAAAAAGGATTTTGAGTAGTGGAAATTTAATTTCAGGCAAAATGGGTTAGCCTGCCAGTGAGCTACATTATTTCACTTTGATTTCAGGGATCTATACAATCAGCCCCTTTTAAAAGTTTTAGGCCTACCTTAATTTTTTGAGCAGCGTATACTGTATTAATCAGCCAAGCTTGGATTGTAATTTAAAAACATAAACAAAATATATTTCTGATTGGTGTTTTTTAAAAGCCTACTTCTGATGTAGCCTAGAACTCTAGACGTACCCCTAGCGGTAGCAAATTTGAATAGTCTGGCGTGTCAGGCTACTTCTGATGTTCTCTGTCAACGCTTTTTAAGTGATACCAAACAAACTTCTCAGCTGTAATGGAGACCCCAAGCAAATTGAAAATTTAGAAGTTGAGGTAAAAAAAAAAAGACCTTTGTCTTTGTTGATATTTGGGCTTGGAAAAACAACAGGCCACTGGCCAAGCATGAGGTATGTCTTAATGGGAAGATAATTAATTGTTTTCAGTAATCTATAGTGACTTACAGGAAGCATTTAGCCAATTTGAATGTTATTTTCTGCCTGGATACCTCCCTGCCAGGATATTTCACTTGAACACATTTACCAGCTTGTAGATACCAATACTTAGGCTTGCTTTACGCATATAGGCCCACTTTAAGTTACAAAAAATGTAGCTAATGTTGATCACGTTTTTTTCTGCTAAATTTAATTTAGCCATATTAAGATTTTATTTGAAAAGAGAAACTTAGCAGCCTGAAGAGAGAGAGAGAGAGAGAGAGAGAGAGAGAGAGAGAGAGAGAGAGAGAGAGAGAGAGGATTTAACTATGTATGGAAACTGTGTAGCTGTAATTGGAGGTGTTAAGACCTGGGCGTCCCAGGGATGCGCGTCCGTAAGCGAGTCGCTTTATTAGATTGCACCGTATCGATCCTTGTTTCCAGACCGTTGAGTAATTTCCAAGCGGGGAGGAGAGATCGATATGCCTGGATTCAATCTTGCTTGAAAAAGGTAATTCATTGCAATCGTGTAATCGCGTCATGTAAAATGTGATTACACCGCTACCTAGAGGTGTCTCGTCGAAACTACAATTCTGTGCATCGGGCTGCTGTATTCATTTCACACCGAATTAAATCACTTCTTAAAACAGACATAGTCTATCTTGGTCAAATTTTGCTCTTTGCTCTTGTAAAATATTTTTTAGATAACCCCCTGGTCCAAAGTTTCACTCAAGTTTGAAAGGGGGGTTATGTAGGGGGTACAGACCTGCAATTTTTAAGCATGTTGTGAATCACGTTTTGTCATTTTCACTGGCCTACAGAAAAAAATGTTATGTACCATATAAAAAATGTAAATCTTATAAAATAAATCCTAGTGTTCAGGCTGTATCCTCTCCTACATCCCATGTTAAGGGGGTAATATATCTGTGAATAAAGTAAATAGCCTTGTTGGCAAATAATAGTATATTACTCTATTAGTTTCAAAGATTATATGATTTCCATGCCATGATAAACATGAATCACACATAAATCAACAATGCATTTCTTCCACTATTATTATTCTTGTCAGATAACACTTGTGTAGCCCTGTTCATCTCCAGAGGATTCCTCAGTCCGCACTCTTGGGCAGGTGAGGCGGAGAGCCTGAAGGTGATGTACATCGCCTCCCTCTCAGATCAAAAGCAATCACACCTTGGCATCGGATTCCATCCGTCACACCTCGCTTGGTCGGCTTTACACGTGATGAAGCAAAGTGCTCGCTGTTCACACACCCAATCTACTTCTCGACAGCTTGCGAAATTTCACACAAGCGGTGCGTTTAATGATTGCATTTGCAGCTTCGGTCCTGAGACACACAGACACGCTGGGTGTCTTTTACCATAGTCTGAATCATCAGAATCTCCATGCACTCTCGGTAAATGAAACACTCACACATCAACCTGGAGAAAATTCAAGTCTTTTATTAGAAACCATGATATGATATTCATGGAGATCATAGCAACAACCCCTTTCTTGAGCCACACACACATACAGACAGACATCAAACACACACACACACACACACACGCAAACACACACGCACACACACACACAAACACACACACAGACAGACTTTCTTTCTCTCTCCCACTCTCGCTAACAAACACACACACATAAACACACAAACATGGCTCACATACATGAAAACACACACACACACACAAAGGTTTTTCTACAGTATAATGCCCTGGTTGTCATTTCATTTGTGGACATTTCCTTCAGCGTTTCTTCTTTGTTCTGTCCATCACATTCAGTTGACCTCTGATGGTTGATTGGGTTATTTGGCTGGGTAATCAATAGTTGGCTAGGGCTGGGCTGGGCTGAGTTGATTTTGGTTGGGCCATGTAGATGAGTGTTAGGGTTGGGGATGGATGAAAGAGTGATTTTTAGACCTGTGAGTGAATGAGTGAATTTAGACCTGTGTGCCCAAGTCCTGAAGAAGAGGTTAGGCTGTGTTGTGTTTGGTTGAGCTGTGTAGATGAGTATTGGGGTTGGAGGTGGATGAATGAGTGAATGTAGGCAGGGGTGTTGTAGACCTGTGTGTCCAAGTCCTAGAGAAGGACTGGGCTGGGTTGGTTTGGTTAGGCTGTGTATGTAGCTGGAGGGGGGGTGAATGAGTGAATGAGTGAATGTACAGTAGGTAGGGGGGTTGGAGACTTGTCTGCCCAAGTCCTAAAGAAGGGTTAGGCTGTGTAGATGGGGTTGAGTTGGAGGTGGATGAATGAGTGAATGTGGGTAGGTGTACAGCAGGTAAGGTGGTTGCAGTTATCAGTGTGTCCTGGAGAAGGGTTAGGTTGTGTTGTGTTTGGTTAGGCCGTGTAGATGGGGTGGGGTTGGAGGTGGATGAATGAGTGAATTGAACAGCAGGTAGGGTGGTTGCAGTTCTCTGTGTGTCCGAGTCCTGAGTTGTGGAAAAGGACGTCCTCCTCAGGCTCTGGAGTTGCGCTCCTCTTCCTCGTTCTCCAGGTGGTAGGCGGGCTTATAGCGAGTGACGCCTCGATCGTCCACTGTCTGCAGAGACACATTCCTGCAGGTGTTGTCCATGCTACCCAATGACGTGTACCTGCAAGACAAATGACAGTTAGTGGAGCCAATCCCTGGCCTGCCTTTCATCTATCCATCCCATGGAGGTATTAATAAACCTGGAGAAACATACTAAGTCCCGCCTCCCATTCATTCCAATGTGGAATGCTAGGCTAGTGAATTCATCCAAAATTGATCAAAATTTTCAGTTGTCAAGATGGCGTTTCATGGAGCTCACTTCCGACTCCATTTAATTAGGCCAATGAGGGCCCATGTTACTAATGGAGATGAGATACAGATGGCAAGTCTGGGCACGCCCACAAAAGTTTGTGCACAGGGAGCTCGTTCACATGACCTGAAAGTGTAGCATTAACCAATCAGCATATGGCAAATGGAGTCGGATATGATGTAATTTCTGGAAAATGGCGACGAGGAAGTGCAATGCTAATTGGCGAAGCTAACCGGCCAAATCCTGACCCCCTGATCCATCCATCCAACTGTAGGGTGTGATATGAACTCCATACTCCGTGCCAAACTCACCCTTTGTCATAGAGAATGCAGTACGGCACATAGAGGGTCCTTAGAAATGACCAGATGTCATGATATGTCCAGTCCTGAAAAATACAAAAAAAGAGAAAAAATGAAGTAAAGGAGAGAAAAAGAGAGAGATTTGCTATAAAAACCGAAATACAACTCCTGCTGAATTACATACATTTCTAAAATGTAAGCCACACAGTAACTGCACAAATGTGTTAATATAACTGCAGTTTACTAAATATTACATATATGAGATATCAGATTACAGACTAAATATTATATGAGATATCAGGTTACAGACTAAATATTACTTATATGAGATATCAGGTTACAGACTAAATATTACATATATGATATATCAGGTGATGATGCAGTGAGTAAATATTACTTATATGAGATATCAGATTACAGACTAAATACTGTAGTGATGAGATATCAGATTATGATGCCGTGGGAAAGTAGATTAAAGAAAACAAACAGATGCCACTGTATTCATGTAACCTCACAGCTGAAGAGATTGTCATAGGAATGCATTAATCTCAGTTAGTAGTCAGGAAATCACAGGAATAACAATCATTGTCAACAGAACTTAGAAACCATTCGGAGTGAGTTAGTGGAAAAGAAGATGATTAGATTAGCTCGGCGTAGCTGTTACAAAGGTTCTCCACAGTTTCTATGTGATATTAAGCTCAGTTAAGAAAGTCACACTTTCACACTTAGTGCTTCATCATGTTAACCAAAGATGATGAGTTCTAACCCACGGAGCACGCACACACACACACACACACACACACACGTGTGCATATGCATGTGTATTACTCAGCAACAGAAAGTTGTCAAAGTGTACATACACAGTAGAAAGTGTCAAGACGTGTGAGACCGTGTCTGTGTGTGTAG
>JAODXP020000023.1:9962911-9972911 GCA_027497455.2 Sardinella longiceps | reverse complement strand
GTGTGTGTGTGTGTGTGTGTGTGTGTGTGTGTGTGTGTGTGAAGTCTGCATCAACTTGGGGTTGGATGATCACTTCCAAATAGTCTGAATGAGGGACAATAAACACCATTATTTGGAACAAAGTGGGACAGACGTGGTATAAGTTTATTTGGTAATACTTTCTATGAACCCAGTATTCATAGAGCATTATAAATGCATTCATAAAGGGTTATGATGCATTCATAAAGGCTTACAACTACTGACATTAGAATTCATAACTGATTATGTTCTCATGACTGTACTCATAAGGCATTATAATGTCATCATATAAACCTTTATAACTTGACGTATCAAAAAGCATAATAGAGAAGACAGCTTTTATACGATATGCGTCTTTTCAATGACCAGAAAATGACACCGAACAAACGTGGTTTCAAAAAAACAGATTCTGAAAAGACCACTTCAATAAGATGTCTTTTCAACGACCTGAAAAAGATGCTGGCCAGACGTGGCTCCAACCAAATGTAGATGCTGAAAAGACGGCTTTCAAAGGGATGTCTTTTCAATGACCAGCAAAAGACGTTGGACAAACATGGCTTCAACTAACTGAAAAAGACACTGGACAGACGTGGCTTCAACCAAATGTAGATGCTGAAAGGTCGGCTTTTGAGGGACATCTTTTAAACAAGCAGAAAAAGTTGTTGTATAACCTTTCACTTTTCAACCAAAATGGAATGTTGTATAGATGACATGACAAGACATCTTTTCAACGACCAGAAAAAGACGTCATATAACCTTTCACTTTTCAACCAAAATGGAACATTGGTTAGAAGACATGAAAATGCATCTTTTCAACTACCAGAAAAGCCGGTCAAAAGTCTTTCACTTTTCAATCAAAATGGAATGTTATTTAGATGTAATGGAAAGATGCCTTTTCAACCACATTTTGCCGGGGGGAAGGCCCTAGCCAATAGGGGACCAGATTAGACAAAATACACAGAGAAGTTACAGCATTAAAAGTTGGTACACAGCCCATACCGAGGGTATGAGCGTGTTTAAAATGCGCACAGTATTCATTCTGACTGAATGGCACTGGTTTATTTTGGCAAAGGACCTAATCCTTGCTCATGTCAAAACTTATTCAGAAACTTTCCAAAAATGTATGACATAATGACTGACGTTTCGATGTGGTTACATCTTCATTAGATGATAAACGTTAGTAATTATGTTTTGCACCATTAAATAAAAGTAAAAAGTTAAAAAGTCATCTGTGTTGCACCGACGCTCTCTCCTTCATAGTAATTCATCCTGCTCTGGTTGCACCAGATTTGACTACCACAGAAGTGCAAAGAACATTTCCCTTTGTTTCAAAAAATGTACTTAGGCTATTGCCATAGGAGAAGTCCAAATGGTTAGACTGGATGACTAGTATCAGCGTGTTCAGCTTGTTCAAATGACAATGATGAAAAAGTGGGACTTTTAGAGTAATATTTGGGATGTGGCTCAAATCGTACAGTACAATGCAAAGTGGGACAGGTGGTCACTCTAACTTGGAGATACTCTCATGGTTGATATAAATGTGATTCCATGTTATTGATGATGATGATGATGATGCAGCACAAATCGATAGCTGTTGTTTAGAAGAGAAGAAGAGGCATGAATATGCTGGTTTAAGGACACTACTACACACACACACACACACACACACACACACTTTATAAAGGTTGCTGCTGTGTGTTGGACATCATCACTCTGTGTGTTGGACACACACACACACACACTTTATAAAGGTTGCTGCTGCTGTGTTGGACCTCATCACTCACGATGAGGTCCAACACACACACACACACACACACACACACACACACACACACACACATGCTTTATGAGCGATGAGATCCAGTTTTCCTGTTCATGAATAGCCTGCTGTGCCTTCACACCACAAACACCTGGCTTAGTAGTTCAACACAGTTCAAAATTCAGGCCGCCCATTTTTAGCCAAACGGATGCTTCTCAATAATAATACGAGCACAGAATATAAACAAAATCCTGTAAATTATCACAAAGTGTTTTGTTTATTTGTCATTATAAATTATTTTGTGCGTGGGAGGGAGAATTAGTCGCATTAGTCTTAATTACACCGTTCTTTGTATCCCCTGCCGGCATATGGTGTTTTTTGCCCTCAACTGCCCCTTCCAGACTGGCATTCCTTCAGGGCACTATGCCCCCAAACAGGGGTAAGGTGAGGGATAGGTCTAATGGAGTTAGAGTTAGGGTTAGGGTTAGGGTTAAGATAGTCCCTTGCAGGCAGTGATACTTTGAAGGTGCCGTTGAACACCATTAAGCATCTGTGTCCTATGGCTGTTCCCCAATCTTGAGTAGGCCAGGTCAAAACTTATGGACAGTCACCCAGACCTAGCCTGACATAGCCCGCCCATAATAATGTTCATCCGTATCCATGGTCTGGAACGGTCTTCATGGGCGGGTTTACATCCGTGAGAGACTACCGGCCAATAAGCGAAGCTGATTAGACGAGCTGTCCAATCGTTTCAAACCAGAAGTGAATGACCTCCTCCCCGCAGAATAATCGCGTCAGGTTAAAGAACCTCCAGACCATGAATACGGATGAACAGCAGTATTATGGTCGGGCTATGTCAGGCTAACCCAGACCCAGCTCAAGCTACAGATAGAGAAACACTGCCCTGTGTTACGGACCAAAGGAATGTGTGTAGCCTAGCCTAGCCTAGCCTACTGTAAGGGGATTTGGGATGCTCCCTTTGGATGGAGGATTGTCCCACATTCTTTGTTTTGTGCAGCTGGGACACAAAAAGGCCCCATAGTCTGGCCAACTGGTCTGTGATGAAATGACTGGAAATATGCCCTAGTTCAGAGTTGGGTGTTTCGTGCTGATTGTATAATATAATATAAGGGGGCTTTACTGCACTGTCCTCCCTATTGGATCACATGGAATAACTGAACCTGAGAGCTAATTACTAATCAGAGTTTTTTTTTTTTTTCTACTTCTTAAATCTTAAATCTCAACCATGACCCATCACATACCCATCCAAACAGACACACAGACACAGCACACACACTCACACACATTTTGTTTTGGTTAAGAAGTTATATGCTATTTCAGGATAGTGTCTTGTGACGTGTGTGTGTGTGTGTGTGCGCGCGCGTGTGTGTGTGTGTGTATGTGTTGGATTGAAAATAGGTCCAGATGTTCTTAGATTAGAATAGTTGCTGTCCCAGTGACTGACTGCTCTTCATCCTTAATCCATGTGACCCTCCCTCTCCCTCCCCTCTCTCTCCTTCCCTCCTCCCTCTTTCTGTCTCTTCTGACCATTTCTCCTGCCCCTCACACACACACACACACACACACACACACACACACACACACACACACAGACACACAGAGAGAGAGAGAGAGAGAGAGAGAGAGAGAGAGAGAGAGAGAGACATACACACACACACACACACACACACACACACACACACACACACACACACACACACACACACACACACACACACACACTAATGCAGAACCCTGAGTGAGTATAGAGTGTGTGTATTTTTGTCCATGTTGTTGTAGTGGGCAGTAGATATGTATTTTTAGGCAGTGCATAATGCAGGGGCTTAAATGGGTCATTATAGTACATGGCCAAGCCATTAGATTGAACCAGGTCACAGTCTTTTAGTGGAGATCAAAGCTCCCAGGAGATCCACAGATAGATGAATGAATGCCTGTGTGTGTGTGTGTGTGTGTGTGTGTGTGTGTGTGTGTGTGTGTGTGTGTGTGTGTGTGTGTGTGTGTGTGTGTGTGTGTGTGTGTGTGTGTGTGTAGGAGAGAGATTATGTTTTATTTTCATGTTATGATTTAGTTTTCTCTCTAAGTTATTTTAAGTTTGAGTAAACAAAAATGAGAGACTAAATCAGATCTGAATGTCTCTTCAAAGGCAGTAATATCAGGAAATTGTGTTACTGTTACGAAACAATCTTTCATAAGGTAAATGTGTCAACATTAAAAATGTCCTTATATAATGAGGCTAAACTTCTCTTCTTCTCATCAATATGCTTTTTATAGCATATGGGCTCAAAGCAAAGCTGCAAAGATGAAAAATATTACATAACTGGAATTTACCTGATTTGCCCGCAAGTTTTACTTTTTGTTTTATAACATATATCAGTACACACTACTGCACTAAGACATGTTACAGTGCAAACATTTGTAATGAAAATGTCTTGATCAATAGACAGTACTGACAGTAAAGACAATTAAATGAAAAAAAGCATTCATTTTGAACCTTAACCTGCCGTTAGTATATGTTTTAAAAAACAACAAAAATGCTTCATTGATCTTTATGAGTGATCAGTTCAGTTCAAATCATCAGTTCATCTTGCCGTGACAACAACAAGGTAGTTTTTTTGTGGGTATGTTTTGTTGAGTTGGCATACGCAATGCCCTTGTGGTTTTCAATTAAGTTGCTTCTATGGAAATTTTGTGTGTCAGAATGATATTTAGACGGATGGTAACATTTTGACACAGTCCAAAACAAACAAACAACAACAACAAAAAAAAAACACTCTCTAAAAAAAGCAAAAGCAAAAAAAAAAAAAAAAAAAAAAAAACACACAGATTTCTCTGGTCTGGTAGTGTAGTAGCTGGGGCAAGAGGCGCTACATAAAATAACGGCGTGACATCCGAAGTAGGCTGCTCTTGACTTGAGTGAGTGATCTGTTCTGCTGTTCTGACAAGTTAGTTGTCTTGACAACAAGTACTGTTGACAACAGCATTGTGGTTTAGGGAGGTTGTTGTAGGAAAGTTGTGTAGTAATGCTGGCTCATTAGGCAAGGTTGTGGCTTTTTGATGTGGAAATTTAGCCGATTTGATTTCGACTGCTGATAGTAGGCCTGTTTTAATGGTAGGCCGATACACTAAACAGCACAAACTCACTGCACTCTGTAGCACTTTTACTGACTTCCAATAGAAGATGGTGAGTAAGGGAAAACAACCTCCATCTTCCAACCATCTACACAAGTCTACAGCAGTGTAATGTTCCTTGGAGTTTTTCAAAAGTTTTAATATTTACCGGCGAAATGACACCCTAAGCACTGCCATTTTAACGCTTTCATGTATAAAATCACCAAAAAAAACACAAACTTTCTCAAATACATCTAATTGACATAATTGTGCTACAGCTCAATGTCTGAACCCTCAGTCAAACTGTTGTGTTAATGGCAGGGTGCAGGCGGTAGGGAAAAGAGTGAAAACCAAGTGGCAATCCCCAATGCCAAGAACAAAATGATGGCCATTGGGGGCATGGAAACATCAGTTTCAGTTGACCTCATTGCATATCCTCAGTTGTTGGTTCACTATTTGGTCATGTTGTACCAAAGTGTCCTGTTCTTTCTCCTACCCACAGACCTTGGTGACCTCCAACAATGGGGCCAGGCGTATAAATGGGCTCCTCCAACACTATAGAATTTAGATGTTGGTACAGACCAAAGATCCGTGATGAGACAGGCTGTGACCTTCCAAAAACCAGCGTCGTTCAAAACTCTGAGTCTGAAACAGCGATTTGACATGTTCAATATTTTGCGACGGCTTGTCACTGCTTGCAACAACCTGCGACGATTTATTCACACTGCCGCAACTCCTCTCTAAAACCCTCTCATTTCGTTGATCTTCAGTCTGAATCGGCCTTTACTTGCTGTCATACTACTGTGGTATTGTTTCAATTGTTTCTTTAGGCTTATTTAAAGTAAGAACACAAGTTCAATGGGTCAGTGGAGTACATCAGTGGAGAGTGTATACTACTCTCAGTGTACTTATTGAGAACATTCAGTCCCACATATACAGTTCATGTACACAGACAGACAGAGAGAAAGAGAGAGAGAGAGGGAGAGCGAGCACAAAAGGGCAAACTAGATCACCGAGTCCTGAGCGGTTTTGAGCAGGACCCAAGAACATGGAACTAAATCCCCCTCCGATTAAAAAATGATAATAATAATAAAAAGGCACATTGTTTCAAAGCCGATAGATAGGCCTACAAATTGCACAGACTAAAGCTACTCTCTATGTTATACAGAAATGGGGGAACTGGGGAGAAGAATCAGGGGCTCTGTGTAAATCCAGCGGCAGAATAACAACAGATTACACATGACTTTCCCCCTCAGTCCTGACCTTCTCTGATCACTTTCTCTTACTCTAGACGGATAAGTGTGTCGCCCTCTCGGTCACCAGACAGCACACTTAGCCTACAAAGAAAGACAAGGACCGTGAAGTGAAAAGGAGAGAAAAAGTTGAGGTCAGATCGAAACATCAATATCTCTGAAAACTAAAAAAAAAAAGTTATATTGCAGTTTTTATCCAATCTCTCTTGTATGATGTGGGTATTACACAGAAATACGCGAAACATCCACAGTTTTGCATTTGCATGATACTGTCGTGTACAAAAATATTTTAACAGTTTAGCAGAAAGTGTTTGCTTTTGCAAGCAAATTGGGTGAAAGTTTTTGTGATTTGTGTGAAGAGTTTTGAAAAAATAACCAAAGGTTTAAAAAATTGCACTTAATTAATACCAAAAAAAGCCTGTGTGTGTATGTGTCCTCACACTGCCTGCAATAGCAGTATGTGTGTATCAGTAGCCTATGTGTGTGTGAAGCTCTGTCTGTCGGTCCTCAGATAACTCCGTGATCCAGTCCGTGTTGCTTTGCCTTCATCGACTCCATTAATTCACCAGAGATTGGGGCCATATGGGGACATCGGGAACATGGAGTAAATCAATCAGTGTTACATGCTATGCCATCAATGCGTTTGCAGGACGGATGTTTGGATTTGCATTAGCGCTGTTACTGTAATGAGTATTAATACACACATCGAGGGTCACATGATGTTAGCTCTCCTAAATGTGTGTGTATTTATGGCTTACACAACCCACTGTATGTGTGTGTGTGCGTGGGTGTGTTGATGTTGCTGAGCGGACGGGATATGATCCACACACAGTAGAATACAAGACAGAGGCGTTGCTCTATCATTCCCTGTCCAGCTGATGGCTTAGAGACAGAGAGCGTCCCTCATATGACACCATTTAGGCCTCTAGCCTATTAAGATCTCAACTGACCTAAGAACAGATTTAAAATGTTGTTATGTTTATAAAAAGGAGAAAGTGCCATCATCAGCAATGATTATGTGCAGCGGTAATGTTGTGGTCAGAAAGGGACAGGGATTTGTAGCATGTCATTGCAGGACACATACTACACGCACGCACACACACACACACACACACACACACACACAGATACACACGGAGGCATGTCCCTGCCAAGGAGATCCCTTGGATCACCATCAGCCATTACATGGGCATGACTGCAACAAGGCTCAAGCCCATCATTTTACAGACTAATAAATAAAGACTGAGTGAGAGAGAGAGAGACAGAGAGAGAGAGAGGAAGAGAGATGAGTAGAAGAGTTGTGTAATAGTCCCATTTGACCTCAAAGCTGTGGCCACACCTAAAATGAGTGAGAAATAGATAGATAGATAGATAGATAGATAGATAGACTGAGAGAGGGCAAATGAGGACAGAGAGGGTATGAAGGCAACTGAGGATAGACTATCTGCACCACTTAGTCAACATCCTCAGGGTTAAGGAACGTTTCAACCAGATTAATGACAAAAGAAGGTTTGGTGCTTCGTTGAGCAAAGGCGCTGGGTTGGAATTGAGCAAGATTCGTGCGGCTCGAGGGTGGGGGACAGAGGTGGCGACACAGGTTGGGTCAGTTCGGGAGAGAAGAGCGTCAGGAGAGCGATGTTTTCCTCCCTCCCTCCCTCTAACCGTCTCGGCGACTGTTGACATTGCATAAGTGAGTGACATTTAATTGATAGCCTGAGCTGACTGACAGAAGGCAAGACGGAGCCAGTCGAGTAAACACAAGCGGCACGCTAGCTAGCTTCTACACCCTGGCTGCGGCTGGAAGACCACGCCAAACAGTAGGTGCACAAACACAAACAAACCAGCAGAATTGCAGGAATTACACACACCCACATAGAAAAAAAATCCATGCATAACTTGCTTCACACAAACGTCACCCTATGCATTCACACACAGTTTTTTTCTTTGAATGCATGCTTAAAGACTGACACTGATTCTTTTGCCACAATTTCTGAATCTACTGTATTACTGCAGCACTTGTAGCAAATCTATTCCCAGAGTCTGCCAAACTAGAATTTTGTAACACAGTTTTTGCAAAGCTGCAAACACAACTCACTGCATAAGACTCAATAGTTAATAGTTTGCAATTAGAAAGCAAGCAGTACAAATGCAAAAGCTACAATAAGAGATTACCATACATTACTATGCAGTGTGATGCTGTATATTACAGTTGGTATCACATTGGTACAATTCTTGAATCATCCTTACTATTTGCAAAACAGTAACTGCATTTCTCTAAATAATTTGGACAAATACCTAAATGTTATGGGGTGTGAGACAATTCAACAGAGAATTGTACACATTTTTTTTTTGCATGGATGTACAAATGTATTTGCAATTTGCTGAAACCAATGACAAACAGTTTTTTTGATTTGCACATGCGACACGATGATGTGACGATTGAACAACTAGTTTTGAGAATTTCAATTGTGATCTGAGAAAGTGACTGAGAAAAACTGTATGAGGGCACTACAAATCCAAAAGCGACAGTGTCAGAACAAAGAAGAGATCCCCATGCATTACTATGCTGTATGCTGCTGTGTGCTGTTGCTGTGTTAGATATCACACACGGCACAGCTGGCATTGGGCCTAATGGGAGAAGAGAACTCCCAACTCCTCCATCAGTGCTTGCAGACTGTGGGAGATAAGAGAGAGAGAGAGAGAGTGTGTGTGTGTGTGTGTGCGTGTCTGTGTGTGTGTATGTGTATGTGTATGTGTGTCTGTGTGTGTGTGTGTGTCTGTCTGTCTGTGTGTGTGTATGTATGTGTGTGTGTGTGTGTGTCTGTCTGTCTGTGTGTATGTATGTGTGTGTGTGTGCGTGTGTGTGTGTGCGTGTGTGTTGGGGGGGATCATAAAGTCTGGAGCAGCCGGAGGCTAGGATTGCTGGGGTCGAATTACTGAGATAATTACACTTAGGCAAATAGGCCAGGGTGAGACAAATTGGCCCACAAACAAACCACAGCACTCACTGAAGCCCAAGATATCCTTCTCTCTCTCTCTCTCCACCTCTCTCTCTCTCTCTCTCTCTCTCCTCTCTCTCTCTCTCTCTCTCCCCCATCTCTCTCTCTCTCTCTCTCTCTCTCCCCCATCTCTCTCTCTCTCTCCCCACCTCTCTCTCTCTCCATCCCTGTAGTATAAATCAATCTGTATGTCTGCCAGTATAACACAGCCGTCCCAGTGGTGTGGTCTGTGCTTGTCTTTTCTATAATGTGTGATCAGACGTCCTGGTCCTGGAAAGAAGAAGAAGAGAACTCATACAGTATAGTGTAAGTGTTGGGGAATGAAGTGCTTGGAGGACTCCACGTTGAGTCTGAATGAGAGGGTTTGAAAAAGCCAGAAAGCCAAACCCAAAGAGTGTTATAAAATCACTTGGAGGTCATCAAAACTATTTTAATGGACTGCAACAGCTCCCATTAAAGCCCTGATTTAATACGACTTTTGGGGTTCAACTGAAATGCACAGGCGACCAATTTCTACCCAGAGTTTGATATGAAAGGTCCAGCAGACACCACTAAACCACCAGTGGAACTCAACCGTTTATCACCAGCCACTAGTGAGAAGAACTGAAAGTGCTGTAAAAACAATCCACCAATGAGAAAAGCTGAAAGTGCTGTTAAAACAATCCACCAATGAGAAAAGCTGAAAGTGCTGTTAACAGTAAAACATTCCACCAATGAGAAGAGCTGAAAGTGCTGTTAAAACAATCCACCAATGAGAAGAGGTGAAAGTGTTGTTATCCACCAATGAGAAGAGCAGAAAGTGCTGTTAAAACAATCCACCAATGAGAAGAGGTGAAAGTGTT
>JAODXP020000023.1:9952911-9957911 GCA_027497455.2 Sardinella longiceps | reverse complement strand
CATGCCCCACTCCCAAATCATCACTGTCCCATCCCCACACACACACACACACACACACACACACACACACACACACCACACACACACACACACACACACACACACACACACACACACACACACACACACATCCCCTCTCTCAACAAGCTCCCTGTTTAATAATTAGGGCTTTGAATACAGCCAGCTTTAAATGAACAAACTTCCACCCGCTACACGCGTCCACTCATCCGTCTGAGAAAGTGAGCCGATTAGTCCTCCTCCCTGCCCCCAGGGGGGCCTGAATCAAATCAACATTAGCTGACTGGTGAGCCCTGACTGCTGCTGTGTGCTGTGCTGCTTGGCTTGGCTTAGCTTAGCTTGCAGGGCCGGTTCTAGCCTTTTTTTTGCTGCCTTAGGCTAGATTTGAATTTGGCTCCCTCTTTTCTGGAAATACAAGAGAAAACTGAAGAAAAACTTAAACTAATTTATTGTGGGGCCCCTTGATTATTTGGTGCCCTAGGCGATCGTCTAGTATGTTTGACGTTGGCTTGGCTTGGGTTCACTCTACCTGCTGTGTGCTGTGTGCTGCTGGGGTGAGTCTAGACTCCTGTGACCTTGAGGGCAGGTCACTGCAATTAGAGCCTGTAGTCACTATCAGTCAGATCCCATCAGATGGACATGGAGAGGAGAGGGGAGGAGAGAGAGGAGAGGAGAGGAGAGGAGAGGAGAAGAGGGGAGGAGAGAAGTAAAGAGAAGAGAAGAGGAAAGGAGGGGAGAGGAGAGGAGAAGAGAGGAAAGGAGGGGAGGGGAGAGGAAAAGAGAGGAGAGGACCCTATACTACTGATGCCATTAGGCCGGCCAGCCATCAGATCCAGCTCTAAAAGCTCCACTAAATCACCTGCAATTGGACAGCACCAGATAGAGAGAGAGGAGGGGGGGGGGGCAATATATAGGGGGTCTATAGGGGTGAGATAGAAGGGTCACGAAGAAAGGGGATGGGGAGAAAAGGAGGAAGAAAGTGATTGTGGCTGTGGGGTGTGTGGGTGTGTGTGTGTGTGTGTGTGTGGGGGGGGGTAATGTGTGTGTGTGTGTTGGGGGCTGAGAAGATGGATATGGGTTAAGATAATGTACCGTGTGTGTGTGTGTGTGGGTGTGTGTGTGTGTGTGTGTGTCTCGGGGGCTGAGAAGATGGATATGGGTTAAGATAATGTACCATGTGTGTGTGTGTGTGTGTGTGTGTGTGTGTGTGTGTGTGTGTGTGTGTGTGTGTGTCTCGGGGGCTGAGAAGATGGATATGGGTTAAGATAATGTACCATATGTGCCACAGACAGACAGACAGACAGACAGACAGACAGACAGACAGTATCTCCTTACAAAGAGAGCCAGACATTTACTGAGATTTGCATCCTGTAGGATGAGTGAGGAAGCAGGGGGTGGGGGGAGGGGGAGGAGTTGATTTAAGATTCATTACAATGGTCTTGGGTTTCAAGCTCTAAGTGGGTTGAAGGGTCTACCATTATTAATAATAGATTAACATAAATAAATAAATAAATAAATAAATAAATGAGATGAAATAAATGAAAATAACTGTATTTGATGTTAATGTGATGACTACTGTATGTGTGCTATCTGGCTCTAGTGTATGTATGCTGTTAGCTGTTAGCGGTTCTGGGCCTCATCAATGAGCTTCACTAACAGCTAAAGGAGAGGAACTCCATTATGTGGTGGATACACACACACACACACACACACACACACACACACACACACACACGCCTGCTATCGATTCAACCACTCCTGTCAGTGTGTGTGTGTCAGGTTCATGAGGTTTAGAGTGTGGACTTGGAAGCACACACACACACACACGCACACTACACACGTATGCTCACTCATACACACACACATACACACGCACGCGCTCACTTGCACACACACATGCTCAGTCACACACAGACTCTCGGATACACATATACACGCACACGCTCACTTGCACGCACACACACACATACGCGCATAGACATGTACTATAAAATCAAATTACTGTAAGTGTTTCCGCCTCATCAGCATCCAGTGTGTGGTGTGTGTGTGTGTGTGTACAGTGTGTGTTTCATAATAAGGGCTATAAGATCATCACCTGTAGTGATCACATTGGATTAGGCGAGTGAGCAGGTCAGCAGGTCACCTCGCTTCCGCTTGATGACGTCTGTGTGACCTCATGACATCACTCCTCTCCCCTCCCCCACCCCGCTCCACATGCGTCAATCACGCTGGATTTGTGGGCTACAGTACATGTGTGTGTAATGCTTTGGTGTACGTGGGGGTATGTGTTCCTGTCAATCTGCTGGTGTGTGTGTGTGTGTGTGTGTGTGTGTGCACTGTATGTGTGTGAGTGTGTGATTCTGTCCATGAGTTTACGTGTGTGGATGCTCTTTCCTGTCCTTGTATGTATGAATGTGTGTGTGTGTTTGTGGGTGCGCACGTGTGTGTGTCGCTGTAATTGAGTGTCTGTGTGTGTGTATGTTGTGGGTGTTTGTCCCTCTTATTGTGTGTGTGTCTGTGTTTGTGTGTGTGTGTGTGTGTGTGTCTGTGCGCTGGTGTGTCCCTGTGATTGAGTGTCTCTGTGTGTGTGTGTGTGTGTGTGTGTGTGTGTGTGTGTGTGTGCTGACCTGACCTAAAGGTTTTGTCTGGGTCGGGTTTCAGCTAAGCCTCCCGCTGTAATGAGACTAATGAATCAATTAGTGTGGTACATCTGATCTCCGTAGTAACATCAACTCACACACACACACACACACACACACACACACACACACACACACACACACAACACACACACACACACATCACAGGGACACACACAGAGACATTCAATCACAGGCACACACACACACACACACACACACACACACACACACATACATATTTATTATTAGCTTAGATAATTTAAAAAAAATGAAACATTTCTTGTGTGGTTGCAATTGTTTTTAATTCATTTTAGAGAAATTTGTTAATGGTGTATTTCAGCCTCCAAACATAAATACAAAGCCCAGGAGATTTTAATGATTTTTACAAGAGGGTAGTGTGTAGCCTTGGTATGATAATGTGTCTTAAACTAGCCTCAGTTTGTTACGTTTTGTTGATGTATATGTTTTTCAATATGCATGCACTGTGTGTCTCTGTGTGTGTACATATACAGTGTGTGTGTGTGTGTGTGTGTGTGTGTGTGTGTGTGTGTGTGTGTGTGTGTGTGTGTGTGTGTGTGTGTGAGATAGAGGGAGTGCAGACAGAGTGCATTTTAAATATAAGCCCCATCTGTTGAGTGCTGTGCAGATGCAGGCACAGAAATAGAGGATTATGGCTAAACATAGCGGATAGCAGAGGGCAAGATATGGCAGAGGGACGAGGGGTGGGCGTGGAAGGACAGACAGAGAGAGGGAGAGAGAGAGAGAGAGAGAGGAATAACGTTGGTGGAGTGGCAGAGTGTCGTCCAGGGCAGAAATAGAGAGAGAGAGAGAGAGAGAGAGAGAGAGAGAGAGATAACATTCAATGCATATTATGGTGGTAGAATGTCAGACCGGGGCAGAAATAAAGAGAGAGAGAGAGAGAGAGAGAGAGAGAGAGAGAGAGAGAGAGATTGCATAGGGTGGCATAGTGTCGGTCGGGCTGGGGCAGAAATAAAGAGAGGAAAAGAGAGAGAGAGAGAGAGAGAGAGAGAGAGAGATTGCATAGGGTGGCATAGTGTCGGTCGGGCTGGGGCAGAAATAAAGACAGAGAGAGAGAGAGTGTCGGACAGACCAGGCAGTCACCCAAGAGTCAGAAAGGGAAGGAGAGAGACACACATTCACAGACAGCTAGAAGGGGCAACCGGCCAGTGGTCTTCTTTTACCACCCACCTGTCTCGTCACACCACTGTTCTAGATTGTTCTTTTCTTTCTTTTATATCTCCTAGTCTGGCTCTCTGTCCCTCCTTTCTCTGTGTGCCATGTGTCTCTATCGAGAGAGAGACAGAGAGAGAGAGAGAGAGAGAGAGAGAGAGAGAGAGAAAGAGAGAGAGAGAGAGAGAGAGAGAGAGAGAGTCAGTTGGCTCCTTTCTGCAGTCCTTTGTTGGTCTCTCAGTAACATTAACAGCAAAGGGCCAACCAACCCCAGTCAGCCATTCAGCCAGCCAGCCAGCCAGCCAGGACCTCAGGAAGGTCAATCACTCTTTGTGGCTGTGTTCAAGTGGCTGAAAAGAGGTTGTCAAGTGGAGGTGTGTGTTACGTAACATTCTAGAATGTTTCCTTAGCACGCAATGATAAGAGGGTTTTAGCCATGGTGGAAAAGATGTAGTTACAGTAGGCTAATAGTCCAAAGAATTGCATATCTCTTTAAGACGTGTAACAGTTACAAGTATAAACAGAGGAGAATTAATATAACATAATAATAATAAAAAAAAAACATTGTCAGCTCATAGTATAACTAATCTCTGAGGTCTGAACGACGTAATTCAGATTGCTGAGATATTGCTATTACAGTAACATAGTAACCACCTGGCTTAATGCTGGTGAGAGATAGACAGAGAGAGAGAGAGAGAGAGAGAGAGAGAGAGAGAGAGAGAGAGAGAGAGAGAGAGAGAGGGGAATAGACTGATAAAGTGAGTGATGTGTATGTATGAGTCAGAAGGAGTGCAGGCTTTGTTGGGCCCTGTGTGTGTGTGTGTGTATGTGATGGTGTGATTGGTGGGGTCCGATGTCTCTACTGTATTTTTAGTACTGACTGGAAATTGCTGCCCAGGCAGGACAAGTCAAGATGATGTTAGCGGCCAGAAATATCAAGACCCTCCGCTGCCAATAAAAGTGATTGGCCCGTTATTAATATCATTAGTGGCCGATTAGTGTGCTGAGTTACCGCCTTGTCAAATGCTCCTCCTCAGAGAATCGCCACAGGCTGGGGTGTCGCCATGCCACCAGGACTATATGCTTGAGGACAAATCTTTATGACTGTGAAACATGCATTATCCACGGAAGCTAATGTTTTGGAAAATA
>JAODXP020000023.1:9950378-9952811 GCA_027497455.2 Sardinella longiceps | reverse complement strand
GGGCCGGCCCGAGGCATACGCGAGTTATGCCGTCGCTAGGGCCCCGACAGCTCAGGGGGCCCCCACGAGCGCTCGAGAAATCACGTTTTGAAATATCATTGTACATTTTAAGGGTAAGAATTACATGATCATCCTTGTGATACCTACCCATTAATATTATCATCTTTCAATTATATCACTTACTATCACTCTTTATCTCAGTCATGGTTTGGCTTACACACCTCTGACTTCTCCCAACAATCTAGCGAAGTTGATGTAGCATTTGTATTTTTATTTCATTCTTGTTATTCTGACATCATAAAACGTTTATGTTTACCACAGAAAAACTATAACAACAACCTGCAATATGATTAGAACAAAGCGTCCTGGGAATGGTAAAGCACAGCCATAGCGCAGTTTCTAATCCACCGCGGAAGAATCCATTCTACTTGTTTGAATAGAGTAGCTACGCATAGCGCTGAAAATCGACTCCGCGTTCACCAACATCTCACCGCATGCAATCGTCAGTCCATTCCACGTGATCAAGTAGGTAAAATGCATACCGCTGAAAGTCCACACTCCATGTTTTGCATTTGGAACAAAGTAAGTCAGTAAGTGAAATGAATGTGAGCAGGAAAGGAACAGATTCCGGAGGAGGTAATATAATGTCAGCTCTGTTAATTGCCACCTCACAACGTAGCTTTGGCTGAAACCTTATTCTTTTGTTGTATGTCCTCAAAATTAACTCAAGGCCACATTAAATGAATGTTCAAATAAACATTCAAGTAGGCTATAGGCTTAGGTTAAGGATAGCCTATTTTTGGTTGATGAATATTTGCTGCCTGCACAGACATTGGACATGAGGAAGTTCTTCTATAGGCAAAATCAGTTAGTCTTAGGAGATGTATCAAGCTATCTTAATGTAGGACTATCTAATCATTTAATTCAAACCTGGCTCTTTATTGTCAAGAATGGCAAGAATCACTCTTCTCTGATGATATAGGTTAGGCCTAGCATCCTAAACTTTTGTTGTCTAATATTTTTCAGTATTTTCAAAAAATGGTGTAAAATTCAGATGATGACAAGAACACTGGGTGAATTTAAACAATTAATGAAACAAGCAATATGTTGTTGTTGATAGGGAGAACAAGCAATAGTTAATCCATCTCAATATCTCTTGAGAGTGAGGCAGAGGCAGCCTCCCCCCCCCAAATAAAAAAGGCTGTGGTGGTGGTGAGGGGGCCCCCAAATGAAATTCTGCTTAGGGCCCCGTTTGGGCTTGGGTCTGCCCTGCACACATACTGTAAAATGAGAATTTATACATAAATGCACTTATTAAAAAAACTGTTTATCAGTTAAGAACAAGTGTGTGTGTGTGTACACTGTATCGGCATATGTCAGTATATATGAGTTTTAGTTTGTGAACTTTGCATAATTTTTTGAAAGTGTATGTATGTCTGTGTGTGTGTGTGTGTGTGTGTGTGTGTGTGTGTGTGTGCATGATGTGTGTGTGTGTGTGTGTGTGTGTGTGTGTGTGTGTGTGTGTGTGTGTGTGTGAAGGTCACCCACAGGTAAGGTGTTGGTGAGTGTTAGTATGTGAGAGGTCATGGGGAGGAAGGTTATGTAAAACAGAACACCCTGTCCAGACACAAACGTCTGAGGAATCCAGATAACTCGTCACCACCCGCCTGCAGGCAATCTAACACAACACAACCACCTCTGGTATGTAGTGTGTGTGTGTGTGTGTGTGTGTGCGCGCGTGTTTGTCTATGTGTGAGTGTGTGTGTGCGTGTGTGTGTGTGTGTGTGTGTGTGTGTGTGTGTGACATCAGTAGACATAACCTGTTTAACACAAATGTGTTATGAAATCTGTGTGTGTGTGTGTGTGTGTGTGTGTGTGTGTTTCTTTGTGTATGACGCAAAAGCTGACCTCTGTATACCTCAGGAGCAATAGCGATGCAAGTGGATTCTGATGTATCTTTGCTGGAAGTGTGTCTGTGTGTGTGTGTGTGTGTGTGTGTGTGTGTGTGTGTGTGTGTGTGTGTGTGTGTGTGTGTGTGTGTGTAATCATGTAGATGAACGCTCAATCTTGTTATTATACAGTAAGCCTAAATATTCTATGTATTCCTAACCTAATCCTGTTCTCATTGACATTACCTGACACACACACATGCACACACACACACACACACACACACACACACACACACACACACACACACACACTAACACACAGTAAATAAATGGAAAACACTTGTAACATATCCCACATCCAGTGTAAGCCTGGTGAAAAGCATGTTTCATGTGTTTCTCAGGCAGGAAAGAGGAGAGAGTGCAGTAAGTGTAGTGTAGTGCAGTAATGCAGCCTCTCACAACACACACACACACACACACACACACACACACACACACACACACACACACACATGCAGCACATCAGCCCAGCCGGCCAGAC
>JAODXP020000023.1:9925378-9927878 GCA_027497455.2 Sardinella longiceps | reverse complement strand
ACTCAGACTCTGAGGCCCATAAGGATATTGTCGTTACAATGGTGTGTGCTGGTACCTTTAAGCCCCTAACACACACACACACACACACACACACACACACACACACACACACACACACACACACACACACACACACACACACACACAGAGAGAGAGAGAGACTCTGAGGCCCATAAGGATGTTGTCATTACAGCTGTGTGTGCTGGTAGTCCACATTGGCTCATATAGGGAATCGATAAAGGCAGCAGAGACTGGAGGCAGGGGGTCAGGATGGAGTCCATAACTCTACTTCCACACAAACACACACAAACACACACACACACACACACACACACACACACACACACACACACACACACACACACACACACACACACACACACACACACACACACACAGGGGGTCAGGATGAAGCCCAGAACTCTACTTCTACACACACACACACACACACACACACACACACACACACACACACACACACACAGACACAGACGCGGTCAGGATGACAGCCCATACACTCACTACTACACACACACACACACACACAGGGGTCAGGATGAAGCCCACACACCACACACACACACACACACACACACACACACACACACACACACACACACACACACACACACACAGGGGGTCGGGATGAAGCCCATAACTCTACTCTGCTGAAATATGGCGCTGGTGGCGGCTGCGTGAAGCCAGCGCTGGAGATGGAGGCCTCCATCGTTGCCGTGGGATACATCTCTCTGCACGGAGCCACGGGACGCTAAGCGAAGGCTTTGAGAGGATACTGTGACCGAAATCAATCGGCATCGATGTTTTACTTGCGTTCCATGAGGACAGGACTACAGGAGGGGCATCAGCTGATCTCATCCAGCAGAGATAAAGACGATTATATTTTCTTTTTATGCTGTTTTCTTTGCTTCTTTGGTGTTTCTCTCACTGTTGACATTGTTATTATTGACAATAAAGATGAACTGATGATTTCCAATAACCAATCAATCAATCAATCAATCATACATCTTTGTTGTAGAGCATTAGCTTTAAGCTATAAACTCTGATAGTAATAAAAAAATCTTCTTTCCCTCTGTCTAAAAAGATCAAAATGTGGACTATATAATGCACCTACTGTTGACAGTTTTAAATCCAGACTTAAGACCAAATTATTTTCTGATGCTTACTCCTAATGCCTCATGATTTTAATTATTTATTGATTTATTTATTGGTTTCATTTTTCTTTTAATGACCATTTTTAACACACATATTTATATTTCTTTTTTATTATCTATTTATTTATTCATTTTATTCTTTTATTATCTTTTTATTATCTATTTTTACATTTATTTATTTATTTATTTTTTTTTTTTCAATTGCATTTTTTTTATTATTTGTGCTCCTACTCATGCTATTTCTGAACTGTTTTGTGTGTGCTTTTTACTCTTCTGCCTTGTATTGTGCTTTACTTTGATCTCTGTAAAGCACATTGAGTTGCCTTTGTGTATGAAATGCGCTTTATAAATAAAATTGCCTTGCCTTGCCTTGCCTATATAGAAATGTACTAAAAGTGAATGTTGAATAATGCAGTAGAGTTTTGTCAGTTCAGGCTGATGTGTATTTTCTAAAACACTTTCCACTACCCACTTTAAGATGTAGATAAAGCTCACAAAAGACAATTGCTAACAGCACAAAAGTGCTTGGGGGAGTGTGTGTGTGTGTGTGTGTGTGTGTGTGTGTGTGTGTGTGTGTGTGTGTGTGTGTGTGTGTGTGTGTGTGTGTGTGTGTGTTAGGAGGGTGACGGGTTCAGAGGGGCTTTGAAATGTGTTCTTACAAAGCACTTATGCACTTTTCAAGAACATCCGTATTCAACAATGCAGGTTTTTCAATGAGCTCCAAGGCCAGAAGAGGAACAGGACAAGGCTGGGTGTGTTTGGCTTCTGTTCAATCACAACCAAAAGACAACTAAAAGTGGAAAGTCTATTGGCATTGTCTTGCTTCAGTCTCTATCCTCAGCCTCTTTGCCACCACATAAAACACAGCTAGCTATCTTATCTTAGGGCCTCAGAGCTAGGGTTGCCACATGTACTGGACTTTCCTTGATTGTGTCCTGTTTTTTTGTGCGTCTGTCCCGGAAAGCTGATAAATCTTTCCAGGACACATATTGTCCCGGATTTTTGCTTCTTCACGTATTCATTAGTTTCACTCATGAATGAACCTATAACTCTGCTGTTGCATCAGTGTTCCCTGCCACTATTTTACATAGGCCAAGTCTTGCTGTGCCGGGATGCTGTAGGCGCCCGCTTGCTTTTATTTTATTGGTTATTTGCTGACATCCTAAGACTCTGGGAGTCTCTGTGAGTAACAGGATAGCCCCCAAGAATAAAAAATAAAAATAAAAAAATAAAAATACAAAAAGCATGGGTGGATGTCCCGGATTTTCACAATTTCAATGTGGCAACCCTACTCAGAGCCGACACAAGCTACAGGAGCTTCAACAGAT
>JAODXP020000023.1:9918232-9920732 GCA_027497455.2 Sardinella longiceps | reverse complement strand
CTGCTGTAGCACACGTCTACTTACTGTATGCCCTGTTCTTGTGTGGTCTGTCCAGTCCCTTGTCATACTCTAACTTACTGTAAGTAGTCACTGAACATACTTGATGTTTACATCTTGTGTGCACTAAATATGTAGCCTTGTCTTGAATGTCTTTATATAGTTTAAATGTAGCACCACTTGACTCTTGTGAAAGTGTATTTTGTCTCACTGTGTATGGTTGACATGACAATAAAACATTACATTACATTTATGCTTTCAGCAGATGCTTCTATCCAAAGCAACTTACGTAAATCAATGACATCAGCGTCGGTCTCCCCAAGAACAGCTTAGGGTTAAGTGCCTTGCACAAGGGCACAATGGTGGCGGCTGGGATTCGAACCCACAACTTCTTACTGGTAAGACTCCTTAGCCAACACCGTTGTTCTGACTTGACTTGGTTTGATCAGCTTGTTGTCGGGCTCATTCATGTATTCTCTCCTCCTTCTCCACCAGCTCACCTGGCGAATGCTGAGCGGTCCGCCACATAATGGCTGCCGTGCGTCACTCGCTCAGGTGGGTGGTGCTACACACAGGTGGTGCTGCTGCTGATGGTGGTGGTGGTTACGTAATGAGGTTCCCTTTCCACTAAAAGTGCCCCGGGTCTGTTTGAAAAGAATGTTATTACTGGCACCACTGGCAACAATACATGTCAAATCTAATACATTTTTAATCTAATCTAACCTTTAGATTTTTTATTTATTTATTTTTAATAAATCTAATCAAAGGAGATGAGAAATACATCAATGATACGTTCCAAGAAGTGGGGTTTCAATGCCAGTTACACATCTGTATATTTGCATAAATTTTCTACTTGCCCATATCCATCTATGCATGTTCCTCCCTGGGAACCAGGACCTCACCGTCAACCCCTACTCTCCCATCCAGCAGTAAGTTGCTAAACTGGGGCACCCATCCCATCCCATCCCATCCCAGTTCCCTCCCAGTAGTATAGCGCCGGCTGAATAAGACATCACTGCCACAGCCAGCTCCTTTACTGGCACTGGTATGGTAAACACAGGCAGTGGGGAGGCAATATGGCAGATCCTTGATCTGTGCCTCTGAATCATCTCCCACCCTGTGTTGTTTTTTACCCCCCTTTCCAACAGATCACAGCTCACCAGCGTGCACACACACACACACACACACACACACACACACAGCTAGCATGCTCTCCACCAGACACGGACACCCGCCGAGAAGCTGACAGAGCTCTTACTGCTGGAGGTAGGGGGGATGCAGAGAGACGGAGAGAGAGAGAGAGAGAGAGAGAGAGAGAGAGAGAGAGAGAGAGAGAGAGAGAGACGGAGAGAGAGAGAGAGGGGGATAGAGGGATAGAAAAAAAGAATGAGAGAGAGAGGGAGTGTTAAGGAGAGTGATAGAGAGGAAGAGACTAAGAGGGAGAGAATGAGAGAGAGAGGAAGGGACAAAGAGAGTGGGAGAGAGAAAGAGAGAGAGAGAGGGATAGAGGGATAGAGAAAAAGAATGAGAGAGAGAGGGAGTGTTAAGGAGAGTGATAGAGAGGAAGAGACTAAGAGGGAGAGAGAATGAGAGAGAGAGAGGAAGGGACAGAGAGTGGGAGAGAGAAAGAGAGTAAGTGAGGGATAGAGAAAGGAGTGCTAAGGAGAGTGAGAGAGAGACAGAGGAGGAGACTAAGAGAGAGAAAGAAAGAGAGAGAGAGAGAGAGGAAGAAATAAAAACAAGCGAGAGAGAGAGACAGAAGGAGCAGAAGGGAATCCAAACAGACACAACGGAAGAGGATCCATCTGCTCTCTGCATGACCAATGACGCTGGAACTGAGGTGCCCATCTGGCAAACACACCACAGATATGATTAAGTGCATCAAGTAGCTTATCATGGGCCCTGGGCCGTTTGGAGAAGCCCTTACATACAATGACATTTACACAGGAGCAAGAGCAACACACAAGGGGTATAGAGTGGAGAGATGACAGGTGATGACAGTGTGGCAATGCATAGGCCAACCGTGGGCCGAGAGAGAGAGAGAGAGAGAGAGAGAGAGAGAGAGAGAGAGAGAGAGAGAGAGAGAGAGAGAGAGTAAACCGCTACTCATAGTAGTGATCAGGAGCAAAATGTCATATAGTGTATGTGTGTATGATTTTGTTTTATTATTATTATTGTGTATTGTATATGATTTACTGACTGCTTTGGCAATATGAGCATACATCTCGTCATGCTAATAAAGCATCTGAAATCTGAGAGAGAGGGAAAGAGAGAGAAAAGGAGAGAGGTAGATATAGAGTGAAGGAGAGAGGGAGAAAGAGTGAGAGAGAGAGAGAATGGGCATCATTGGTGCCAAGTCTGAGTCTTTGGAGGGCTGGTGGCACAACACGCAACGGCAGGCTACAGTCACCAGTGCGTGCTGCCATTTTCCCCAGGCAGGCCTTGAAGCCTTGCATAGGATTACTGGAACCTAAGGCTTGGCTTTCATGGGGAAAGAATGGCA
>JAODXP020000023.1:9913232-9915732 GCA_027497455.2 Sardinella longiceps | reverse complement strand
GTAAGCAGTTAATTAACTGTTAATAGATCACAGTTGACAGTTACAGTAACGGCAACAGACAGAAATAAAACAGCATTTCATAGAATAGTTACCGCTGATTTATAGTTTGTTATGATTAAATGATAAAATGAAAAAAAGAACTTGATGGATTTCAGTCAAGTTTTTATTGATGTTAATAAGCTATGGTGGTTATTACCTCCGCCAAGGAGGTTATGTTTTGCTTGGTGTGTGTCTGTGTGTGTGTCTGTGAGCAACATAACTCGAAAAGTACTGCACGAATTTGGATCAAATTTTCGGACAATGTGTGTATAGGGACAAGTAAGAACTGATTCGATTTTGGTGGTGATCGATGATCCAGAACACCATCTGTGACCACATTGTCTTGGCGGAGGTCTGCGCTCTCTGAGCGCTTTTCTAGTTATATTAAGTGTTACCAAATATTTGTTTTAAAGATGTTTGTGCTTATGCAGACAGCATTTATGTCTACTTAGTATGAGTCAAATGTCTTTGCCACCATCAAGTAAGCATGTTACTGGTCCAGCCTCTGTTCACTATTGGTAAGGACACTGTTGGCCCTTCTGTAGGGCTATTTTTCATTAGGCTACACCTTACCTTAGCCTACAATCACAACAACCTGTAGCCTACTTCTTGAGCTTGGCCTGAGTGGGATAGGCCTACTTCACTGAGTGAGCAGGATGACAAGTGCTTGGAGGGGTGGGTGATAGACTACTCAGATGGCTTATAGCTTTTCCATACTAATTTAAAAAAAGGGCAGCAGGTTTCATCTATTATGTTATATGATTTCTATAAAACCCAAAAGCCGAGTGTTCACTGCCTTCACAACCTACACACCTCAGAGAACATGGAATGCTGACCCCGCCTGCAGCCGTTGTTGATTGGTCCAAAGTTTCTGCAGTCCCGCCTTTCGCCTGATGGTTCTAAACCTCACCAAACCACTCATCCCCATAGGCGATCGAGGTTACCGACACCTATCATAATCACTGCAGTGATTCATCGCGAACTGGCAAATCTGGAGATTCATTCTTGATCACCTTTTTAGACAGTGTACAGTAAACAGCTCATGTAACTTTTATGTCAAGGTACTTTTACTTGGACCTCTAGGCTGCAAAGAGCACGCGTTTTAAACGTTATACGGGGATACTTTTGAACACGGAAACGCAAGTTACTTTTTTTTTTATTCTTGGAGGACGTCCAACACACCTGCAAGAAGGGAAAAAAAACAACAGATCGAGGAGGAAACTTTCAGTTTCAGCTGTGGCAACAGGCTGCCTGTTCCTGCTGTGATTTAAAATTTAAACGTTCTCGATGTGCATCGCACACATTGTCAGTCAAGCACATATGGATTCTACATAGGATGGGATGTAACCTCTCTCCTCTGGTTCATTTCTAAAGTTTCAAACAAACTTTGGCTTTTACAAGCCGCCTTTAGAAGTGTCCACAAACTTCTGCTTAACTTCGTGTCCTTATCAACTCAACCGTGCCCACCCGGACACACCGCTGACACGGGCCCAGCGAGAGAGCGCACCGGCCGGCTGCCGTCATGGGCTGGCGTCGGTATCCCAGTGCTTTCACGGTATGGACAGTGACTGTTCTGGTGATTGAGCTTGTTTGTACGGCATTGGGGAAGAGGCACGTAGTCTACTGGAACTCCACCAACACAAAGTAAGTTTGACTGTCAGAAACCATATCTCCGATTCCCCTGTGAGTGTGTGAGCGTGTGTGTATTGTTCATTTAAATGCATTAAAGAGACCGACAGGCAAGAACTTAAGTAAAGCTGATGTGATAACCGTCCTTTGCGTTTCGATGAAAACACTTTGTGAGGGAAATAATCATCCGGAAACGATACAGGTTTTTTCTCTCTCTCTCCCTTTGGTGACTGGTAGTGAAGAGCTGTTGGGGCCACGCTATGCACCCTTCAACGTAAATGTCACTTTCCATTACTGTTCACAAATGCCCGCGATGGGCGTAGCGGCTGCTCTGCTTCAAATGCCAAATCAGCCCAGTGAGTAAGCGCAAAGACTCTCAAAGAGCGTCAAGTCGCGTCATGCTCGGAGTGGGTTTTTTTATAAGCCAAAAAGTGAGCAACACACACCTGCTGTTCCTAATTAGGGGAGCAAAATTTAGGCCGGCACGAACAGAATAGTTTTTTCTCGAAGGCTAGGGACCTCTCGGAACAGTAGGTGCACACACACCGATGGCAAATTTGGTCTGTCGACAGACATTCATGAATAGATGTAGAGCTAAGTTGTTTCGGATGGGGTAAATGGGTCTCCCGTAAATTAGGCCAATGAGTGTGGCGATAGTCTACAACAACCCTTGGCTAGGCCTACTGGATCGCAGTGTGCTCTAATTGTTTAATTGGTGGTCATTAGTCAGATGGAATGCTTGCTCACCTGCAGATCCAGGTGTGCACAAACAGTTGATTGGTGGTCTCCTCTGAGCCTTGGAGAGAAAGGAAGAGAAACAACACGCATGCCT
>JAODXP020000023.1:9899202-9901702 GCA_027497455.2 Sardinella longiceps | reverse complement strand
ACCAGCTGTAACAGTTGGGCGATTTGAGCGACTAAAAAAAAGCTAAAAAAAAACCCAGTAAATTTTATGCAAATTAGCTATGACTTTCAGCTGTAAAATCTAAAAATCTAATGAGCGATAGAGCGATTTGAGCGAACACAGACAATTTAGCAGCTGTTTTTTGAGCTACAAAAGCGATTTTGTAGCTTAAGTAGCCCTTGGTGTGAACGTGTAGCAGTGGGTCAATGGTAGATATGCTTGAAGCCTAACTCTCCTTCTCTCTGTGTGCCTCAGGCTGGTGGACGGGGACTATGCCATCCAGGTGAACCTGAACGACTACCTGGACATCCTCTGCCCGCACTACCCCCCCGACCTCCCGTCCCCCTCGTTGCCACCGGAGACGCTGGCACTCTACCTGGTGCCGGAGGCGGGCTTCCGGGGTTGCCAGGAGACGCGGGGGGCCATCAAGCGCTGGGAGTGCAACAGCCCCTTCGCGCCCTACGGCCCCGTGCGCTTCTCCGAGAGATCCAGCGCTTCACGCCCTTCTCACTCGGCTTCGAGTTCCTGCCAGGGCGACACTACTACTACAGCTGTGAGTAGCACACACACACACACACACTCAAACACACACACACACACACACACACACACACACACACACACACACACACACACACACACACACACACACACACACACACACACTCACAAACTCACACACACACATAGAGCACACACACATAGAGCACACTCACATACACACACACAGAGAGCACTCTCTCTCTCTCATACACACACACACAGCATACTCACATACACACACACACACACACATACACACAGAGCACTCTCACGCACATACACACACATACACACAGCACACTCACATATAAACACACACTCAGGCACAGAGCACTCTCACGCTTGCATGCATATACACACACACACACACAGACACACAGAGACACACACAGAACTGTGTGAAAAAGCTTGTTTATGCATGTGTGCAGGCAGCTTTGATTTATCCTTTGTGTAGCTTACATGTCAGGCTGTGAGGGGTGTGTCAGAGTGTGTGTGTGTGTGTCCAAAACAGCTGTGTCTGCAGCATGGAAAACACACACCTGTGAATTAGACCACGTGTGAGTGAGTGTCTGAGTGTGTTCATTAGTTCATGGGCTGCAACTAACTGGCAGTGTGTGTGTGTGTGTGTGTGTGTGTGTGTGTGTGTGTGTGTGTGTGTGTGTGTGTGTGTGCAGACACAGACAAAGCAATAGTGTGTGTTTATGTGTGTGTGTGTGTGTGTGTGTGTGTGTGTGTGTGTGTGTGTGTGTGTGTGTGTGTGTGTGTCCTCATCCGAGAGCTTCAGCACAGCAGATAAAAACTAGTCAGCATGGCTCCCTTTATCCATAGTGTGTGTGTGTGTGTGTGTGTGTGTGTGTGTGTGTGTGTGTGTGTGTGTGTGCGTGTACGTGTACATGTGCGTGCGCGTGCGTGTGTGTGTGTTTATGTGTGTGTGTGTGTGTGTGTGTGTGTGTGTGTGTGTGTGTGTGTGTGTGTGTGTGTGTGTGTGTGTGTGTGTGTGTGTGTGTGTATGTGTGTGTGTGTGTGTGTGTGTGTGTGTGTGTGTGTGTGTCTGTGTGTGTGTGTGTGTGTGTGTGTGTGTGTGTGTGTGTGTGTGTGTGTGTGTGTGTGTGTGTGTGTGTGCATGTGTGTGTGTGTGTGTGTGTGTACTCTATGTTCTGAGTGCAGGAGTTACTATAGGGTCATTCCACGTCAATTCAACAAGAGCCCGCGCACTTAGGTCTCAAAAAAATCTGAAAAAATCACCAAATGTACCCATGGTACTTAAGAGAAACACTGTAAATTTATTTGAATGTAAGATGTATACTTTCCATGTTACAGCCATTTTTACTGGGGGAGGGGGTGCCCATTTTGTTCACGCTCTTTTTTTGTCAAAGTTCACAAGCCCATAGCTCATGAACTAAACTATGTATGAAGCTCAAATTTTGCATGCTGGTACATAGATAGGAATAGTTTGTAGCAAAACTGTCAGTTTTGGTCTGGATGATCCTGCATGGTCATAGCATTCCCTCAAAGATGATAAAAATTTTATTGGAGTTTTTGGCTGTGCTCTGTTTAGGCCTTCAGAAAACATATTTGTACCCAACATAGGTTCTTGATTTTTTTCCCTTATAGAGATAAGTAGAAACACTCTCATAAAAAGCAATAAATAGAAAGGAAACGCTATCAGTGTTTGAACAGAAGACCACACAAGTCTGACAAATCATTTTGGGTGTCATTTTCAGAGCACCAGAACACCTTGTGGGATTGTCCACAGATTTTTTTTATATTTTTTTCTTTATTCTCCATGAATTCTTCTTTTTAGAAATGCCAATTTGACTTGTCTTATGTGATGTTTTCTTTTTTAATTTCTACCCTGAACATGGGCAAAATGCACATTGAGAGCAATATGTTTTCTATAACATTAATGTAAAGAATAAATAATCAAATGCAAATTTTG
>JAODXP020000023.1:9826702-9884202 GCA_027497455.2 Sardinella longiceps | reverse complement strand
TTGATGGACAAAAATTTAATTGTTAATTTTAATTGATAATACTAACATTTTATTATTATTATTATTATTATTATTATTATTATTATTATTATTATCACATGGAATTATCTCAGCCAGCAATTATGTGTTTAGGAAAAAAAAATGTTTTTATAAAGGCGCTCATTTACGGTATTTAGATTATTTTGCATTTGTGGCTTTCATGTCAAATTCCAAACAAGTGAAATGATTAATATGGAAATGACCTGGTAAACACCTTTTGTTTTTGTTTCTCTTTGCCTCTTGTGTTAGAAACACACAAGGACAGATTAATAATCACTCAGGCACTTTGGGCAGTGTGTGTGTGTGTGTGTGTGTGTGTGTGTGTGTGAGTTAGAAACACACAAGGGCAGATTAGTAACGACTGCATCACTCAGCCACTTTGGGCACCTCAAAGCTTCCTTTGAACACTCTGTAATTGTTTGGGAACAACAGAAACACAACACTCACACAAAGGACATGGGAATAACTTACAGTGTGTGTGTGTGTGTGTGTGTGTGTGTGTGTGTGTGTGTGTGTTTTCCTGTATCAGCATGTACATTGAGGTGCATAGGTGTGTATTCTAATACTATGTTAATTGTGTGCTGCTGGTGCTGAAGGGTATGTCGGTTTGATAAGCCTGCGTGTGTGAAGGATAGAGAGACAGATAGTGTGTATTTGTTTGTGTGTGTGTGTGTGTGTGTGTGTGTGAGTGTGTGTGTGAGTGTGAGTGTGAGTGTGTGTGTGTGAGTGTGTGTGTGTGTGTGTGTGTTTGTGTGGAGCCTCAGGTGTAATGTATGGCAAATAAAACAGTAGTACACGCTGTAGCCGCCTGTCTCCCACTAGACTGTGTATTTACTCAGGCTTGCTCCGGGCTGTCTGGGAGTTGGGATAATATCTTTTACTGTCATCCTTTCCTTCTGCAGAACCCTTTCTGTTCCATCTTTTCCTTCTTTAGAACCCTCTCTATTCCCTCTTTTCCTTCTTTAGAACCCTTTCTATTCCCTCTTTCCCTCTGCAGAACCCTTTCTGTTCCCTCTTAAATCCGTGATTCCCTTCCTGTTTGCTGATCGTAGATATTTTACCTCATTTCTAAAGTGTGTTAAGTGTCTCCTTCAAGACATTCCAGTGCCATTTGACCGCTTATCACCCCTTACCAGTTTTACTCGTTTACCTAACTCTCTGTTTGTCTTTCCACCTCTCTCTCTCTCTCTCTCTCTCTCTCTCTCCTGCTTCCATCCATTCTTTCTTTAAGTCTGCCCCCTGCTGAGAGAGTGACACTCAGACCCAATACCCCCCCCACACACACACACACACACACACACACACAGCCCTTCCTCCCCGCGGCTGTCTGACCTTCTTTCTGTCTCTCCATCCCCGCCTGCTTTTTCTCCCTCTGTTTCTCTCACCCATCCAACCCTCTTTCCCGCTCCATCACTCCATCCTCATCTCTCGTGTGTGTGTGTGTGTGTGTGTGTGTGTGTGTGTGTGTGTGTGTGTGTGTGTGTGTGTCTGTGTGTGCGTGTATTTGTGTTTGTGTGGGTGTGTGTTTGTGTGTCTGTGTGAGTGTGTGCATGAGTGTGTGTGTGTGTGTGTGTGTGTGTGTGTGTGTGTGTGTGTGTGTGTGTGTGTGCATGTGTGTGTGTGTGTGTGTGTGTGTCCACTCCACTCTTCTCGTCGTTATCTGTCACTCTTCCATAATCTCAGCCCTCTCAGTTTGGCCATTTGTCCTCCTGCCTCCATTCTCCCTCTTTCTTTCTTTCTTTCTCTCTCTCTCTCTCTTTCTTTTTCCTTCTTTCCACTTCTTTTCACTCCTCCACTCAACATGATCAGTTTCCACTTTCTCTTTTCTGTCCCACCCCTCCTCCTCTTTTTCTAGTCGACCTTTAGAAGAATTTGCATTGGGGACGTATTTTAGGGTTGCGCAGCCGTTGGTAATTTTTCATGACATTTTTGCTTGAGTAATGGTAAATACGACTCCCCAGTCATTGCTCTGGCTCCTTCCCTCACAGATGCCTCACCAGGCTGCACTTATCCTCACAAAGTAATAAAAGAGCTTACTTCATAATTCTCTTTCTCTCTCTCTTTCCCCACCTCTCTCTCTCTCCGTCTCCTCTCTCTCTCTCTCTCTCTCTCTCTCTCTCTCTCTCTCTCTCTCTCTCTCTTTCAGCTACTGGACCGGAGCGAGACCAAGGTACAGTAAAAGTTAGTTCTAAGTTCTAAGTTCTAAGCTGTTTGCCAAAGCAAACACGAAGGCACTGCAAACTCACTTTTGCTCCAGTCCTTGTGACCTCATTTACTCCCTCACTGTCTACTTGCATACAGTAACGATGGAAGCATCCAGCAAAGTGTTTAAATTTCTCTCTCTCTCTCTGTCTCTCTCTCTCTCCATCTCTCTCTCTCTCTCAATTCAATTCAATTCAATTCAATTCAATTCAATGGTGCTTTATTGGCATGACAAGAGGATGTTTGCATTGCCAAAGCAATTATATGTGAACTTACATATAAACAGGTAAAGAACAGATAGATTAGTGGTACTTGAAGTAGTAGGATAGTAATAGCAGTGGAAGTAACAATAACCTTTCTCTCTCTCTCTCTCTCTCTCTCTCTCTCTCTCTCTCTCTCTCTCTCTCTCTCTCTGTCTCTCTCTCTCGCTCTCTCTCTCTCTCTCTCTCTCTCTCTCTCTCTCTCTCTCTCTCTCTCTCTCTCTCTCTCAGGAACCCCGGCCCCTCGCAGTGGAGTTGATCCTGTGAAGAGCACCTCATGTCTGGCTCTGCTTCTTCCCTCTCTGCTCATAGTCCTCCTGTCTGTCTGATTTGCCTGCCCCATCCACAGTCATACACACTTAAACACACACACTTACACGCTCACACACTCACAAAGAGATGGAGATTTGCCTGCCCTATTGACAGTCACTCACACTTACACACAGAAACACACACACACACACACACACACACACTCACACACACACTCACAAAGAGATGGAGAGGGCGAGGAAGAAAAGAGAGAATGCATGAGTTGTGGGTAAACACACACACACACACACACACACACACACACACACACACACACACACACACAGTGCTTTATCTTTCTGCAGTTGCTGCAGTGGCACTAATCTGTGGTTTCATTTCCCTTCATCTTTTCTCTTTGTCCACTGACTCTTCTCTTCTTTCTCTCTCCTTTCCCTTCTTCCTTCACTCCTTCTCCTCCTTCTCCTCCTCCTCCTGCTCCTCATCCCTCTCCTGTGCTTTCTGACTTGAGTTTCCTCTGTAGCAGACCGACACTAATCTTGTCTTTTCTAAAGAACACAACACCACTCCTGACTCTGACCACCAGACACTATTTTAATCACTCCACAATCATGGAGGGCTTTTCTTCCTGTCCTCCTTGTGCTTCTCTCTCTCTCTCTCTCTCTCTCTCTCTCTCTCTCTCTCTCTCACCCCCCCTTCCTACCCCCCCCTCGTTGTTACATCCATTACCGCCAAACTGAGCCAAAGAGGAAGGAAGTGGACTTGCGAACTCTGACCTCTCACCTCTGACCTCCTCCAACACTACTGAGTCAGCCAGAAGACAATGTGGCCGACTTTGATTTTTTTTTTTTTTTTTTTTTTCTTCTTCCAGACAGCTTTTCCATCTCTTAGCGGGCTTTGTTTAATGTCTGAAATTGTTTTTGAAGAAGTTTCTCAAAAATGGAAATGACCTAATTATGTGTTGTGGCAAAACGTTGTGGAACGTTGTGGAAACGGCTCTCACACATTCATTCCTGAGCGTTGGAGTTGTGTGATTTTAACTGAGAATTGCACAACATGGTGTGTTGTTTTTGCCTACCCACTCACGGACAGGATGGCCCCAGAGGACCTCTCACACAAACCTGGAAAATCACAGAATTCCTCAAGGGTTTCATGGACCGCCAAGCATTTAATAGGATTTCTCTGGAATAAATGGGATTTCCTAGAATAACCTGGAGTTCTCTGGAATTACTAGACTAGATTTTCTGAAATAATCTGGTGTAACATGAACTTGACCGCACTGGAAAGGACACATTTGACCCGCTTGGATTGGATTCTCAGGAAGCAGGCAGTTCACTTCCTCCTTGGTTTAAACAGGGTCCCTAAATCACATCTTACTAACCACATTCCAGTACTAAAGGATCTGATTGGTTCAATACGGTTTCATCTTAAAAACAAAACGGATAAACTCAATATGGTTAGATATTTTTAAGCACTTAGCCCAGTTTATCCAATGAAACTTGTATGTTACAGGCTACATTTTATTGTTTCAAATTTAGTTGACTATTTTTTCTGAGCTTTCTTTTCTCTGGATGTCATCAAACTAATTGTGTTTTGTCCCAACAGTATGTAAAAGATGGTGTTATATGAGGGATGAAAATAGCTAACCGCGTATTGCTGGTACTTTCCAAATTTTTATACGCTTTGTGTAATAATTCTTGTCTGGTAAAATAATTTAAAATATTCAGAGATAGATTTTATTTTTACACAGCAGAAGGGTTTGTAGTCATCATGTAATACTGTTGCCGTAGCTTACAGAGTAGTGTGTGTTTTTATAGGTAGTTTCGTCAATTACTGATGTATCACCCGTCATGTTTTTGTTTTTATTTTATTTTAATTAAAAACTGAATTGATCGAAAAATATGAGAATTTATACTACTATATTTAATTTGTTTAATTAAATTGATAATTAGGATTTAACGCAAATTTACTGTAAATGTAAATGCTCCCCTTTTAATTGGGGTTTTAATTAGCCTATATATACAGAAATTACATTCCAAAGGTTTCCAAAGGTTAGGGAAAAAATAAAACAATTTTATATAAATTATATGGTTACAAGAAAAAAGAATTCTTAATTAAATAAGGCCATTTTTGTATGACAATTTGTAAATGTTTCCCATTGGCTGAAGGGAGGTTCTGATATTTATGGGATTCTAGAATGAGAGTGAACTTCACTCTAAGAGCACAGTACAATCAGTTCATAGAGGAATCAACTTTTTTATACTGGACAATTTATGTGTTTTTGTTTGTTTGTTTGTTTGTTTTTCACATTTTAGTGAAGAATTTAGCATCTTCTATGAAGAACTGCGGTCTGTGTGTTTATAAGGCAAAAAGAACAAAATAAAAGTTATGACTCGCATTCATTAAAGTCTCATTCTTTAAGCTTTTTACAGACAAATGTGTGGTCTTCTTGTTTTTTTTTTTTTTTCAAAATTCCACCTGAATAACTATTTTCTGCCTGTATAATTATTTTCTGTGAGATCAGCAAAAATAGCTCCTGGTTGATATTCATTGGTGTGTGTAAATGAGTGTACATGTTATGCTGGCATATTTTTATGAGATATGGGTGTTGCTGATCAGTCTCTAAGGGTGGAGTATCTCACTGTTCTGATCTCCACAAGGAATTGGAGGAAAGCTGAGAAGTGGGGAAATCATAACAGCATAAATGCATCCTCATGCATGCCAATGTTCTGCTTTACGTTTGATTTTAATTAATTTATCCCACGCTTTAAATAGATCAATGAAAGACTCTTAGATCATCACAGAGTGGCCATTCCATGGCAAAGTGTGAAGACACTGTATGTGCAGTCAATGTTTATATGTTTACAATACATAAAAAAGGTTTAGAGATGCGCACACCTCAGAGCCAGGCGCGTAACTACCGCAGGTTCAGCGGGTGCGGCCGCACCGGGGCCCGTGGCCTTGCAGGGCCCGTCCGTCGCCACCTCTGAAGAGATCAGTGACGTTTCTATCTGAACACTTCAGATACGTACGGGCCCCCTGAAGAAGAAATGAGCCCCTCCATGTAACAGCTTTCGCCTGAACATAAATTACTTGCATTTATATAACGTAAAGAGAGACATGCGAACGTTTGGCTCAAAACAATAGAATGACCGCTAGGATTATATAGGCGTAATTTACCCTGAATCTCACTTCATGGTGACACCTGAAATATTGTCCAACTTAATAGGGCAATGTAAACTATAGGCAAATGTGTATAAATTATTATCAACATATAGAGATAATAATCAGCGAAGTGAACAACAACGTGTATTTTGGTAGTCTAATTTGCTTTAGGCTACTAGGGATTGTGGGATAGCCTGCGGTAGCCTAATGAACCTGCGCATTAGGCTACGTGCAGAGTTGATAGCTATGAGTCGAAATATAAACAGAAGGGGTTTTCATAAAAAATCTGATCCCAACATGTATAGCACGATATCTGTAACGTAGAATATTATTTGAGGTGGCATCTCTCGTTTAAATGAAGGCCAGTTTCAGTCACTAAAAATGCCTGGGCTACTTTTGAAAAGTTTACTATTTGCAGCAGTTAGACGGTAACGTTAGTGAAGGTTTTTTTTTTTTTTTTCAAATATGGATGAGTGGAGAGTTTTCATACGTGGAAAAGAAGAATCGAGATAGAGACAATTTTACTTAAAATCAGACGAGGACTGCTCAAAAGTAAGTTAAGAGTTTTGTGCATGGTGCGCCGTCACCAATGTTGCTCCTCTTTATTTAGGCTAATGAATGAATGGTGCGCTCGCTGTCATCAATTTGTGTCTTTGGTGTGGTAACGTTAACGTTATGATTAGCCTGGGATAGGCCGTTAACGTTACTTGTGTTTCATCATCTTCTCTGGCATTCGTGGACATTGTGCTTAGGGGGACCACCTTGATAATCTTGCTTGAGCAGCACGGGGCAAGAGAGACTCAGCACTAACGTTAACATTTGTGCATTTAGCAGAGGCTTTTTATCCAAAGCAAGGGTGAAGTGCAAGAGGGTGATCTTATGCATAGTTGGCTACATTTGTCATTTATGTGTACATTGAGTCCGTTTTGACGTTTGATGCAGATGATGAGTAATAGCCTACATGTAAGCTAGAGTCCATTTAGGGATATGTCTCCATAATTTTTTCTTGGGCTAAGGGGGGCCCGCAATGCACAGTCGCACCTGGGCCCGTGACAGACTTGTTACGCCACTGCTCAGAGCTCCCATTTGTAATATATATTACAAAGAGATAGAGAGAGTGACGTTTCGGACACCACGGCCCGAACTTTTATATACTGTATATAATATTTTTCTTAATACTGCACCCAACCAGAAACAGATGTGTATAAATAGGCCAATTGTAAGTAGACCAATTAGCCTACTTGTCTGATGGTCATCAAGTACAACAATTAGTGCTGTTACATAGATATTACAGATTATTACTAATTTACTAACTCCCTGCTACAGATTTAAATACATTGTCATACTTTCTATACGGTCTTTGTACTGTAGCTTATTCACATTGTCCTGATACACTGTGTAGGCTGTAGCCCTATACACAATTTGCACCTAAGAGGTTTCTATATAAAATCTCCATTAATCTTATGTGTACGTTTGTGTGTGTGTGTGTGTGTGTGTGTGTGTGTGTGTGTGTGTGTCTGGTGGGAGAGGGAGGGAGAGGCGATGTCAGGCGCTCTGTACTCCGGTAATGACCTGACCCAGGGCTGGATGGGAGAGAGGGTGTCACCCCTCATTTATCAGAGAGGTGTGTGTGTGTGTGTGTGTGTGTGTGTGCGAGCGTACTACCGTGGAAGTCACTGTATTTAACCTTCAAGTTGCATTCTACTTCCATGGCCTCTAGAGGGCAGTGTTAGGCCAGAACTCCCACAGTAGGCAGCAATTGCATGTTGGTTTCACTGACTGTGTGTTTCACTGTTTTTACTGAATTAGTTCTATGTTAAATCACAAACCACTTCGCAGCAGGAAGTTGTGTCAATAGTATATCCTGAATTTCAAATACAATCTGAGGAAACTACTTCATGACTGTTGCATATGTTCCTCAAACTGGGACTGATGGTGAAGGAGAATATTAATCTATCAACCCTTTGGTTTACTGTACAGAACATTTCAATCTGAGAGGATCAAGTATTTATTGAACAAGATTTCACACTCATACATATATATCAACAAATAGGTTAAACAGGTTAATGTGCTGATGATTTACAATAGTGAATGAAGTGTGTACCTTGTTCAATTTGAAGAGTTACCAGGTCCTGCAAGACAGGACAAAAGCATACAAATGTACATATTTATACACCAGGATATTTTGTAAGTTATAGCCATGTAAAAAATAAAAATTAAAAATAAATAAATAAAAAATAGGCCTGACTTATTATTAAAAAAAAGGAGGACTATGTTAGAACAGTCTAACAAAAAGTATCAAGGGATGAATTATACTTTGCTAGTATGACACACAACACAAACAATATGAACAACTTTCATTTAACACAAACAACGTAAACGTTATCTAATAGCCCCATATAGGTAAGCTTTAGGCTACATTATGCATTTTCACCTCCACCAAGGAGGTCATGTTTGCATTGGTCTGTTTGTCTGTCTGGTATTAGGACAAGACAGTGACCCTATTGCCTTGTCAGTCTGTGTTCTCCAAATGCTTTTCAAGTTGAATCAATGAAAAGACCTTCAATTAGAAAGCGTCCACTTTTAACAACCCTACACTGCAAGTTGATATTCCCATGATTTCGGATGCACCCAATCTTACCAGCAGTAATACGCCCATAATTCCATGATGTTTGTGTTATTCCAGCAGAGTTATGCAGTAGGCCAAATAAGCTACTCTATAATTTATCTCTTGATACATTTCATTTCGCCGTTCTTACCTGTTCTTTGCCCAATACTTCATGGACCAACATTTGCAGCCTTAACGCAAATTGCTAAATGCTATACGGTTACATATCCTAGTCATTTGTATTAACATGTTTGGATTGGGATCTCTGGACAAAAATTTTCAAACTAAATTGTCACTTAACAGCCATAAAACAGAAAAGGACCGGTAGGCCTACTTTACTATTATCTGAAGCCATTTTCTGAAGCCCTTGAAAATGCAACAAAAAGTTCATCCCTCTATACTCTTAAAACTAATAAATAAACAAGTGAATTTGACCGTTGACATAATTTATTTCAACCACAATAACCAGAACGACTGTATAGAGTTTGGGAAGTGGGCAGGCGTTTCATTTGTTTGGATCGATGGATTGATGTTTCGGTTCACACTAACACACTTGCCATTAAGAATACATAAAAACTGGTACTTCATTACTAAGTTCATGTCCCACCTCCCAGTCCTGCCATTAGCAATTTAAACACTCAAAGCCTTGCAGACTCATTCACTCGATCAGTTTGTGTCCACTGGGCCTCAGGGGTCACGGCTTATGGATGAGTTTGGGATCGGACCTTTTTGAACCATCCAGCCCTCATTTGCAGCTCCATGCCTGATAACCTTTGGAAGTTTGACCGTTCATCATCCAGTATGTTTATATCATGTATTCTTCGATGCATGTAGACCAAAATACACTGTCTGTGCCGGCAAACATACACTTCACAATCCTGTAACCGACTTTTGAGGTTATTAGCCAGCCACTGTAGAGACAGTGTCAATATGGCTGCAGTGAGGGGGGTGTCTGGCGGTAAGATTTTATTATTCTGACGTGAGGGGAGCAGCGTCCTCAGAATGCTGAAATTGCGTGGGGGAGCTGGATGAATTCGTTTTAGTGCACTGAGCGCTGTTTTTAAGAAGGGCCAATTGGTCATCTCTGGGATTGTGCTGAAAGTTAGCCGGACAGTCCAATTCAATTCAATTTTACGAGTTCTGCTTTTGAATGACGGCCTCAGGTAGACCTCCAAGCGCCTAGCAAATATGGTAGTGAGGATTAAGTATTCTAAACTCCCATTCACCACTGTGCTGCTGTGTTGTTGATCTTTAATCATCTTATTAAATGCTAACTTCAGATTGTTTATTATTGTAGCCTTCTTGTTTTGGCCTCTAAACTCACATTTATCAATTATCCCCTTACAAACTATCAGGGATTTTATGGCTGTGAGAACTTCTTGTCCACTGATCTCACCTGGCACTTTACCTGAATCCTGTTTCTGTGCTACTGCCTGGGTGATAGGACAGATAGGCATTTTCAATTTGAGCTGTTGATGATCTGTCAGAGATCGAATGGAGATTTTCAGAAGTACAAGATCATGATCAGAGATGTCAACTGGACATATTGAGCAGTTCTCAACATACTGAACAGTATCATATGGCATGAAGAACATGTCTAAACGAGATGCTGTCTCATATTGCTTCCTTGGTAGAGATTTCTTTGAGTATCTTTTTGCTATGCATTTCTTATGTTTGTTCTCTTGTGATTTTTTCAGTGCATCCTGACAAGTGTCCTTAAAAAAAGTAAACTGCCTTATCATGGGATGTCCCTGACCCCACACATCTACCAGATTCAGCGAGGAGATGAACTGCTCCAAATAAGGCCTTAGAGGCTCCATATGGCCAGTTGGGCATTTCCTGTCCAAGTCATAATGTAAGATTGCATTGAAGTCCCCACCAATCACTAAAATGCCCTTAGCAACCTCATGTAGATACTGGGACAGCCTCCGAAGAACGGTTTTATCTTTAGCATGGTTGTACACATTAACAAGTGTAAAGTATTTTCCCTCTAGCTGACAGACAAGGACAATATAACTGCCTCCAAAGTCCTCATCATGAAATTCATACTTGTAACTGAGACTTGGAGACTCCTTAATCAGAATAGCCACTCCTTTGCTTCGAGGATGGTGGACAGTAAAGAAAGAGTGCCAGCCTCTGATATATCTTATGAACTCAATGCCCAGTGGTCCAATGTGTGTCTCTTGGAGGAAGACAACGTCGCTTCTCAGCTTCTCCAGTTCCTTCTTTATGTCATCAAGCTTGTTGGGAAAATATTCTGTGCTTCTAATTCCACAAGTGTTCCAAGAGACAATGCGCAGCTTTTCCACTGTTGATTGTCGCTGTTGCATCTGGTAAATAAAGACAATATTGGCATATATTTGACTGTGAACATGTTTCTTTTCTACAGCAAATTGACAGTTAACTGGGGAGCCAGTAAAAATGCAATATTTTTGTGAATATTAATGAATATTGATAATAATCTATTTAATATGCAATATGCTAACAACTGTTTATTAATTCAGCAATCAATGCCTCAAGACAAGAGGCAATCCTATATCGTCAATATAGCACAGCTGACAGGTGTTGTTAGCCGCAAAGCGAGCAAAGTGTAACAGATGCCAACTAGCTCGGCTAGCTGCCGACAGTACATGCAAATGTCCTCACAACCAAATCTCCTTCAATAACTGCTTCTAACTCCTGAGTTAGGAGCCTGCAGCCGGTTGCACCAGCTGAGCGTAGGTTTGATCGTAAGGTTTGGTGTAAGTCACGTCGTAAACCTTACGGTGAAACTAGTTAGTTTAAAGCATAAGCTTCAGGTTAAATTTTTCATCCTGTTTGTACAATGTGGTTAACAAACATAATATTAAGACCTGTCCACAATCGTTTTTATGATTTTAGATACCAAAAGTCGAAAACTTGGGACTTTTAACAGGGGTTTTATGCGCTCCATCTCACTTCCACTGGGGTGCGTGATGTCACAAACGGGACTCATGAAGGAGAGTTATCTGTCTAGACGGTAAAATCAGAGAGGATTCAAGCGATCTTTGGTAAAATGGATGGAGATTTTTGTGTTACCAGAGCCCACTTTACTGTGTGTAATTTTTTTCTATTTGAAGTGCTAGTCAACAAAATAAAATGTATATATTTATGTTCTTTACAAGGTAAATGTGAATGAAGATTCATTTTGGCAGAATGGTCTGTAGGCTAACTAATGCATTATTTCAGCTAGGCTACTTGTAGCAAATGGATCGCGTTATCTTGCCCATCCTGAAGGATGTTATTAGGTGGGCAGCTAGTTTTTCTCAAAGTAGTGAGTTAATTCACTTTTAGATAACGGTTCAGTGGTGTGCACTTTTACACTATTACACCGTTACCTATTGGACTAATGGACAACACCTGAAACAAACAAGATATGACGAAGTCCGACATAGATGTCAAAAGCGGGTAAGCTGACATTGAAAGCTAGCGGCTAATTGGCCCAGGGTTGTGTACGCTATGAGATCAAGAGGTAACTTGTTGGGTATTTATTGTAATTTTCCTCATCATTCTTTGGTAGCCCCATCTGCATTTTAATGCACTTTCAACCTAGGCTACAATGCAGTGAGATTTTGCCATTTCCTAATAGCAATAATCTACGGGAAAGGCCGATTAGCTCCCCCTCTCACCAACGAGGTTGCAAGCTTGAAAAGATGTAATGATGGGTGCAGTCGAGTATGATTTTCGGTTGGGTCTACGTGACAGAGAGAAAGTAAAGTGGTCAAATCTGGCCTTTTCTCCAAAGGTATCAGCGACGATGTTTTGTTGTTTTGGTTTATTAACTTCGTGTAGTGGCAATGGCCCAATATGGGTAACGCTAGGTTGAATGAAAGTTTCTCCTACTCGTGCGCCTCCATAAGATGAAGCCTTCGGAGGGATGGGTTTAAACAAAATAAATAAATAGGCAACTGCAGGCAGAAACGTATTTTCCTTTTGCATCATGCATGGCTGAAAGTCTCATGTTATTTATGTTTCAAGTGTGTGAGTCTTGTGAGCAGCTATAAGCTTGACAGCCAGTATCGATTTCGTTTGTTGACTTCATGCGAAACGACCTATTTCGGAGCCTACCAGTCCCTTGTTAACGTTAAAAATAATGCGCTGTTAGGATTTTTTCTGTAATATGGCCCCAGGACACCTGCCTTACTCTTCAGTCAATTGCTCTTTGAGGGGCATGGTTTCTTACTACAACCCCCCACGTCTTGCGGTTGCGGGCTCCTAATCATACCTCAGCTACCCATTGATTCTCCATGTTTAAAATTTTCGGGGATTATAGCGAGAGTCGGGTCGGGGAAGGAACTAAATGTTCATCATAGTGTCATGTTGGCCTGCGAAATACAATTATAATATTTACAGATGAATTTTCTATCTGACCAACTAACCTGAAGCTCATTGAGGCAAAGCCGGTATAGCCTATGTCGAGCATGAGCGCCGTGGAAGATAGCCTATAAATACGTGTATGAAATTGCCCTTTTGGTAAATATAATTTCATAGTCTTTAACTAAGGTAGTCTTACATGTAGACTAATAGTCCACTGTCATTTTGTATCTTTGTATCCTAATTTATGGCTGTATCTTGCACTTCATAACGATATGTCAGGACCGTGACCTTTCACTTTGTAACATTGTGTCAGTGATGTGTCCGGAGCGATGAGGAGAAGCGCCTGAAGTTCAAAGCAGTTTTGATATTTTTTTTCTACACCAATAGAGCAATATTCGCGGTACTTAAGAAATATAAAGTAATGGAAATAAAATAGACTTACTGAAATGTATGTTGGCACGCCTGGAAATGGCAGAAATATGTTTATTTCACGTCCTACATATATGCGGCCATTAGTCCGTGACGGTTAACCAGAGTGGATTACTACGACTCCCGTTAGTGACGTCACCAACCATTTACATTACCAAGCATGACACCTTTGCTTAAACCACAATAAATGTATTTTTTACTCATTTTCAGACAAAAAGGTTTTGACATATTCATATTGAATGCTTTGTGTACACAATTATTGGTTGTAATGGTTAACCTGAAGCTTATACTTTAAAACTAAAGCTGCATTCTACTCCGGTTGCACCATTGCTTGTTATGTTGCACCGTAGTAAGTAGCTACTAAATCAAAATTTCTGTCGCAAAACATGACGTTGTCACGATTGTCACCATAGTTACTGTTGACAACCAATCAATATTGCCTTACATGATTTAGAAGCAACTCATAGAACGCAGCATGGTTTTGGTGTAAGTTGAAACGTAACCTCTTTAGCAGTTGTTTTTTGTGTTGTATTAATAAAATTACACTTAATACTAATACTACAGTCGCGATTTTATTGAGTTGGGGTTACGGCAATACTTCAGTTACCATTCTAAGCTTACCGAAGTGGTTAAACGGTTGCCTGAGAGGTAAATATGATGTTAACACAAGCAGTTCTCTTCCTTTGATGCCGCTAACTTCATCAACATTAAAAGCTGTGACATCTGCGTGCTAACGGTAGGTAGATGTTCAGTATTTGTGTTGTTATACCCATACTGTTTACAGTAATCGCAAACGGGATTCAAATACCGTTAATATTATTTAAATAGTGTGTATTGGCCGCGTATGCAGCTCTTCTTAATTTGTACAGTGGCAAACTTACCTACATGCCATTTAAATGAGATAAACATGTTAACAAATGTCTTAAGATGGGCTTTACGCCTACTGCTGCGATGGTGTAACTTTGGGAATAACTTAGGGCATAACTTAGTGTTACGTTGGAACTTATTTGCTTGGTGCAACCCGCTAAAATTTAGTAGCTCCTAAAGTCCGTCATAAGGGCAATTTACGCTAGAACTAAGCTAAGTTGGAACTTACGCTCAGCTGGTGCAACCAACTGCTGGGCTTTTAGCTCAGTGGTTAGAGCGTTCAACTCCCATGCCGTGGGTTTGTTGTAGCGGACGGAGCGGCAGGGGTTTTGAGACCTGTGTGTGGTGCGGATGGGAGTGAGGATTTGGGGGGCTAGTGTAACGGACGGCAACTAGCTAAGATAGCTGCCGGCAGTACGTGAAAATCCTTACAACCCAATCTCCTTCAAGAACCGCTTCTAACTGCTGAGCGTTCAACTCCCATGCCGTGGATTTGTTGTAGCGGACGGGGGGGCGGATTTGAGACCTGTCTGCTGTGTGGACTTATCACGGCTACAGAAGCTATGCTAGAACTGTTGAATGGTGCTGAAATATACAGTATAATGAAATGCGGTCTCAGCCATACTATATTGTAACCTCCCCTTTGGCGCAGGCATCTGCTATTGCTTGATGAGAATAGAATATTGTTTCAGAAGACCGAACATCCTTACATATACTTGGATAAACAACTTGTCCGTCATCCTACTTCAACCACTTAAATCGAAACCTACCATCCTGTGATCCCACGCAATTTCTAGTTTTTCACATGTTTCAAACAAAAATAAATGCTAGAATCTGCGGCAAAATTGACACAATACTAGATTCAACTCGCATAATATAGATGTCTCTTTCATATACAACTGTTAGATGTGTTTTGTAAGTTTGCTATAGAGATGAGTTACGTCAAAAATCCCGCCCGGTGCTTCATACGTGTCTCCTGGTTGGTGTGTCTGTTGTCCGATGCACAATCCGCTGAGTGGTAAACCGCCTGTCCCCCTCTGCCACCAACCCCTACCCCACGGATGCCGACCAACCTCCCTGAAGACACATCAGGACCATCCTCCCTTTTCTCTCAGAGGACCCATGATGGATCTGGCCTGACAGCCCCCTGATGACCACTACCTAAATGGCGACCTACACCCAATGAACTCTAATGCCACCCCAACTACTGAATACAGGCCCTGACCCTTCTACCCTATTGACTGTCACACAATGTATATTAATATTAATCTTCTGCACTGGTAAACTAGGCTTGGTGCACCAGAGCGCAGCCTCATTGAACCCTGCCCTGCCTTTAATTGTCAGCACTATGCATTAGTCAGACACTTCATATCTGACAGGCTAGCACAATGCACCTAGCCAACAGAGAAGGCCTACTCATCATTCAATTTGCAAAAAAGCAGCACCTTTACCTTGGGTTGTTCTGCCATCTTCTCTAGCTCCTCCTGGCAGATGACATTTGAAGTCTCAAGGTCAAGTCAGACAGTCACACCACATCATGATAGTCAGTCACATTTATTACCTTGTGAATCAACATACTTCTCCTAAATTTATATGATCTCTAGTTAATATTCTTAAGTTAGCAAACAATTATTGTATTGGTGACATATTACATTTGTTTAATTTTTTACTCTTTTAGGTGAGCGTACACAGTAAAAAAAAAATTGTAATGGTTACTTGAAAAATGTGTGGAAACTCGTTGCCTCAAATGAGTTAAGTAAATATGACTTTTCTTTTTCAAGTTCAAATTGCTTTACATCTAAAAAGAAAAGTCATATTTACTTAACTCATTTGAGGCAACGAGTTTCCACACATTTTTCAAGTATTCATTACAAATTCTTTTTTACAGTGTAGGTTGGGGTGGATTAAATAACTAAAGCAGTGACTAGTAACTGTAGAACTTTTCCATGGTTGTCCAAGAAAACCAGAATTCCTGACCTGTCTCATTTTTTCTGTCTTGTGGAGATAACATTAAAAAGCTACTGCATTTTTATAATATTTCAAGATGGCCGACAATTAAGGTTCACGGGTGTTACGCTTTAATAAGAGTCAGCCCTGGAGCATAACTTCACTGTAAAAAACGATTTGTAATGGTTACTTGGAAAATGTGTGGAAACTCGTTGCCTCAAATGAGTTAAGTAACGATAACTTATCTTTTTCAAATTAAAAGCACTATACATCTAAAAAGATAAGTTATAGTTACTCAACTCATTTGAGGCAACGAGTTTCCACACATTTTTCAAGTAACCATTACAAATTGTTTTTTACAGTGTTTGATGTATTTAATCTAGTTATGACAGAAATGCCTTGCTTACCTCTAACTTGTCTCAGCTCCTGTGCCACCACTGACTTCACCCTGTTAAACCGGGACTATAATTTGGGTGGCGTGCTGTATGTGGGAACCTGTTTGTTTGCACGTGATACAAGAACATCAACTGTTAAATGTCCCATCTGTGTATAACAGCTCACATGGTTAAATATGACTCATACAGGGAATCACAGGAATTCACTTACAGTAGCCTATGTGAAGACACTTCACATCCCTTTAGTTGCATAACTACTTTATAATGGCACTGATGAGGATGCTCTCAATGGCCCCTCTGCTGAAGTGAGGGGAGGTGGGCCTTACATTACTTTGTTTGTCCAGTTTGGACGAGGCATGACACAAAATACATTAATTTACAAAAACATCAAGCAAAAACAGCTGCTAGAGGGAGTGTCATGACGCGCAGGAGCGGTTTCTGGCATGGGCGATATGGGCGGTCGCCCAGGGCGGCATCGTCGGGAAGGCGGCATCACGGGCAATTATTATTGCGCACGTGAGCGCCGAAAATTACAATCGCGGGTGATCCGGTTTTGCTTCATTGCCTTTTGGAAGCTTTAGCACGGGTATATCTGCGCCTACAAAAGAAGTATTTGGTATCAAATTAAAGTAGACATCCAGGGGCATGCATTGGTGCCACCTGTAATGTATTTGCTTGAGAATGAGGGCGTTCAATTTCAGTGTAAAGATCGCCCCCCATTTTGAAATATCTTTATCTGGTGTTATAAACTTAGCTGCTGGAGTTCCATCTAATAACCAAGAGCTCAAAAAATAAAACTAAACCAAAACAATCACTACACATTATGATATAGACCTATAATTTGAACAGAAAAGTTTTCTATCACCCATTTGCAGAAAATGAACACCCCAAATCCCTTAAGCAGGTTTGCCTGCTTTCAGACTTCAGTCTCACACACAAGAAAGGGGAGGGGTTTGGGGTTCAGATCTTTCCCTTTGCTGTAGAAGCTAGACATACATATAGGAGAGTAACTAATAGCTACCATAAGTACCATAAGAGTTTGGGGGAAAAAAAGGAAATTAGCAGCAATGGCTATATATGGCTTTGTTTTATTATTTTTATCCTCTTGTTCTAGGCCATGATAATATGATGAGGTGTGCTGCATCATTTTTATTATATTTTATTATTATTATTATTATTATTATTATTATTATTATTATTGTTATTGTTATTGTTATTATTACTATTATTTTTTTGGGGGGGGGGGGCAGATAAGGTGTTCGCCCAGGGCACCAAAGAGGGTAGGACCGCCCCTGATGACGCGTCAGTGCTCCATTACTTAGCAACCCTTGACATGATGACTTTCCAAAGCTGGTAGATGTTTGACACCTTGCTCTCCTCCACCTTCCAAATGAAGATGCAGCACAGGTAGCTGCTTTCTCCATTGCTTGCGCAATTAAAAGCTAATCCATGTCTAATTGTTTTACCCTGGTTCTCTCATGTACTGCTCAATCTTTCTTTCAGGACAGACTCTGACCCTATGCGATATTATGTGTTGTTGAAAGAAACTATAGAAATTCTAAGCAACCATGGAAATGTTCATAGCTTTCTCATACACTGAAGAAGAACAGTGCTATCTTTGACATGGTTTGCCATTTAGCCAACAGACAAAGGCAGTGTATCAGCTTCCAAAATTCTTATCATGGAGTTTCTTTCCCTTCCCTTCACTTCAAAATAGAACTTTACTTCTGACTCCTAGCTCCTTGTTTACATCTGAGTCCTAGCAGCAGATGACTTTTGAAGGTGAAGAATCATCATGATATGTAGGTGGAGCATTAATAATTTGGAATTGGCAATGCTGCCATAGCAGGAAATCTAAGTATTTAACCAAACCGGTTTCTGTTATTGTATGTTCACGCGAAGAGCTACTAAAGCTTTAAAATAGTATGTATGGACAAGAGCAATACATGCGAATAAGACAGCAACTAGTGACTAAACTTGGGCGACTAAAAAAACAAAAACAACGGTCAACAAATTGTACAGTGAAAGTGGCTATACAAAACTAAGTTACTATGCTTCAGTCATTTTCAATAACACTTATCTTGTCAGTCAACATACCTCCCCCCAAAATCATAATCTCTGATTACTATTTTTTACAAAAGGTATTTCTTTAAAATCACCTTCTGAAGTGACTCATTTGAAGTAATAATTTGTGGCTAGTACATAGGTGTGGTCAGAACACTTTTGTGTAAAATGTTGTCAAATTGAATACAGTAAGTAAAGAAGAACATTTACCTTCACTCTCACAAGCAAATCACGTTAACCCTGTTGTATCTTGTAAGTCTTCCCAGTGTGATAAGACAGATGATGGAGCTACTGTCTGAGTGCATGTGATATGACAATATGATATGTGTGTATTGGCACATGTCAATGGTGTAAAGACATCTCATGACTTCCTTTGTTGGAGCAACTTCCTTATTTGGAAGTGCGGAACTAGTGTCTCATTACCTCACTCACGTCAGATCATGCGCTACGTAACTTTCGTAAGGCACTTCCGCGCAACGATCTGATGTTGAAGCCCATCAGAGAGATTTCAAGCCATTATTCTCTAACCGGACCAATCAGGGCCGCTGGCTGCTGTAGAGGGTGTGACGTAGCGAAGAAGCAACTGTTTTGAATCCAACCAATCCAACAAACGTAACGAGCGTCATCGGTTGGTTTCGATGTGGTTGGCTGCAGTGTACGTCAATTAAATTGATGGACAAGCCGTTTGCCCAGTTAGATTCAAGGATTTCTGGCTCCTGAAATAATTCGTCTATCGCTGAATATCAGATGAACGCGCGTAGCGCTACATCTGACGTGAGTGAGGTAAAGTGTCTCATGCATAATGCAAATAAATGTCAGGTATTTGTACTGTATGATACAACTTTAGGTGACACTTGAGGTCACATGAGGACATTTCAGAAGATTTCTATAATAATTTCATTGTGAGAATAATTGTGTGACTTATTTCAAATAAGATGGAATTTTAGGCCTACTTCATGATGAGTGACAGGTGATTCCCATTATAGTCTGAGCGAATTAGGGTTGAAGGTGGAAGTAAATATAGCCAAAGCATATTTGGTATCAATTGAACCGCAATTTTACGTAGATTTAGGATATCAGGTGCCTGCAGAGCCAAGATTTTCCAGAAAAAAAGTTATTGAGCTTTGAGTAGACCATTAGTCCAGATAAATGGGATTCGGGTGGATTTTGTACTACTACTACATTTTGGCCTGAAGCATGAAGGGAGGACCAATTTCACCATATATCCCATACATTTTCTGGAAAGCAAACACCTTCAGGATATTACATAGCATGATGTTTGCCATTGAGGTATGCTCCACCCTACTCATTACAATAAATCCAATACAAGAAATTTGAAATTTGGCAATTTTTGGTTACATTTAGGCCAGTGGCATGTAGGGGAAACATATTAGACCCCATAAACTATATATTTTCCCACTATATTTTACCTTTGACCCTTTTTTGGGCTAATTCGCTTAGACTATTAGATCACATTAAAGCCATCTCTCCATGGCTCTGGATCACATGATCAAATGAGGAAGGGAACGATATTTGAGCATGGGTGTGTCAGTAGTTCTTACCAGCAAGGTGATTCCTTGCCCCTTGTGTGCGCTTATTTGCACAGTAACAAACAAAAAAACAAAATTGAAACAGGAAAAACTCAACAAATCACTATCAGCCTTTTCCATTTGAACTTACCCTTTTTACAAAGGGCATGGCCACTGCTTGCCCAAAATGTGGTGCTGCGCCTGTGATACAGTAGCTATCACTTCCAGTGTATCAACAGAATGAGCATTATTTTAAAAAGAGGTTCCTCTCCTGTTCAGTTCCCCACTCTCCTTGCTTGTACAATTCTAAGAAAGTTGTTTTGATTTCGTTTCTAGCAAAACACAAGTTGCTGGGTTTCATCCCTGTTTCACCTTTGTTATAAGTTATAATGACATGCAAACATCATGGCCTCAAGGCCCACACCTGAAACTCCAGAGCAGATTCTCCGCCTGTTGGAATGTCGGATTACACACACATACACATGCTTACACCCACACGTGCATGCACATTCACAGACACGCACACACACACCCACACACACACACACACACACACACAAATGGCATACACATAAGATTGTAGACATACATACATACATACACACTGTCATTCACATGCCTGACTCTCTCTATAGCTCTAAACATATGCTATAATTATTTTAGCAACACAAGTATCACAATTAAATAATAATACCATGAAGGAATATAACACAGTTGTGATTATTAGTGTCATAGCTGTTCCCAAAAGTTATGTTATGTTATGTTCCTTATGTACAGTATTCATGTTATCTTACAGTAAAGAAGGGTATAGAGATTCAGGAAACTTTCAAGCAAATAAATTTGAAAAATAATACATTCAAATTTCCCCCAAACCCTGTCTGAGGAAAATGTCTCTATGACACAGAAGGGGGAGGAGGGAGGGCCAGATGACATGCAATAAATATGCGTGCGTTGTCACAAACAATTGGACTTACTTATTGCTTCAGAATAAATCACACCTCTGATTGAATGTACAAGTGCATTTGTGTGTATTTTCTGTTTCTGGTTCTCCTTTTCATGTTCATGAAAGGAAATAGAACGGTAATAAATCCTTGAATTTCAAATAAAATCGGAAGAAACAACAGTACGTGGCATATGCTCCTCAAAGATCTGAATGGAACTTTGGGGGTCGAAGGAGAAAATTAATCTATTGGGTTTTGTACAGAACATTTCATCTGAGAGGATCAAGTATTTATAAAGAGACACAAATACACTTACACAATTGTAATGGTTACTTGAAAAATGTGTGGAAACTCATTGCCTCAAATGAGTTAAGTAACTATAACTTTTCTTTTTCAAGTTAAAAGCACTTCACATCTAAAAAAAATAAGTCATATTTACTTAACTTGTTTGAGGCAACAAGTTTCCACACATTTTTCAAATAACCATTACAAATAATTTTTACAGTGTACAGGTCAATGTGCTGATGATGTACAATAGTGAATGAAAGGTATTATCCAAATACGGTGAGGTCCTGTTAAACAGTAACAGCCTGTTTTTTGTACAAAAGCAAAATGCAAATTTACACATATACACCAGGATATTTTGCAACTTATAGCCATGTTAAAAAAAAAAAAAAAACAGCATAACAGCTGATGTTCTTAATGACTCTTGTCTTTGGTTTAATGGCCCATACAGGCACCCTTATCTAGATATTTTAATAAAACCACTTTTTTAATTATCTAATTTATACTTATGATCCACTCAATCCAGTGTTTTGAAAAATCTCTACTTTGGAGGGCATTTTTAAAAATATCCAATTGTGGTGGATAAAACTCTGTTTCGCAAGGAGAGCAAGATTTCGGTGTTTGGAAGCATTCTTTCACTTATAAGTCCCTGAACAGGTAGAAGGATCAAAACAGCCAGTAATACAACAGAAGATGCGTCTCTTCTAATCATCATTTTGTCTGTGTGGTGATTGGGCCATGGCTCCTTCAGTAGCCAAATTGAATTGAGCAGTTCTCCTGTACCAAGTCCCGTCCACATGTGCAGCCAGGTTGATGTTTGATTGGCGTCTGAATGTTGAAAGCTCTCTGACCAGTGTTTTATACTTCTCTGACTGCATGTAAACTGCCATACACTGTCTGTGTCGGCACACATCCACCTCACATTCTTCAACCCCTTTTTCATTCTTCAGCTTTTTTTTCAACTTATTTGCCAGCCAATGTAGTGATAGTTTTAGGATGGCTGAAGTGAGTGGGGAATTTTGTGGTAAAACACAGTATATTGCCATTATGTGAAGGGAGCAGCTTATTTAGGATTCTTAAATTGCGTGGAGGAGCTGGATGAATTCTCTTCAGATCTTTATTTAAGGCCTGAAGTGCTTTATTTAAGAAAGACTTTTTGATCATCTTTGGTACAGTTCTAAAAGTTACCATGGCAAACAATTTGAATTTTATTTGATGGGTTCTGCTTTTGAATGACGGTCTCAGGTATATCTCTAAACGCTTTGTGAGAATAGTGATGAGGATAAGACATTCTGTACTGCTTCTGTACAGCTTCTGCTCACTGTCTAGTTCATAGCATTTGCGTTGACTAATCATGTCACTGAATTTGAACTTAAAATAGTTTATTATATCCCGGTTATTCTCATTTTCCTCAGATTTGTTGTCTTTTTCCATTGATTTGTTCTCTTTCCCCTGATTTGTACATAAGTATAAATTTGGAAGTATATTCTTACAACCAATCAGGGACTTAATAGCCATCTGAACTTCCGCACCACTGATCTCACCTGGTTTCTTAGATTTATCTCTTTTTTGTACATCCTCTAAAGTTTTAGATTTGTACTTTACAGGAGTCTCTACGAGCTCATTGGGACCTCCTGATGTTCTTAAAGTCAATTCTAAAACAACAGGGTTGTGATCAGAGATTGTACTCTGGTGTATCATACACTTGTGAACATGATGCATTTTGTTCCAAGCGATGAAGAACATGTCCAAGCGAGATGAACATTGTTTTCTCTTTCTAGGACCCTTTTTTGGAGACATTTCTGTCTTCTTGGCCAATTTCTTTGGTGATGTTTTTTGAATGGCAGGACGATTTGTTCTACGACCTTGGATAGACTTCCTCTTGAAATAAGTGAACTCTCTAGTGATAGGATGAGACTGGCCCCAAACATCCACCAAATTAAATGAGGAGATGAACTCTTCCAAATAAGGCCTCAGAGGTTCTTGATGACCAGTGGGGTATTGTCTGTCGAAATCATAGTGTAAAACTGTGTTAAAATCACCTCCTATCACTAAAATACCCTTAGCATGGTCCTGGAGATACACTGAAAAAACGGGAAAAGAGGGGTTGTTGGTTTTCTATGTATTTAATTAGTATATAAAACATTATTATTTCATGTTCCTTCTCTAAACATGTATAAATCATGTAGAACTATTCTATTCTTGAATAGTCTTGGGGGATGTACAATCTTTAAGATTAAATCATGTTCAGAGTAAAAGAAATAGTTATGTTTGGTTTGAAATTTAAATCTCCGCCCACTGCCAAACAGTAGCAGCAACCGACTCGACGGCCATCTTTTTTAATTCCTCATGCGAAGACGGAATGTCCAGTGTGGTTCAGTCTGTGGAAGATACTTCAAGATTTGTGGACTTAAATGCAAGGTAAAAATGATTAAACCTTTGTAAAATTGTACAGAGTTGGATATGCTGTAGATACATTGCTTCAGTGACTAATGTTGATTAATTGGCTAACTAAAGTTAATGTTCAGAAATGTTAGCTTGGCTAACAATGCATCCTTGTCAGCATGCATTTGACATAGCCTATCTGAGGACATAAGTTCACATGATCGTGTGAACTTACCGAACACAAGTTTGGTTGACTTCAACTCTGAAATTGGCTAATGTTAATCAGCTTTAGATGTAGTTAGGCTACTTGAAAAGTTAAGTGGATGTTGAGGCTAGCTAAGCTAAGGTAGGTGACTCATTCAACTTAACATGGGGCTGACTTGGACAGTTCTGCAAATGCAAGTGTAATACAAGGCCAACAGATGAATTGATGTCTGTAATCTGGGAACTTTGCAACTGAGACTGGGACAAATAGGGCTGAGATGTATTTGCTTTGACTCTTATCAGATAAGTTTATGCAATATTCTTTTTTCCCATGTTTAGATGGATGAGTAAAGCTTGTCTCTGATTCAAGTGCCAAGTAGCCTACCAAGCTGAGAGTTCAGGTGAGGGAATCTTTCTGATTTCATGCCTGTAAATTGATTTTATTTTGCAACTTGAAAGCCTACCTGAATCTAAATTGTTGGATAAGGGTGAATATCCTGTATCCAAAATGTTGGACAAGTTTGAATATCGATTTTAATTTGTTCCGGCTTCCAGGTTGTAACTTACTGTAGATATGTTGTTGTTTTCTCTCTCTTTCTTTACTTGTCGGACATAAGCTTTCTCTATCTCACAGAGGGATTGCTGAAAAATATTGCCAAGGAGGACCTCGGTTCTACAGAATCTGAAATAAGTGAAGGTATGCTACACCTAACTAAGAAAGAAAATAAGCATATTTCCTTTGAGCATCAATTAATAAAATTTTGCTAATTGCAAAGAAACTACCATTAGTAGAGGTATTGTTGATTCATTTGTAGTGATAATATTGATGTTACTGAAACAAACATTGACAAAATTGACAAAATGTATGTAATGGGTTGTATTGGTTTTGCTCTTCACAGACTGATTTGAGTTTCAATGAAGATTTTGGGAGACCGCACAGCGAGAGAGAACCTTACGTCAACCTTTTGCAGCAGTTGCAGTTGTGAACTTTAAGAATGATAACCCTGCATGGACTTCTGAGCTAATACCAGGTGCTTGTCTTGCCCAATGGCCACAGATTTTTGCTTTGAGATGCCATGTTTCCATTCAAGCGGTGCTTGTTCAGTTTTGATGGCAAAATGTGTTAAATATTATAAATATGATACATTAGGATGATTAATTTTGCGAATTTGTAGAGAGCTAGAATAGTATAGAGCTAGAACGTTCAAAATGCTATTCACCACATACAAAATGATGTTGGTTGCTTGACCTCCGCAGTGACATCACCTAAAGTTAATTGTAATCCCACTTATTTGTCCATGCCGAAAGTCTCAGGAAATTGATTCAGTGAAAAATATTTAACTTAAAAGGAGAATGCCGGTATGATAAGGACCACAAGTATATTGCAACATCGTAAAAATTTTGCTGGGGAGAATAATTTTGACACCCTCATGCCAGAGAAAGTTTTCAATGCCTCATTTGAAATGTTGGAACTGTCATTATACTATTGAAAAGTATGGGTCTACTTTAAACCTGTTTTATGGTTCATAACAGCGATATAGCCACTTGTATAGTGATACGCAAACGTTCAAACTTTTTATGATGTTGCAATATACTTGTGGTTCTTATAACACCAGATTCATCCTTTAACTGGAAATGATTTCATGACATATTCATTGTTAATAATTTATTAGCTTACTGTTCTTAAATTTGTTGTCTTTGACAGATCAACAGAGACTTTGAGCATCAAGGAATTTGACCAACTTCAGTGAGAGGGAACCTTCAATGAAGCTTTGCAGCAGTTTCATATGGACCTTTAGAATGTCAACACTTTATGGACTATTCCAAATACCAGATCATGTGTTATGGCTGCTGGCCTTGTTTCAGAGGACTTTTCAAGTTGGAGTACCTTGGTATGGTCAAGGATGCATGGACTGGAGGTATTAAACATTATTGTGTGTATGACGAATTGTATAAATATGATTTTGTGAATGCTCTGTGGCCTAAATATAATTCATTGTTATCCTCTTGTCTTCATTGTTGTACCTTGAGACTTTAAAGTATGTGTAAGATGCTGGAAAGTTAATAAATTCATGTTTTGAACAATGTTTTGATTACATAATTCACATTTTTAACAATGTTTGACTAGTTACACATATTACACAATCTGTTGGTTAATGTAAACAAGCTAGTGGTAGTGGTTTGGACACATATTAATCAATGATATTGGTTAAAAATGACTAAAATCCTGGTTGATTTAGCTAATCTGTTTTTAGAGTGCATTACAATTTAAAAATGAATAATATATGTTATTTTATCATGGTGTAATCATATAAAATAAGCATAAAATAAAAATGGTAGATTTATATGAAAAAATCATGTTCATTCTACAAAATAGAATCACACTTCACTTACATGATAATATGTTGTTTTATCATGGTATAAACATATAAGCTAAGCATAAAATAAAAATGGTAGATTTATATGAAAAAATCATGTTTCTTCTGCAGGACAGAATCATACGTAACTTACATGACTATATGTTGTCTGAAAAACATGATAATATCTCGCGCAACCGATGTACATACTTTTTTCATGTAGATCTGACAGACTTTTTTTTTCAGTGTACAGTGTCAGCCTCCGAAGAACGGTTTTATCTTTAGCATGGTTGTACACATTAACAAGTGTAAAGTATTTTCCCTCTAGCTGACAGACAAGGACAATGTAACTGCCTCCAAAGTCTTCATCATGAAATTCATATTCATATCTGAGTTTGTCTTTCCTTATCAGAATAGCCACTCCTTTGCTTCGAGGATGATGGACAGTAAAGAAAGAGTGCCAGCCTCTGATATATCTTATGAACTCAATGCCCTGTGGTCCAATGTGTGTCTCTTGGAGGAAGACAACGTCACTTCCCAGCTTCTCCAGTTCCTTCTTTATGTCTTCAAGCTTTTTGGGAAAATAATATGTGCTTCTAATTCCACAAGTGTTCCAAAGAGACAATACACAGCTTTTCCTTTGTTGACTGTAGCTGTTGGATTTGGGAGAGAAAGACAACATTTGCAAAATTATTATGCATATGTTTTAGGCTAGTTTGCTATTTATTGTGGCATCTTTATTGAGAGCTATAGACAGCGTATGATACTTTACATTTTTACACAAAACTACCTGTTACCAGTAGCCTGGGAGTTCCACTGCTCCTTTGCTCGCTTATTTCATTTCACTCTGCAAAGCAACATGGTGACCATGGCTGATTTCTAAAAGTCAGCATTCGCCAGGCTATATTACCAGGGCAACTGGTAACAATGTGTTTAACTCTCCTATAAGGTTATTCACATGGAGTTTTCTATTGTAACTTAGGGAGCATTCTATAATCTGAAAGGTCTCAAATATTACTGTATAATGAGGACAAACTGCATTTTATAAATTCCATCCATCATAAGGGAAACCAGATGATACACTTGCTATGTCAAGGAAGAACCACCTTGACAGTTAATGCAATTAAGTCCTCCATTTTATCATTGGTCTTACTCCTTTTGTTAGCCCTGTTCCAATTTTTGAGGGTGGATATGTTGCATCAGGCAAGGACATTGTAGCAGCCTCTGACTTTCCATCCTTCAAAAAAGCAGCTCCTTTACCTTGGGTTGATCTGCCATTTCCTCTAGCTCCTCCCTGATAGATGACATTTGAAGTCAGTTGATGTCAGTTGATGACAGCCACACCCTAATTTGAAGAATCATGACATGTAGTAAAAGAATGCAAACATTTGTATGTGGAGCATTTATAATTTGGGGATGCATCCATATCTTTCCTTTACAAGAAATGTAAGCATTTAACCAAATCAGTCTCTCTTATTAGTTTTGGTACCACTTTGCGGTAAGGGTACATGAATTATCATGAATTCATGCATGAAATCATTCATGATAAATTCATGATTCATGCATTACTTCATCTCTGAAAGTCTAATGAGTTATCAGGAATTAACATGAATTCATTGTTTGTCATAAATGACCTCCTGCTGAAATAGCACATGATCTTAAGTATTAGTTACTCTGGGTACATCATCATGAGTCATGATTAATTAGCATGAGTCATGATTATTAGCATGATTATGATGAATTCATCATGTTTGTGCCCCCTCAACTAAAGTGTTGACATGGTTAAATTGGTAAAATTTAGTTGACGTATGGCATATGACTAGGCCAAAGTAGGCTAAATAAGTACTTTTATTATATCAAATTATATCAAATTCTTTTGAACAAAAACATCATGATCATGTGTAATTAGTCATGACTCATGATGATGTACCCAGAGTAATTAATGCTTAAGATCATCTGCTATTTCAGCAGGAGGTCATTAATGAAAAACAATGAATTCATGCTAATACCTGATGAGTCATTAGATATTCAGAGATGAAGTAATGCATGAATCACGAATGAATCATGAATGAAATCATGCATGAATTCATGATAATTCATGTACCCTTACCGCAAAGTGTTACCCTTTCAGTCGCATTTATTACCTTGTCAGTCGGTTCAAATTTCTGTAACGTCATTACAGTAACTAGACTGTAGTAACGTTTGTTACAGTGTTACCCACGATTTTGTTCAGTCAAATGTAGATAAACAACAAATTCATTGATGTAAATCACAATCAGTGGTTCCCCTTATCAATCGCTGTAATATATATGCAGAGGCATACCTGAACAGACAACCTCTGTGTCTCTCATCACCAAATCACTTAATAGTAATTAACCAAGGACTATCTGCAACAGAGGGAAGGTAGGTAACATGTGCAACGTCCAGTAGCCTCCAACCCTGAAAGAGTCTTTGTTTTTGTTTAGGGAATCTGGATAAGGAGGAGGGGGGAAAGTATCGAGTTAAGTAGTGACGTTACTTTTTAAAAAGAGTAATGAGTAACATAATCCAATTACAATTCAAAACAGTAACTAAAGTAAAGTAACAAGTTACCTTTTTGAGCAACTTACCAGGAGCGTGTCTATGTTCCCACAGCTCTGTTCCCACAGCCCTATATTCCTACAGCCCTATATTCTCACATTTCTAAGAGTGTCTAAGAGTTTCTCTTTTTTTCTTTCTTTCTTTCTTCAAAGTCAGGTACTATAGTCCCACATTTCTACCCCTGCCTGGTAGACCCCTATGTTAGCTCAAGCAAGATTCAATCTTTGGTATTATTTGCCCTCAATGGTATTATTGGGGTCTCTAAATATAAACTCACAAAGAACATTGTCTGTGGTTGAAATGTTACAATACTGCAAGAGTCCAACACTGAATGCATGTTACATTACGTGCTATCAGGACTCTTATTCTAACATTTCAAGATTGCTTACAATTAAGGTTCACAGATGTTATACTTTAATAGCATCAGTTATTTAATTTAGTTTAACAGAAATGCCTTGCTTACCTCTCACTTGCAATGTATATCCGTTGAACCCCTGGCTGTGTGAGCTAGTTGTTTCTCAATAGTATTCTGACTCTAGTAGATCTGACCAGTGCTCTCTGCCACCCCTGCATACACCCTTTGAATTACACACTATAATTTAGATGAGGTGAGGTGACCTGTTTGAGTGGCATGCGATACATTGTCTGTTAGAAGTCTTATCTGAGGGTTTCTATTCACATAGTTAAATATGACTCACACAGAGAATCACAGGAAGGGAGGACAGTTTTATGTGAAAACACAACACATTGCGTTGCTTTATAAATGCTTAGTAGGAGCATTATGAGCTTCAGCCTTATTTTCATTTTATTTGCATGATCACAGAGGTTAGGAGTATCACTATGAGTTTCAACCTTAATTTCCCTTTTGCATGGTTTGCATGATTACTAAGGCTATAGGCTAATTTGTCTCCGATTTACACAGACACACAGAGCCAACCTGTACATCAAACTTTCTCTGCTCTGACAGTTGCCGAGCACACATTATCCTCCAAACATTTTCCACAGTATTTTGGCCTATTTGCTTTTAGTTATCTTATAAGGGGTCTCAAAGTCTGCCATGAAAGGTCTACATGTGCATTGACAAACCAGTTTTAAATAAAACTGTCCTTCTAACCATCACCAACAGTCCTAATGCGCCACCATTGTAATTTTCTATTCCTTCCCTAATCCCTTTCAAGAAGCGTGATCTCATCTGACGTGGAGTTAGATTACCATATATTGCTATTTCTGACATTACTGTATAAATATCTTAGCAGCAATTTAATAGTTTGGCTACTCTTTTTGGATAGTTTATATAGATATAGTTTGCATTGGGATACAATAATCTAAAATCACCACTGCAATAAAGTGAAGCATGTAAAATTTGTGAACTTAGTTTCAGTACTGTACTATATCCAATACTGTACTTTTTAAATAGCCCTAATTCAAATAGGCCGAATGACAAAATGAATTATATTATGGTGTATACAAAACTTTATTATCATAAAACATAAATCACAACTATAAACTAACATGAACAGAAAGCACCTAATTTTTCTCTACACAATTACGGTAGGCCTACCGACCTACTGACAACATTTTTTTTATAAATTAGCAGGAAAAACAACAATGTATATACAGTGTCACAAATCAGTCAATAAACAGTTCACACTTTTTCTCCACAACCATACATTCAAAATTCATTACAGAAGTATTTACAGAATTAAAAAGATGTACCTGATACAGTTAGCCTAGTCGTCTCAATTATGCCATCACCCATGGTTGAATGTGATAGACTTTCCATGAATGCAAATGTGCAGGCTGGGTTGGAAGCCCAATGATTGATGACAGCAAAATGATTACTTCTCATCTGGGTAAATCAACTCTAGTTCTAGACCTGCTTTACGTTTGAACCCGAGACAACCCTCTTATTCTGGATTTATCCTTCTTTCCACAGACAAGAAGAGTTAATCCGGTTTGGGTCACGCTATGAAGAGACCTCTGTCAGTTGACCAGCTAGATATTTTAAAGCTAGAGTAAGCACTGTTTCTGTCAGAGGACAGTGTGCCATCAGTCTTTTATATCTATTTGACTTCCAGTCATCCAGTAGCTTTGGAATCATTCTTAGATGTTTGTGTTGATGTTTCAATATTCTTTTCAAAAACTTCCTTTTCATTTTAATTTCTTCTAATGTTGCAGGACGTTTAAGCTTAATGAATAAACGCACATGTAAGGTGCCTCTGCTTTCTTTACAACATTTTGCATGCTTGAACTTGACATATTTTCCAATCACTCTGGAAAATATTAAGTGATCAGCTGAGGAATTGCTGCTGGTATTATGCCCACATTTGCACTTCAAATGCTCAGGGATTGGATCCATTCTCACCATCTGATTGAACAACAATTTCAGTTCCTCTGTCTTTTGTAAGCATTTGCTTTTATATGTTTTAATCACATCTTCATTAATTGTTCCCTTACAGTAAACACTGAGATTATTTATAGCCATAAGTATCACACTACTGCTGATTTTTTTCTTTTTGCTGAATAATGGTCTAATTATGTCATATTTTTTTAACATTTTTGACACTGTTTCCATTTCGTCTTGCAAAGGTTTAGGATCTCCCCCAAGCTTTAGCTTTAAAACCAGTGGCTGATGATCTGAGATATCATACTGCTCTTGACACTCAATGTCATTGAACATAGCGTCATGTCCTTTAGTAGCAGTAAGAACATGTCTATTCGTGATGAACTGTCATTCTGTGTATATGTGTAACTCCCTGGTCTTTACGAATGAATTGCGCACCAAACATCACATGACAGACAAAGAATTAATAAACTTCAGCAGTTGTTTGATCAGGTTTAGCTTACTTCTCCTTCTTGGATTATTTCTGTCCATAAGGGGCCCAACACACCATTGAAATCTCCTCCAATCACCAATGTACCACTCACTAGTCTCTTGGAGGTACAGTGCCAATCTGTCCAACATGTCTGCACCAGATTTGTGTTTATATACATTAACAAGTGTAAAAGACATGACCATTAATCTGACAGAATAGCACAATGTAACCCCCTTCATAGTCCTCATCATGGCATATGTATTGAAATGATAAATCATTCTTTATCAGTATTGCTACTCCCTTGCTTCTAGAGTCATACACTGTGAAGTAATGAATTCCATCCAGGAATATCTTTAAGTAATCTCCTCATCGTCATGGTCCAATATGCGTCTCCTGCAAGAAGGCTATAGATGCTTTGAGCCTTGTAAGCTCTTGTGGTACTTTGTCACGTTTTGATTTGGCTTTTAATCCACAGATGTTCCATGAGACCAGACGCAGTCTTTCTGTAGCCATACTGATAATCCCAGACTGATAACTGTAGAAATAGAGAGGAGAAAAACAAGTAAACGTCAAAACACAAACTCCAACAGAACTACTGCAGATGTGGTACAGTGCAATTATTTTATATTGTAACTAGATGTACCGCATGGCGGTACAAAATATGACCGCCGCTCAGTTCTGCACACTCTCTGCCCTGTGTGTGTGAGACAGTAGGCCTATCATCCCAAACCAATAATCCTGCGCTTAAAAACACCACCTACAGGTCGATGGTTATTTAGTCATTAAATGTACACATAAATTCATTTATTTTATAGCCCCCCATGGATGAAATTCCACAAAACTTGACATATTCCCACAAGATGTCAGGTTCATCATACACATTAAATTTGGTGCAGTTCATAACATCTGATCTAAAGATAGGGGTAATTAAAGCAGTATAATATTGCATTTTCATTTTTTACCATGGGGGTGCAAATCACAAATGACTGGTTATAAGTTGATGTGGGCTCTTGAGACCAACATTTATTAAACATTTCATCATCCTCAATGTCACGGGTCAGGTAGTTCTTTATGAAAAACTGCATTTTTTAGGTTTCGCGGGGGGGCAGCGCAAAGATGGAGTGGCCCCCGGGGACCAAACGAAAAACTTCCGTAAATGTCTACTGGGGCTACATGCCCACCAAGTTTATTGTGCCCTGGTGTTACGGTGTCCCGGGAATCATTGACCAAAATTCAGGAAGTAGATGACGGGAGAAAAAAAAAAAAAAAAGAAAAGAAAAAAAAAAACATTGACAATCATTATATGACCACTATGCGGCATCTACGGGGGTTGACTGTTAACACCCGACCCGTTAGTCAACATCTAAAAGCTAATGTGGCCCTTCAGCCAAAAAAAAATAAATAAACAGTTTTATCTTTGACATGTTTTTGCAATTGCGCCAGCAGACAAAGGCAGTGTATCAGCTTCCAGAATTCTTATCATTTCTTACCCTTCCCTTCACTTCAAAATAGAACTTCATACTTCTGACATCTAGCTCTCCTCCGTATATGACATTTGAAGTCAGTCACACCCTATTGTGAAGAATAATGATGTTATAAAGGAATGCATAAATCTGTAGGTGGAGCATTAATTAGTTGGAATTGGTGATGCTACCATAGCTTTCCCGTAACGGTAAGTATTTAACCAAACCGGTTTGTCTTATCAGCTTTAGCATTAATTAGTTGGAATTGGTGATGCTACCATAGCTTTCCCGTAACGGTAAGTATTTAACCAAACCGGTTTGTCTTATCAGCTTTAGCATTAATTAGTTGGAATTGGATGCTACCATAGCTTTCCCGTAACGGTAAGTATTTAACCAAACCGGTTGTCTTATCAGCTTTAGCATTAATTAGTTGGATTGGTGATGCTACCGCTTTCCCGTAACGGTAAGTATTTAACCAAACCGGTTTGTCTTATCAGCTTGCTTAGCTTTCTTTTCCCCCACATGTTGCTTCCAAATCCCTTCATACACTTACAGTACAGTACAGTACAGTACACCCCCCCCCCCACCCTAAATTCTCTTCCCTACAAAGTGACCCTGCATCTTGAAAGTGGCTGTACAAGACTAAATGCTTATGTTTCAGTCAGTTTCAACCAAGCTTACTACTTTGTCAGTCAACATACCTCTCCTAAAAAGATTATCTCTGATTACTATTTTTTTAGTCCCCCTGTTTTGGTAAGAAATATTACAATGACTATAGGGGGACTTTCATAGGGAAAAAAACAACAACATAATCTTGCCTGGTGTTTCTTTAATTTGATTCATTAGAAGAAATAATTTGTAGTTAGTACAGAGATGTGGTCAGAACACTTTTGCATAAAATATGACTATAGTAATTACCATAATTAAATGAGTTAGGAAAAACACACTTACCTTCGCTCTCTCAAGCAAATCAAGTGAACCCTGTTGTATCTTGTAAGTCTTCCCAGTGTGATAAGACAGATGATGGAGCTACTGTCTAAGTGCATGTGATATGACAATATGATATGTGTGTATTGGCACATGGCAATGGTGTAAAGACATCTCATGACTTCCTGTGTTGGAGCAACTCCCTTATTTGGATGTGCGGAACTAGTGTCTCATGCATAATGCATAATGCAAGTAAAATGTCAGGTATTTCTACTGTATGATACGACTTTAGGTGACACTTGAGGTCACATGAGGACATTTCAGAAGATTTCTATAATAATTTCATTGTGAGAATAATTGTGTGACTTATTTCAAATAAGATGGAATTTTAGGCCTACTTCATGATGAGTGACAGGTGATTCCCATTATAGTCTGAGCGAATTAGGGTTGAAGGTGGAAGTAAATATAGCCAAAGCATATTTGGTATCAATTGAACCGCAATTTTACGTAGATTTAGGATATCAGGTGCCTGCAGAGCCAAGATTTTCCAGAAAAAAGTTATTGAGCTTTGAGTGGACCATTAGTCCAAATAAATGGGATTCGGGTGGATTTTGTACTACTGCTACATTTTGGCCTGAAGCATGAAGGGAGGACTAATTTCACCATATATCCCATACATTTTCTGAAAGCAAACACCTTCAGGATATTACATAGCATGATATGTTTGCCATTGAGGTATGCTCCACCCTACTCATTACAATAAATCCCAAAAATTAAGAAATTTGGCATTTGAAATTTGGCAATTTTTGGTGACATTTAGGCCAGTGGCATGTAGGGAAACATATTAGACCCCATAAACTATATATTTTCCCACTATATTTTACCTTTGACCCTTTTTTGGGCTAATTCGCTTAGACTATTAGATCACATTAAAGCCATCTCTCCATGGCTCTGGGTCACATGATCAAATGAGGAAGGGAACGATATTTGAGCATGGGTGTGTCAGTAGTTCTTACCAGCAAGGTGATTCCTTGCCCCTTGTGTGCGCTTATTTGCACAGTAACAAACAAAAAAACAAAATTGAAACAGGAAAAACTCAACAAATCACTATCAGCCTTTTCCATTTGAACTTACTCTTTTTTTTACAAAGGGCATGGCCACTGCTTGCCCAGAATTTGGTGCTGCACCTGTGATACAGTAGCTATCACTTCCAGTGTATCAACAGAATGAGCATTATTTTAAAAAGAGGTTCCTCTCCTGTTCAGTTCCCCACTCTCCTTGCTTGTACAATTCTAAGAAAGTTGTTTTGATTTCGTTTCTAGCAAAACACAAGTTGCTGGGTTCCATCCTTGTTTCACCTTTGTTATAATAAGTTATAATGACATGCAAACATCATGGCCTCAAGGCCCACACCTGAAACTCCAGAGCAGATTCTCCGTCTGATAACCAGGCTTGTGAACAAAAAGAGCCTGTTGGAATGTCGGATTACATACACATACTCACACCCACACGCGCACACACACTCACAGACACGCACTCACACACACGGCATACACATAGGATTATATACTGTATACAGGTACATACAGACATGCACACTGTCATTCACATGCCGGACTCTCTCTATAGCTCTAAACATATATATGCTATAATTATTTTAGCAACATTGTTGATGAGTCATCCCAAGTATCACAATTAAATAATAATACCATGAAGGAATATAACACAGTTGTGATTATTAGTGTCATAGCTGTTCCCAAAAGTTTTGAGGTTTAACTTTCCTTATGTTATGTTCCTTATGTACAGTATTCATGTTATCTTAGAGTAAAGAAGGGTATAGAGATTCAGGACACTTTCAAGCAAATACATTTGAAAAATAATACATTCAAATTTCCCCCAAGCCCTGTCTGTGGAAAATGGCTCTATGACACAGAAGGGGGAGGAGGGAGGGCCAGATGACATGCAATAAATATGCGTGCGTTGTCACAAACAATTGGACTTACTTATTGCTTCAGAATAAATCACACCTCTGATTGAATGTACAAGTGCATTTGTGTGTATTTTCTGTTTCTGGTCTGGTTTCTAAGGAAATAGAACGGTAATAAATCCTTGAATTTCTAATTGAATTGGAAGAAACTACAGTACGTCATGACTGGCATATGCTCCTCAAAGATCTGAATGGAACTTTGGGGGTCGAAGGAGAAAATTAATCTATTGGGTTTTGTACAGAACATTTCATCTGAGAGGATCAAGTATTTATAAAGAGACACAAATACACTGTAAAAAAAGGATTTGTAATGGTTACTTGAAAAATGTGTGGAAACATTGCCTCAAATTAGTTAAGTTCAGAAGGATGGGAGCAGGCTTCACTCAAGAGTCTTTTTGTAATTTTTTTTAAGAGTGCAGGCCCAGCATTTATGCAGTCAAGAATCAGGAAAGGAGGCCGCACTATGCATATACACCTTTTATTCACACAGACACGTTTCGGCGTTCTGCCTTCCTCAGTGTGTTCAGTTACAACAGTGAAAAAAGTTTTTAAATACCCACACCCATTACACCCCCACATCATTAACCAATGGCTATATAATGCCAATTAGTAAAAAGAAAGGTTTAAAAAGATTAGCTGATCTGGTTCATAGATAACTGCATAGCATGAAAAACATGGAACATTGGGAATGAACATTACATAATATTCTTTACAAAAAACAACTCAGTGACAGTTCTTCATTCATTCCATTGGGTATACATACTGTAGGAGGCGCTTCTCCCGATCTCCCCCTCTTGGAGACTGCTTAACCATTTCAAACCCCATGAACTTTAGTGCGTTTAGTGAACGCCGAAGCGCGTCTGTGTGAATAAAAGGTGTATATGCATAGTGCGGCCTTCTTTCCTGATTCTTGACTGCTCAAATGAGTTAAATAACTATAACTTTTCTTTTTCAAGTTAAAAGCACTTTAGATCTAAAAAGATATGTCATATTTACTTAACTTGTTTGAGGCAACAAGTTTCCACACATTTTTCAAATAACCATTACAAATCATTTTTTACAGTGTACAGATCAATGTGCTGATGATGTACAATAGTGAATGAAAGGTATTATCCAAATACGGTGAGGTCCTGTAAAACAGTAGCGGCATGTTTTTTGTACAAAAGCAAAATGCAAATTTACACATATACACCAGGATATTTTGCAACTTATAGCCGTGTAAAAAAAAAAAAAAAAAAATACCAGCATAAGAGTTGATGTTCTTAATGACTTTTTTACCACTTTTTTAATTATCTAATTTATACTTATGATCCACTCAATCCAGTGTGCATTTTTAAAAAAATATCCAATTGTGGTGGATAAAACTCTGTTTCGCAAGGAGAGCAAGATTTCGTTGTTTGGAAGCATTCTTTCACTTATAAGTCCCTGAACAGGTAGATGGATCAAAACAGCCAGTAATACAACAGAAGATGCGTCTCTTCTAATCATCATTTTGTCTGTGTGGTGATTGGGCCATGGCTCCTTCAGTAGCCAAATTGAATTGAGCAGTTCTCCTGTACCAAGTCCCGTCCACATGTGCAGCCAGGTTGATGTTTGATTGGTCTCTGAATGTTGAAAGCTCTCTGACCAGTGTTTTATACTTCTCTGACTGCATGTAAATTGCCATACACTGTCTGTGTCGGCACACATCCACCTCACATTCTTTTAACTTTTTTTTCAAGTTATTTGCCAGCCAATGTAGTGATAGTGTTAAAATGGCTGAAGTGAGTGGGGAATTTTGTGGTAAAAGTTTATAGTTATTATGCGAAGAGAGCAGCTTAGTTAGGATGCTGAAATTGCGTGGGGGAGCTGGATGGATTTTCTTCAGATCTGTATTTAAGGCTTGAAGTGCTTTTTTTAAGAAAGACTTTTTGATCGTCTTTGGTACAGTTCTAAAAGTTACCATGACAAACAATTTGAATTTTATTTGATGGGCTCTGCTTTTGAATGACGGTCTCAGGTATATCTCTAAACGCTTTGTGAGAATAGTGATGAGGATAAGACATTCTGTACTGCTTCTGCTAACTGTTGTAGTTCATAGCATTTGCGTTTACTAATCATGTCACTGAATTTGAACTTAAAATAGTTTATTATATCCCGGTTATTCTCATTTTCCTCAGATTTGTTGTCTTTTTCCATTGATTTGTTGTCTTTCCCCTGATTTGTGCAAAAGTATAAATTTGGAAGTATATTCTTACAACCAATCAGGGACTTAATAGCCATCTGAACTTCCGCACCACTGATCTCACCTGGTTTCTTAGATTTATCTCTTTTTTTGTACATCCTCTAAAGTTTTAGAGTTGTACTTTACAGGAGTCTCTACGAGCTCAATGGGAAATCCTGATGTTCTTAAAGTCAATTCTAAAACTACAGGGTTGTGATCAGAGATTCTACTCTGATGTATCATGCAGTTGTGAAAATGATGCATTTTGTTCCAAGCGATGAAGAACATGTCCAAGCGAGATGAACATTGTTTTCTCTTTCTAGGACCCTTTTTTGGAGGCATTTCTCTCTTGTTGGCCAATTTTTTTGGTGATGTTTTTTGAATGGCAGGACGATTTCTTAAACTGATTCTACGACCTTGGATAGACTTCCTCTTGAAATAAGTGAACTCTCTAGTGATAGGATGAGACTGGCCCCAAACATCCACCAAATTAAATGAGGAGATGAACTCTTCCAAATAAGGCCTCAGAGGTTCTTGATGACCAGTGGGGTATTGTCTGTCAAAATCATAGTGTAAAACTGTGTTAAAATCACCTCCTATCATCACTAAAATACCCTTAGCATGGTCCTGGAGATACAGTGTCAGCCTCCGAAGAACTTCAAACAAATTCTGGCTTGTTGCTTTCATGGTTAAATAGCTCAATATGGGGTTCTGTAAAAGAGGGTCCATCCCACTCTAGGGTTGCCACCTGTGTCTGACAAAAATCCTGTAAATTTTGACCATCGAATCGATGTAAGCATATCGGCAGCCTTCGCACATTTAACCCAAGATTAAAAAAATACGCTGCAATTGTATTGCTCTAATTGAAGTAAAAATGACACTTACTAGATTATTTGTTTAGTTAATCCCCCCAAACACGTCCTACAGCATAGGAACGTCGTTTGTTATTTTCCCCCCTACTTTCGAATTACATTTACAAAATTGGTACATGACATTAACATCCATGATCTTGAGGATTTATTGACACGATGTCAAAATAGATCAGAACTTGCCAGAGATCTGTTATTACAGAAAGCAAAAGTTGTAGGTGTGAGAGCCAGGTGAGAGAATACGTCATATCCAAACGGAAACCTATTTAAATTGCATTGGGCCAGACTGTATTACGGAGTCAACAGTTGGCTTTCGCCCAGGCTAACTTTCAATCATGTTTTATTCACTTTCAGTCGCATTTATTACCTTGTCAGTCGGTTAAAATTTCTGTAACGTCATTACAGTAACTAAACTGTAGTAACGTTTGTTACAGCATTAGGTCTACCCACAATTTTGTTCAGTGAAATGTAGATAAACAACAAATTCATTGATGTAAATCACAATCAGTGAGCCACATGAATTGATGTTCAAACCGTGCTGTTTTGGTTAATAGCACATGCACATGCGTTAATAGCACACATGGTTGACTGATTGAGAGATGGAAGAGCGTGAAGTCATGGGGAACACCGGTGCATTCATCAACTGGAATTCACATTATTTTCATTGTTGCATTATTTTCATTGTTGCATGTAAAGGCTAAAACATATAGGTTAAGTGCACGCTATTTCCTGGAGATGAACAGCTTTCCACTGCAACACAGTCAATGTTATACCTCACTCACGTCAGATCATGCGCTACGTAACTTTCGTAAGGCACTTCCGCGCAACGATCTGATGTTGAAGCCCATCAGAGAGATTTCAAGCCATTATTCTCTAACCGGACCAATCAGGGCCGCTGGCTGCTGTAGAGGGTGTACGTAGCGAAGAAGCAACTGTTTTGAATCCAACCAATCCAACAAACGTAACGAGCGTCTTCGGTTGGTTTCGATGTGGTTGGCTGCAGTGTACGTCAATTAAATTGATGGACAAGCCGTTTGCCCAGTTAGATTCAAGGATTTCTGGCTCCTGAAATAATTCGTCTATCGCTGAATATCAGATGAACGCGCGTAGCGCTACATCTGACGTGAGTGAGGTAACAGTCAATGAGCAACTTGGCAAAGCACTTGGCTTGCTGGACAGCACAGTCATACAAAGCTGGTGGCGAAAGATCCTCATGGCCCCAGCCACAGTGATGAGACTCCCCCAGCACCAAAACAGACGAAACTTACAGCTGGAGGAGTACAGCAGGTAACAACACAGGGAGATATAAACAAGATGCTGTGAAGGACATGGTTCCACTTATCAATTGCTGTAATATAATATTCAGAGGCATACCTGAACACACAACCTCTGTGTCTCTCATCACCAAATCACTTAATAGTAATTAACCAAGGACTATCTGCAACAGAGGGAAGGTAGGTAACGTGTGCAACGTCCAGTAGCCTCCAACCCTGAAAGAGTCTTTGTTTTTGTGTAGGGAATCTGGATAAGGAGGAGGGGGAAAAGTATCGAGTTAAGTAGTGAAGTTACTTTTTAAAAAGAGTAATGAGTAACTAGCTTGGGAATTCCCATGCTCCTTTGCGCGCTTATTTCATATCACTCTGCAGAGCAGCATGGTGACCATGGCCGTTTTTCTCGCCTGCTTTCGGTATCCAATCGCAGAACAAAAAGGGATTTGTACGGCCCTCGATTGCATTTTACGTCACATGGTGGCTCTGGTATTGGCTCCGAGGTATGTACAGACGCTATGATAGACATTCGTAGTGCCCAATAAACGGCTATGGACAATTGTAAACGGTGCTTCCGCTACGAGAAATGCAATAGGTAGGTCCCCAGACTAAATATCACTTGTGATTTTAGTTTGGCATTCGCCAGGCTAATGAGTAACATAATCCAATTACAATTCAAAACCGTAACTAAAGTAAAGTAACAAGTTACCTTTTTTGAGTAACATACCGGGAGCGTGTCTATGTTCCCACAGCCCCTATATTCCTACAGCCCTATATTCTCACATTTCTAAGAGTGTTTTTTTTTTCTTCTTTCTTTCTTTCTTTCTTCAAAGTCAGGTACTATAGACCCACATTTCTACCCCTGCCTGGTAGACCCCTATGTAAGTTCAAGCAAGATTCAATCTTTGGTATTATTTGCTCTCAATGGTATTATTGGGGTCTCTAAATATAAAACTCACAAAGAACATTGTCTGTGGTTGAAATGTACAATACTGCAAGAGTCCAACACTGAATGCATGTTACATAATGTGCTATCAGGACTCTTATTCTAATATTTCAAGATGGCTTACAATTAAGGTTCACAGGTGTTATACTTTAATAGCTTCAACTACTGTATTTAATTTAATAGAACAGAAATTGCTTGCTTACCTCTACTTGCAATGCATATCCGTTGGAACCCTGGCTGTGTGAGCTGATTGTTTCTCAATAGTACTCCAGGATCTGACCAGTGCTCTCTGCCGCCCCTGCATACACTCTTTGAATTACACATTATAATTTAGATGATGTCAGGTGGGAACCTGTTTGAGTGGCATGCGATACATTGTCTGTTAGAAGTCTTATCTGAGGGTTTCTATTCACATAGTTAAATATGACTCACACAGAGAATCACAGGAAGGGAGGACAGTTTTATGTGAAAACACAACACATTGCGATGCTTTATAAATGCTTAGTAGGAGCATTATGAGCTTCAGCCTTATTTTCCCTTTATTTGCATGATCACAGAGGTTAGGAGTATCACTATGAGTTTCAACCTTAATTTCCCTTTTGCATGGTTTGCATGATTACTAAGGCTATAGGCTAATTTGTCTCCGATTTACACAGACACACAGAGCCAACCTGTACATCAAACTTTCTCTGCTCTGACAGTTGCCGAGCACACATTATCCTCCAAACATTTTCCACAGTATTTTGGCCTATTTGCTTTTAGTTATCTTATAAGGGGTCTCAAAGTCTGCCATGAAAGGTCTACATGTGCAACGACAAACCGGTTTTAAATAGAACTGTCCTTCTAACCATCACCAACAGTCCTAATGCGCCACCATTGTAATTTTCTATTCCTTCCCTAATCCCTTTCAAGAAGCGTGATCTCATCTGACGTGAGTTAGATTACCATATATTGCTATTTCTGACATTACTGTATAAATATCTTAGCAGCGATTTTATAGTTTAGCTACTCTTTTTGGATAGTTTATATAGATATAGTTTGCATTGGGATACAATAATCTAAAATCACCACTGCAATAAAGTGAAGGTATTAAAATTTGTGAACTTAGTTTCAGTACTGTACTATATCCAAATACTGTACTTTTTAAATAGCCCTAATTCAAATAGGCCGAATGACAAAATGAATTATATTATGGTGTATACAAAACTTTATTATCATAAAACATAAATCACAACTATAAACTAACATGAACAGAAAGCACCTAATTTTGCTCTACACAATTACGGTAGGCCTACCGACCTACTGACAACATTTTTTATAAATTAGCAGGAAAACAAAAATGTATATACAGTGTCACAAATCAATCAATAAACAGTTCACACTTTTTCTCCACAACCATACATTCAAAATTCATTACAGAAGTATTTACAGAATTAAAAAGATGTACCTGATACAGTTAGCCTAGTCGTCTCAATTATGCCATCACCCATGGTTGAATGTGATAGACTTTCCATGAATGCAAATGTGCAGGCTGGGTTGGAAGCCCAATGAAAATGTAAAAAAAAAAAACTACTCATCTGGGTAAATCAACTCTAGTTCTAGACCTGCTTTACGTTTGAACCCGAGACAACCCTCTTATTCTGGATTCATTCCTTTCTCCACAGACGAGGAGAGTTAATCCAATTTGGGTCACGCTGTGAAAGACCTCTGTCAGTTGGCCAGCTAGATATTTTAAAGCTAGAGTAAGCACTGTTTCTGTCAGAGGACAGTTTGCCATCAGTCTTTTATATCTATTTGACTCACAGTCAACCAGTAGCTTTGGAATCATTTTTAAATGTTTGTGTTGATGTTTCAATATTCTTTTCAAAAACTTCCTTTTCATTTTAATTTCTTCTAATGTTGCAGGACGTTTAAGCTTAATGAATAAACGCACATGTAAGGTGCCTCTGCTTTCTTCACAACATTTTGCATGCTTGAACTTGACATATTTTCCAATCACTCTGGAAAATATTAAGTGAACAGCTGAGGGATTGCTGCTGGTATTATGCCCACACTTGCACTTCAATCGCTCAGGGATTGGATCCATTCTCAACATCTGATTGAACAACAATTTCAGTTCCTCTGTCTTTTGTAAGCATTTGCTTTTATATGTTTTAATCACATCTTCATTAATTGTTCCCTTGCAGTAAACACTGAGATTATTTATAGCCATGAGTATCACAGTACTGCTGATTTTTCTCTTTTTGTTGAATAATGGTCTAATTATGTCGTATTCTCTACACATTTTTGACACTGCTTTTATTTCATCTTGCAAAGGTTCAGAATCTTCCTCAAGTTTTAGCTCTAAAACCAGTGGCTGATGATCGGAGATACTACTGTTCTTGACATCAATGCCCTCAACATATGCCATGTCCCTTTGTAGCATGAAGAACATGTCTATTCGTGATGAACTGTCATTCTGTGTATATGTGAATCCCTGGTCTTTACGAAAGAAGGGCCAAACATCACAAACAGACAAAGAATTAATGAAGTTCAACAATTCTTTGTTAGGTTTAGCCACTTTTCTTGGATTGTTTCTGTCCATGGGGCCCAACACACCGTTGAAATCCCCCCCAATCACCAATGTACCACTCACAGTCTGTTGGAGGTACAGTGCCAATCTGTTCAACATCTCTGTACCAGATTTGTGTCTATATACATTAACGAGGGTGTAAGTATGTCCATTAATCTGACAGAATAGTACTATGTAACTCCCTTCATAGTCCTCATCATGGCATATGTATTGAAACGGCAAATCATCCTTTATCAGTATTGCTACTCCTCTGCATTTACGGTCATACACAGTGAAGTAGCTTTTCCATCCAGGGAAATTCTTGAATATTTCTTTATCATCACGTCCAGTATGTGTCTCCTGCAAAAAGACTATAGATGCTTTGAGCCTTGTAAGCTCTTGTGGTACTTTGTCATGTTTTGATCTGGTTTTTAATCCACAGGTGTTCCAGGAGACCAGACGCAGTCTTTCTGTAGCCATACTGATGATCACAGACTGATAACTGTAGAATTAGAGAGGAGAAAAACAAGAAATGTCAAAACACAAACTCCAACAGAATTGATGCAGATGTGGAACAGTGCAAGTATTTTTAATGTATTGTAGTTTTTAATTATAATAATAATAATAATAGGCAGGAGAAGAAGAAGAAGAAGAAGAAGAAGAAGTAAAGTTAGCAAGCAAATTGCCTTGCAGGAATACACTACATAGGTTTTGCTATTTTCTGTTTTCTTCTCCTTTATAGGCTACAAGCCGCATCATGTACAAATTAAAAATATATATATTGCCATACATATTAAAGGCCTATCTGATGGCGTATGATGACAAATTTCACACTTAACAGAGTTCAGGCTATTTAATTTAGTTATAACAGAGATGCCATGCTTAACTTTACAATGTAGAAAGAGCCCTGGTTGTGTAAGCTTCTCAATACTACTCTTGAATTCAGACCTGCCCACTGCCCTAGGTCACTACTGTCTACACCCTGTTAAACATGCACTGTAACTTGGTTGGGGTAACCTTTTTGTTTGTTTTTACATGTCCTCTGAAGAAGTGGGGCTACTGGTTTGAGACTTGCCATTTTACCGCCATCAACGAGTTGACTGGTAACACCCGGCCCATTAGTAGAAAGCCAATGTGGCCCTTCGGCCAAAATAATTGCCCACCCCTGTGCTAGACAGAGTGGCATGATGTGCTAGTGCTCTGTAACTTAGCAAACCTTGACTTGATGACTTCAGAAAGCTTGTGAATGTTGGACACAGGACTTTTATTATGACCGTCGCTAGCGTAGCAAGTGTAGCGGTCATATAATGATTGTCAAAGTTTTTTTTTTTTTTTTTCTCCCGTCATCTACTTCCTGAATTTCACTGCACTCCATCTTTGAGCTGACCCCCCCCCCCCCCCCCCAAACCCCAAAAATGCAGTTTTTCCTAAAAAACTACCTGACCCGTGAGATTGAGGATGATGACATTTTTATGGAATGTTGGTCTCAAGAGCCCACATCAACTTAGCTTATAACCAGTCATTTGTGATTTGCACCCCCATGGTAAAAAAAATAAAATGCAATATTATACTGCTTTAATTGCCCAAATCTTTAGATCAGATGTTGTGAAATGCACCAAATTTAATGTGTATCATGAACCTGACATCTTGTGGGAATATGTCAAGTTTTGTGGAATTTCATCCATGGGGGGCTATAAAATAAATGAATTTGTATCTACATTTAATGACTATACAGCCATCGACCTTTAGATGGTGCTATTAAGCGCAAGTTTATTGGTTTGGGATGATAGGCCTACTGTCTCACACACACAGGGCAGAGAATGTGCAGAACTGAGCGGCGGTCATATTTTGTGCCGCCATGCGGTACATCTAGTTTTTGTAAGATTTGCGTTGCGGGTGTTGCAGCAGCAGCAATTCTACGATAATCCATGTCTAATTGTTTTACCCTGGTTCTCACATGTACTGCTTAGTCTTCCAGGGCAGACTCTATATGATATGTACAGTATAACAGTTATTGAAATTCTCAGCAAATATGTTTATAGCATTGTCATCCACTGACGAACACTTTCATCTTTAACATAGTTTGCCATTGAGCAAACCATGTATCAGCTTCAAGAATTCTTATCATGGAGTTTCTTACCCTTCCCTTCACTTCAAAATAGAACTTCTTACTTCTGACATCTAGCTCTCCTCCCCGCAGATGGCATTTGAAGTCATTTGAAGAAAGTCACACCCTAATGTGAAGAATAATGACATGTTATAAAGGAATGCATACATCTGTAAGTGGAGCATTTATAAATTGGAATTGGTGATGCTGCCAGCTTTCCTCTAACAGGAGATGTAAGTATTTAACCAAACCGGTTTGTCTTATGAGCTTTAGCTTTCTTTTCCCCCACAATATGTTCCTTCATCCCTTCATGCACCAGTTGGTACTTGTACCAACCCATATGAAAAAGATTTATATGAAACTTATAGGAAGTGTCATATAAAAAACAAATAAAAACCTTTCCTGCCAGAAACATATATTACTATCCAAATCTTATATGGCACATACTACAAAAGTGGCCCGTTTCTCATTTAAGTCATATATGAATGAAGCACACAATACATATGATTTGAATAAGTAAATTATAAGGAACATTAAGTTTCAGTATATGAGACATACACATTACATATATAGGTTTGTGTATGAAACATACAAGAAACATACATGACATTAATATAAAACTATGCAGGCTTTATATTTTGTAGGAATGTAATTAAGCCACATGGAATTGTTGAGACACAACAGACAGTGAAGTTACCTATACTAATCTGGTACAGTGGGCTGCATGCTGGAGAGTAGGCCTACTGATAGCTTAGATGACACATTGGACGGGAATTGAACTGTCAACCTTGTAGTTACAAGTCTTCAGCCCTAACCACTAGACTACAGCTGTCTGACACAGACTGTGGCAACAACATCTACCATGGCATACCCATGTATAAAGAATATGATCTAAAATACACGTTTTGTTTTTTTTTCCCCAAGATGTTTTTTAGGCTTTTTATTAGATAGAACAGTGTAGAGATGACAGGAAACAAGTGGGAGCGAGAGAGACGAGGTGGAATAGGGAAATGACCTCGGGTCGGAATCGAACCCAGGTCCCCGAGGTAATGGTCTGGCGCTCTAGCCACTGAGCCACAATGTGTAATATGTGAATTTGTGAATTGTCAGTGGCCTAATATCTGATGTCAATATCCTATTGATATCCTTATAAGAATCTTATACAGTACAGACCAAAAGTTTGGACACACCCCCTCATTCAATGCGATTGATTTATTTCCAGGACAATTTATATTGTAGATTCTCACTAAAGGCAACAAAATTATGAATGAACACATGAAATTATGTGCTTAACAAAAAAAAGTGTGAGATTATGACAAACTTTTGGACCTGAACCCGATCAAGATGGTTTGGGGTGAGCTGGACCGCAGAGTGAAGGCAAAAGAGCTGACAAGCTCTTAGCATCTCTGGGAATGAATAACTCTTCAAGAAAGTTGGAAAACCATTTCAGATTACTTCCTCTTGAAGCTCATCCAAAAAATAAAAAGAGGACAAAGCCCTTATCAAAACAAAAAAATGATACTTCGATGAAACAAGAATATAAAACATGTTTTCAGTTATCTCACACTTTTTTTTATTAAGTACATAATGCCATGTGTTCATTCATAACTTTGTTTATTTTGTAGATTGTCACTGAAGGCAACAGTCATGAAAATAAAGTAAATAATTTAATGGGAAAGTGTGTCCAAACTTTTGGTCTGTACTGTATGTATTTCATAGGTGCTGGAATGTAAAGTAGCCAGATAGCAACTCTTTGGCTACATTACATTCCAGTGCCTATGCTAAGCTAAAGCTAAAATTTGGATTGCCAGACCAAAATGATTTTACCCACATATGTAACTTCAGGGAAGAGGATGACTGACCAATTTTCATAAAAAGTTAAAGTATTAATTTCACCAATGTGTGAATCACATAAAACATAAACATATAGAAACATTGCAAATGCATTTTGCATGTGGTTTGACTGCCCTACACACCCTGAGATTCTTATACAACATATAAGCCTAAAACATTGTAAAGTTTATAAATCTTTTTCACATGGGACGTGTCATATACAATTCTTACATGTTGCAAAGTTGTATAAGTTTCACATTATATGGATTTTATATGGATTTTGCATGTGGCCTGAGTCCCCTATAACCCCATATAAGATTCTTATACAACAACATTGTACAATGAAGTTTCACAGTATGTGCATTTTATATGGATTTTGTATGAGCTTTGAGTCCCCTATAAAATACATATAAGATTCTTATACAACATGTAGGAAAAATATAAGTTTCATATAAATCTTTTTCGTATGGGATCACACACGTTGTCTGAACATTTCATCCAAATCCGTGTAATACTTTTCGAGTTATGTTGTACATGCACAGAGAGACACACAGACAGACACCGGCGAAAACATAACCTCCTTGGCGGAAGTAATAAACGTATTTCTTTCATTTGTTTCATTAGAAGTAATGATTTGGGGTTACTACATACAGTAGATGTGGTCAGAACACATTTGTGTAAAATATGGCTATAGTAATTACTATAATTAATTGATTAAGGAAAAACACACTTACCTTTGTACAAGCAAATCAAGTGAACGCTCTTGTATCTTGTAAGTCTTCCCAGTGTAATAAGACATGGAGCCACGGTCTGATTACATGAGATATGACCACATGGTATTTGTGTAATGGCACATGGCAATGGTGTAAAGACATCTCATTACTGCCTTATTGTTGGAGCAACTCCCTTATTTGAATGTGCGGACTGTCTCATGCATAATGCAAATAAAATGTCAGGTATTTGTACCGTATGATATGACTTTAGATGACACTTGAGGTTACATGAGGACATTTTACAAGATTTCAATAATAATATGAGAATAATTGCGTGACTTATTTCAAATAAGATGGAACTTTAATAGGGCTCTAATTGTGGTGAGGGCCCTTGAGTCTGGGATTGTATTGTAGGGGGTGGGGGTGGGGGTGGGAGGGGATGGGGGTGCTATGCTTGTGTATAGGGCCCAGAATTTGATGCTACACCTGTGATACAGTAGCTATCACTGTCAGTGTATCAATAGAATGAACATTATTTTAAAAAGAAGTTCGCTTTTCTTTTTCTGTTCAGCTCCCCACTCTCTTTCCTTGTACAATTGTAAGAAAGTTTTAATTTCTGTTTCTAGCAAAATACAAGTTGCTGGGTGTCATCCTTGTTTCACCTTTGTTATAATGACATGCAAATGTCATAGCCGCAAGGCCCACACCTAAACTCCATGGCAGATTTTCCGTCTGATAGGCTTGTGAACAAAAAGAGCCTGTTGGAATGTCGGATCATACACACATACACATGCTCACACGCGCATGCACACACACACACACACACACACACACACACACACACACACACACACACACACACACACACACACACACACACGGCATACACATAGGATTATAGACATACATACACATATGCACACTGTCATTCACATGCCTGACTCTCACTATGTGCTATAATTACTTTAGCAACAATGTTGATGAGTCTCATCCAAACTATTTTTCACAATTAAATAATAATACAATGAAGGAATATAACATAGTTAAGTGATTGTCATAGATGTTCCCAAAACCTTGAAGGTTTAACATTCATGTTATGTTCCTTCCTGTATTCATTCCTGTATTTGTGTTAATACTGTACCATAAAAGAAGGGTTACCAAACTTTCAAGCAAGTTAAATTTGCACAGTGGGGGGAGGAGTTGGTGCAAATTCCGGTTGGTAAACGTGTTGACTGACTGTCTGGAGTATGCTAGGGCTTTACTGCTATGTTTATCATTGCCATGGAAGCAATCCCCACGCCGCGTTGGGGCGCACAATTTCAAAATAAGAGTGGATAGCGCGATTGAAAAAAAAAAAAGTCATAATTAAAAAAAATATATAAAACTTTTCAAAACTGCTTGGGCCCAGGGGGCAATAATAGATGCTTGGTGGGCCTAAAAGACCAGGAGGCCGCTATTTGTCTTCTGTATGCAGAGGCTTTATGCCAGTTTGTCCATTGATTTGCAGTGACACACAGAACTGACTTGTCACACACACCAAAAAATGAGTGGATTTGAAGCCTAATGTTCCACCTTCTATCCCACCCTGTCTTCTCAAACACACACCACTGTCAGAGATCACACACAACTCACCGCTTGACTCACTTCACATTCTCCAATGTGGAACACCTCACTGTAAACAACATCATAAATATGCAGATAGAAAAAGAAGTAAGAACCCAAGACAGAGTCAGATTAAAGACAACATCAGCCATTCAGAGTGAAAGAGAAACTGAGAGAAACGTCTTTTGATGATAAACATTTGCCTTGATAAAGTCACGTATTTGCATTCTGTGCCGCACTTGGATTGATATGCCAATAAAGTGTGCTGATGCTGAACTGTATTGCTTGACCCTGATGTCATTGTATCCTTACTGTTCGAAACAGATGGATTCTGCTTTACTTAGCCTGTGATGTCAACAACTGAGTAGTCGGAACACCACTGAGCAGAAGATTGCCTGTCGCTGGTTAGAAGACTCTTCAGTCACAGCTCAGGGGGTATACTGTCTGTAATGCCCATGTTAAAATGCACTGCTGGACTAAGTAATGTCTTTCCACTCTCGCCTTGTGTAACCTTGTTTCACTTCAGTATACTGTGTGTCACTTGAATGCAAGATCTTTGGGATTATTTTAGGAATTATTTTAGGAATCTTTGGGAATATTATCCTGGGAATATCAAAGTCTGCTAAAAATGGGACTGCACTGTTGTCATTTTAATGGGATTATGCAATAAATTATATACACAGTATGAGATTAGATTGTATGTTAAAGCAGTTTGGTGTGCAGTATATGACATTAAACCTTGTTTTTGGATCGACATTGACATTTTGACAAATAGAGGATGAAGGAATTGATACAACTGAATGGCCCTTACCATCACCTGACTTAAACTCCATAGAACACCTGTGGGACATTATGTTTCGGTCCATCAGGCGCAGCCAGATTGACCTTACAGGAGCTTAGGGCCTTGCACTTACACTGGTCTGGGAGAATCTGGAAGGACATTCTACTAGATGTCATCCCCCTTCTCACAGGAGCAACGTTATCAAGCATGCATACTATACAAAACAAATGGGGAATGTACACAAGATATTAAAAAGGATTTTGAGTAGTGGAAATTTAATTTCAGGCAAAATGGGTTAGCCTGCCAGTGAGCCACATTATTTCACTTTGATTTCAGGGATCTATACAATCAGCCCCTTTTAAAAGTTTTAGGCCTACCTTAATTTTTTGAGCAGCGTATACTGTATTAATCAGCCAAGCTTGGATTGTAATTTAAAAACATAAACAAAATATATTTCTGATTGGTGTTTTTTAAAAGCCTACTTCTGATGTAGCCTAGAACTCTAGACGTACTCTAGCGGTAGCAAATTTGAATAGTCTGGCGTGTCAGGCTACTTCTGATGTTCTCTGTCAACGCTTTTTAAGTGATACCAAACAAACTTCTCAGCTGTAATGGAGACCCAAAGCAAATAGAAAATTTAGAAGTTGAGGTAAAAAAAAGACCTTTGTCTTTGTTGATATTTGGGCTTGGAAAAACAACAGGCCACTGGCCAAGCATGAGGTATGTCTTAATGGGAAGATAATTAATTGTTTTCAGTAATCTATAGTGACTTACAGGAAGCATTTAGCCAATTTGAATGTTATTTTCTGCCTGGATACCTCCCTGCCAGGATATTTCACTTGAACACATTTACCAGCTTGTAGATACCAATGCTTAGGCTTGCTTTACGCATATAGGCCCACTTTAAGTTACAAAAAATGTAGCTAATGTTAATCACGTTTTTTTCTGCTAAATTTAATTTAGCCATATTAAGATTTTATTTGAAAAGAGAAACTTAGCAGCCTGAAGAGAGAGAGATAGAGAGAGAGAGAGAGAGAGAGAGAGAGAGAGAGAGAATTTAACTATGTATGGAAACTGTGTAGCTGTAATTGGAGGTGTTAAGACCTGGGCGTCCCAGGGATGCGCGTCCGTAAGCGAGTCGCTTTATTAGATTGCACCGTATCGATCCTTGTTTCCAGACCGTTGAGTAATTTCCAAGCGGGGAGGAGAGATCGATATGCCTGGATTCAATCTTGCTTGAAAAAGGTAATTCATTGCAATCGTGTAATCGCGTCATGTAAAATGTGATTACACCGCTACCTAGAGGTGTCTCGTCGAAACTACAATTCTGTGCATCGTGCTGCTGTATTCATTTCACACCGAATTAAATCACTTTTTAAAACAGACATAGTCTATCTTGGTCAAATTTTGCTCTTTGCTCTTGTAAAATATTTTTTAGATAACCCCCTGGTCCAAAGTTTCACTCAAGTTTGAAAGGGGGGTTATGTAGGGGGTACAGACCTGCAATTTTTAAGCATGTTGTGAATCACGTTTTGTCATTTTCACTGGCCTACAGAAAAAAATGTTATGTACCATATATGGAAGAAAAGAAAAAAAATGTAAATCTTATAAAATAAATCCTAGTGTTCAGGCTGTATCCTCTCCTACATCCCATGTTAAAGGGGTAATATATCTGTGAATAAAGTAGATAGCCTGTGAATAAAGTAGATAGCCTTATTTGTGTCAAAGATGATATGATTTCCATGCCATGATAAACATGAATCACATATAAATCATCGATGCATTTCTTCCACTATTATTATTATTATTCTTGTCAGATAACACTTGTGTAGCCCTGTTCATCTCCAGAGGATTCCTCAGTCCGCACTCTTGGGCAGGTGAGGTGGAGAGCCTGAAGGTGATGTACATCGCCTCCCTCTCAGATCAAAAGCAATCACACCTTGGCATCGGATTCCATCCGTCACACCTCGCTTGGTCGGCTTTACACGTGATGAAGCAAAGTGCTCGCTGTTCACACACCCAATCTACTTCTCGACAGCTTGCGAAATTTCACACAAGCAGTGCGTTTAATGATTGCATTTGCAGCTTCGGTCCTGAGACACACAGACACGCTGGGTGTCTTTTACCATAGCCTGAATCATCAGAATCTCCATGCACTCTCGGTAAATGAAACACACACATCAACCTGGAGAAAATTCAAGTCTTTTATTAGAAACCATGATATGATATTCATGGAGATCATAGCAACAACCCCTTTCTTGAGCCACACACACATACAGACAGACACGAAACACACACACACACACACACACACACATACAGACAGACTTTCTTTCTCTCTCCCACTCTCTCGCTAACAAACACACACACACACACACACACACACACACATAAACACACAAACATGGCTCACATACATGAAAACACACACACACACACAAAGGTTTTTCTACAGTATAATGCCCTGGTTGTCATTTCATTTGTGGACATTTCCTTCAGCGTTTCTTCTTTGTTCTGTCCATCACATTCAGTTGACCTCTGATGGTTGATTGGGTTATTTGGCTGGGTAATCAATAGTTGGCTAGGGCTGGGCTGGGCTGGGCTGGGCTGGGTTGATTTTGGTTGGGCCATGTAGATGAGTGTTAGGGTTGGGGATGGATGAATGAGTGATTTTTAGACCTGTGAGTGAATGAGTGAATTTAGACCTGTGTGCCCAAGTCCTGAAGATGAGGTTAGGCTGTGCTGTGTTTGGTTGAGCTGTGTAGATGAGTATTGGGGTTGGAGGTGGATGAATGAGTGAATGTAGGCAGGGGTGTTGTAGACCTGTGTGTCCAAGTCCTAGAGAAGGACTGGGCTGGGTTGGTTTGGTAAGGCTGTGTATGTAGCTGGGGGGGGGGGCTATGCTGTGGGTTAGGCTGTTAGGCTGTGTAGATGGGGTTGAGTTGGAGGTGGATGAATGAGTGAATGTGGGTAGGTGTACAGCAGGTAAGGTGGTTGCAGTTATCAGTGTGTCCTGGAGAAGGGTTAGGTTGTGTTGTGTTTGGTTAGGCCGTGTAGATGGGGTGGGGTTGGAGGTGGATGAATGAGTGAATTGAACAGCAGGTAGGGTGGTTGCAGTTCTCTGTGTGTCCGAGTCCTGAGTTGTGGAAAAGGACGTTCGCCTCAGGCTCTGGAGTTGCGCTCCTCTTCTTCGTTCTCCAGGTGGTAGGCGGGCTTATAGCGAGTGACGCCTCGATCGTCCACTGTCTGCAGAGACACATTCCTGCAGGTGTTGTCCATGCTACCCAATGACGTGTACCTGCAAGATAAATGACAGTTAGTGGAGCCAATCCCTGGCCTGCTTTTCATCTATCCATCTATCAAACTGTAAGGTGTGATATGAACTCCATACTCCGTGCCAAACTCACCCTTTGTCATAGAGAATACAGTACGGCACATAGAGGGTCCTTAGAAATGACCAGATGTCATGATATGTCCAGTCCTGAAAAATACAAAAAAAAAGAGAAAAAAATGAAGTAAAGGAGAGAAAAAGAGAGAGATTTGCTATAAAAAACGAAATCCGACTCTTGCTGAATTACATACATTTCTAAAATGTAAGCCACACAGTAACTGCACAAATGTGTTAATATAACTGCAGTTTACTAAATATTACATATATGAGATATCAGATTACAGACTAAATATTACATTTATGAGATATCAGATTACAGACTAAATATTATGAGATATCAGGTGATGATGCAGTGACTAAATATTACATATATGAGATATCAGATTACAGACTAAATATTACATATATGAGATATCAGGTGATGATGCAGTTTACTAAATATTACATATATGAGATATCAGGTGATGATGTAGTAAGTAAATATTACTTATATGAGATATCAGATTACAGACTAAATATTATGAGATATCAGATTATGATGCAGTGACTAAATATTACATATATGACATATCAGATTACTGACTAAATACTGTAGTGATGAGATATCAGATTATGATGCCGTGGGAAAGTAGATTAAAGAAAGGAAACACATGCCACTGTATTAACCTCACAGCTGAAGAGATTGTCAAGTTAAGAAGTCACACTTTCACACTTAGTGCTTCATCATGTTAACCAAAGATGATGAGTTCTAACCCGCGGAGCACGTACACACACACACACACACGTGTGCATATGCATGTGTATTACTCAGCAACAGAAAGTTGTCAAAGTGTACATACACAGTAGAAAGTGTCAAGACGTGTGAGACCGTGTCTGTGTGTGTGTAGATATGTGTGTGTGCTTGAGAGTGTCGATGTGTGGGGATATGTGTGCGTTTCTGTGTGTGTGGGGCGTGGGGACGTGAGTGGGCGTCTTTCTGTGTGCATTTGTGTGTGCATGTGTGTGCGCCTATCTACTTATATGTGTATTTGACAATCTGTCTATCTGTGTGTGTGCATGCATGCATGCGTGTGTGTGTGTGTGTGTGTGTGTGTGTGTTAATTGGCTTTTCAAAATCAAAAGCAAAACAGCTAGCTAAATACTGCTCAATATCATCTTTAATAGGCAGTTACCATGTCTGGAAAAGAAGATGCTGTATATATCCATAATCCATAACCAATGTCAGTCATATAGCTAATTCACTCTTGTGCATCTGTTGCAGCTGTTAAAATTTGTGTCTTTGAGTATCATTATTTTGAATTGTGGACACAAATAAAGAAGTAAAATGTGTGCGCATCCCCTCACCAGCAGCGGATTGACCCTCATGTAGTGTGGCCATCCCGGGTCGGTGGGGCACAGGGTGTGTGTGTGTGTGTGTGTGTGTGTGTGTGTGTGTGTGTGTGTGTGTGTGTGTGTGCATCCCCTCACCAGCAGCGGATTGACCCTCATGTAGTGTGGCCATCCCGGGTCGGTGGGGCACAGGGGTGTGTGTGTGTGTGTGTGTGTGTGTGTGTGTGTGTGCATCCCCTCACCAGCAGCGGATTGACCCTCATGTAGTGTGGCCATCCCGGGTCGGTGGGGCACAGGGGTGTGAGTGTGTGTGAGTAGGGGTCACTACGCCGCGTGCCCATCAGCACGGCCTTCAGTTCGGGCCGTCTCTCCTGCACCTCGCTCAGGGCCTGCCGAATACTGCCCTCCACCGAGATCAGGTCCAGGTCATACCTGCGACACAGCACAGGGGGGAGGGGGGAGATATCACATACTGAGCCACATATATATATATATATATATATATATATATATATATATATATATACAATACTGCTGCAGCTAACAATAAATCTTTTGATAAATCTTCATGATAAACTTGAGGGGGGAAATATCACATACTGAGCCACAGAGAAATACTATAGATCTACACACAATAGTGCAGTGCTGCAGCTAACAAGTACTTAGCAGAGTCATTCAATCTTTTGATAAATTTTCTTGATAAATTTAGGGGCAGTGGTGGTGCAAGAATTTGCCAGAGTCAATCAATCTTTTGATAAATCTTTGTGATAAATTTAGGGGCAGTAGTGTTGTAGCTGTTCAGGAACTTAATAAGCATACTAAGCAGCCTGCAAATTGTGGGCTCTGCTCTCTGAACCATTTTTTTTTTTTTTTTTTTTAACTTTTGTACAACACTATATTCATTTTTGATGAAACTGTAGTTAAAGGGAAGTTTGGTTTTTAACATGTTTAGCCCCTTTTCTGGAGTGTCTAGGATGAAATAGAATCATCAACACCAATATTTTGACGATTGCTCCTGTCTCTGATATTTGGCTCATTTAGAATCCCCCTTTTCTGCTTCAGAATGGCTTCCTTTGTGCATGTCCGATAATGTCCTTAAAACAACCTTAAACCTTTATTTTAAAAACTTGTGCTGCTCACCAAGTGTTTAGTGGTGTCCATTGATGTTCCGAAACAATTATAGTAGCAAAGTACAGTTGCTGTCACATTTTATATGGTATTTTGAACATTCTGGAACTATTTTTTCGGGCGTAGCAATACCAACTAGCACAACAAGAAGACAAATAAAGCTGGATAGAAACTGTATTTCGCTATGATAATTGTTGTGGAACATCAACAAACTCCACTAACCACTTGGTGAGCTGCACATGTTTTAAAACAAAGGTTTAAGGTTCTTTTAAGGCCATTATCGGACATGCACCAAGGAAGCTATTCTGAAGCAGAAAAGGGAGGATTCTAAATGAGCCAAATATCAGAGACAGGAGCAGTTGTCAAAATTTTGGTGTTGGTGATTCTATTTCATCCTAGACACTCCAGAAAAGGGACTAAACATGTTAAAAACCAAACTTCCCCTTTAATATACCATAGTCATATACACTTAGTATATACACAAGTCATATACACATATACAGTCATATACACTTTACTGTATATAGTGAAGATAAACAAGGTTCCACCTTGGATCAAGTGGCGTTACATTTAAAAACTATTTTTGCTCAAAGACATTTAAGACAACTTAAAAACATTTAAGCCATCATTGCATCATTCTGTGTGCCCGCTACTGCCTCGTCATGTGAGATAGAATCAAAGAAACAAGGACAAGACTTCCGTTCGGATCCGTCCTCTATTTGAA